>CM039619.1:24776269-25331269 GCA_022457165.1 Juglans mandshurica | reverse complement strand
TAAAAATAACTTATTTTAATTCCTCAAAACCTAAAATTCTCATAATTCCTAAAATATCACTATCACTTTCTAAACTCATCAATATCCAACTTAATGACTCCGACTAAAACATTAAATTCTAACTTATTTACTATTGGGATCTTACTATAATTTATAAAACTAAATAATATAACTATATCGAAATCATTATAAGTAGAAAATCATACTTTGGTTTAAATCAAAAATATTCTTTTAAAATGATTCAAAATACGATTTTGCACTTGCTGATCATTCCAAAAATTTAACAGTATTTACTTAATAAATATTCCGATAAAAATATCAGTCTCTTAAAAGTACTAGCTTAACAAAATAATCCACATGCGCCTAAGTCCAAATAAATAAAAAATCACATGCAGCCCATGTTTCCTACGCAAAATTCATAATCAATTGATGTTTTCAAAAATAAAAAGGCAAAAAGGTAATAACACCCTTCACCTATCAGGTTACCCGAGATACGAAACAGTTTCCTTTTTAAGTAACTAACTACAACAACAACCTAAAAACAAATAGAGGCCAAAACATGAGCGGCGACAGGGACTCACCCACGTAAAACCGAAGCAGGCGTGGAGGGGTAAGGTGCGACGGGGCTGGCTGGAGGGACATTGGTGGCCGGCTGAAGAGCAGGGGTGTGGCGAAGAAGCCGTCGAGCTGGGCTGAGCACGAGAGAAAGAGAGGGAAAGGTGAGCGAGAGAGAGAGAGAAAGGGCAGAGAGAAAGGAGCGAGTAACCGAGAGATACTCACCGTGAGGGGTTGCTACGGGCTGAGGTGGCCTGTGGGTGTCGGCGTCCTTTTCCATGTGGGTGGCGACAACCTAGAGCGGCTGGTGCAGTGCGGTGATTCGGTGGGTAGGATCTCTGTTTCTGGTGGCTAAAAACAGAGGAGTTCGTGGGTGGTGTTTTCCTTCAACGTCTGGGCAACGATGGTGAAGGGTGGTGAGGTATGGGCAGAGGTTTTCGTGGGGTGGATGAACCGGGCAGCAACTATGTGGAGGTATCGATTTGTTGTTGGTCGTGCATGGGTGTTGCTCGTTTACGGTGGAGAAAGGGGCTATGGTGCAACTGGGTGGTCTAATTCAGTGGTGTCACGGAACGTGACACCGGGCTCTGTTTTGGGTTGTGGCTGGGGGATAGATGGCTTTTCCACAGTGGTCCCGTGGCTGACACTAGGATGAGGTGAACAAAACACGCGATGCTGATAGGTGGTGGTCGGTGTCCGTGAAGCACTGCTGGCCTTGGTTGTCCACAGAGTAGCGGCGTGGAAAAGGAGGCTTGAGTGGAGGTTTGCGGCAACACTATGGCTTGGTTGATAAAGTTTACCTATAGATATATATATATATATATATATATATATATATATGGTGATGGGAAAAAACCCTAGGGAGGGGAAACATGCATGTGACTAGCGGAAAGAGACGTGCAAGGTTTATACAAGGTTTAGCTATGTCTCTCAGTTTAACTGACTACACGCTGTGTCTCTCAGTTTATATATGGTTTAACTGACTACACCCTATGTCTCTCAATTTATAGCAACAGGCATGGGCCTTCGGGTGATCGGGTAGAGCCCATTTTAAATATTTGGGTCCACATTTTGGGTAATATGAAAATCATAAAAGAAATTGGATTTCTTTTTCTCCGAATTTTGGACCTCAACTCATCCTTAAAGAAAATATACTTGTCCTATAAACTTTCCCAGTGAAGATCCACATGGTCCATTAAAAGATTTTAAACCTAATTATCAAACCTATTGAAAAACTATAATCCGCCAAAAATATCTTAGGCCCGAACTCTCTTCCACAAAATTTTAGTCGCAATCCCAAATGGGCTTTCCATAACTATAAACCCAAGAATTTTGTAAAGTGGGTTTGGCTGGCCCAGGTATTACACTCAAGGGAACCCGTGTAGCACCCACATTTCATTTATTAATCATGCTTAATTATTGAACAAGATTCCAAATTCATGTATTTCACGTTATATGACGTTCACTTCAGTTCATGTTCAGCCTCAGTTCAGTTCACTTCAGTTCAAATTCAATTCAAGTTCAGTTCACGTTCAGTTTTATGTCATGTTTAGTTCATGTCAGTTCAAGTCATGTTATTGTCAAGTTACATCATGCTTATTTATGATCACGTTTTACATTCCCCCCCTGCCGCCCTTAGGGAATGGTATGGCCAGGCTAAGGTTGGCATGGCTAGAACTGAGTAGTACTGATTTTAATATAGGCAATCGCTTCCGACCGATAGGTTGCTACATGAATGTTACTATACTGCTAGCGAAGGATATCGCAGGATTTTTGGAGGAGATTGTAGAACTCTTGAGAAGTACAGGATGAGGACTAAGATATTATAAACTGTACTAAATACTTCTCTTTTGAGGATGTAGAGGGCCCTTGTTGTAGGGACCCTATTTTTGTTCATATATGATTTAAACTAGTCTCTAAATGGTTTATGTGAATTAGGTATATGTAAATAGTCATGGATAAGTAGTTAAGTTTGGAATTAGCATTCTAATAGTTTTTATGGCCATGTACAATTGCGGTGAGTAACTTTTTCATGCAAGAAGCCTCATTTTACTATAGCTGCATTTTTTTATGGTAATCCAGAAATTCACAGCAAAATAGTATTTTTGCAATGACTTTTTATTGTCACAAATAAGTACACCACAAAGGGTCGGATATCACGGAAGGCTTTCCTTTTGCGGCGACATTTTAACTGTAGCAGCATTTTCGTTGCAGTGCATGCTAAAGCCACCACAGAAAAGACATTTTGCAGCGAAAAACATCGCCACAAAAAAGTTTTTCCCTTTCTTTCTCTCTCTCCATTCTCTTGAGTTTTTGCTGCCCTTCTCGTTGCCGTGCCCTTGCCATGCAGCCGCCACTGATGGAAGCCGATGAGTTTCTCAATCCTCCATCTCTCTCTTTCTCTCTTCTCTCTCTCTCTCTCTCCTCTCTCTCTCTCTCTCTGTGTCATGGATCCAAAGGCGGGAACCCAAACGAAGCAAAAAAACCTAACATAGAGAAGTGAAGAAGCTCGGGTCCTCTGGAAGTCGAAGTGTGTAGTGGAAGGTTGGAAGTGTTTAAGTGAGACCTAGAAACGACGATGTTAAAAAGGAAGGGAAATGTTGCGTTGCGGGTCTAGAAGACAGAAGCCGTGTGCGTGCATTTTGTGTTGAGTCTGGGACAGTGTGCATGCGTTTTATGTTGAGTCTGGGCAGTGTGCGTGCATTTTTATTTATGTTTAGGGTGCGTGCATTTTATGTAATGGGTTGAGCGTTTAATAAGGGTAAAACGCATTGTTTGAGTTTAAAGACTTCAAACGGTGCGTTGGGGTTGAAGTATGGAAATGGATACCTGTGCGTCTTAAGTCTGTGAGTTAATTTTCAATTGGTCTGTCAGTTTATTTGCAAGTCTAGCAAGGTTAGTTTATCAAATAGTAAGAGCTAGTTACATGTCAAAAATGAGGGAATAAAGGTGAATCAGAGAGAGGAGAGGATCATCTTTGGAGAATATTGTAGTACTTAATTCTGTAAGGAGGTTTGGGAGCCCTCGAAGTACTCCCGTGACAATACAAATTCTGTTAGCCATTTTATCAAACACGTCCAGTGCACTCTACTTCATCTTCTTGCATCAATCTTCTTCAACATTCAACATCCATCCTCATTACATTCATCATCAAAAGCAGGTCTCTAACACACTCTCTCTCTCTCTCTCTCTCTCTCTCTCTCTCTCTCTCTCTCTCGCTTTGACTCTCACTCGGTCCCACTTTCTCTATGGTTCCTTGATTAGGCAGTGTCCACCGTCACACCGCCGCATCCCAAGGTTAACCGCCATCTCTTTTGCTTGGTCTCCATTGTAGTAAGCTTTTTCCGTCTTTATTTTCTCTCCTTTTATCCATTAGGACACTCTCGATTTTGGCCTAATTCTCTCTCTGGGCATCGTCGTTGTATGCAAAGGATCTCTGTAACACCCCGCTTAATTAACTCTTGATTAACCCTTAAGTACTCTAGATTAGACTTTTAATTATGGCTAAATCACTTTCATTAAGGTTGATAGTGGGATTAGCATTAATGCTGGTACTTAGTGTTAATGAGCTAAGCATTAGAGAGGCAAGCCCATTAGTAATTTTGGTGAGGTGTTTTAGGATCCCAGTACATTCATGGGCCTAGCCCAAGAAAACCTTGAACCAAGCCCTTAGAAAATCAAGACTAGTCTTGGCCCAAGTATAGGAAGGCATAAGGCTTTTGATATAGATTGGACCCTTGGCCCTTTTCAAGCTCATATGGCCCAAAGCCATGTTTGGACTCATTTTACCATTCAAAGACCAAAGGCCCAATATACCATACCATTGGTTTCCTTAAGCCCAAATCACACTCAAAGTACCCAAATTAAGTTTTGAAAATTGGCTAAAGCCATTAACCATCATACTTGAGGTTAGTGCAATTTAAGCCATGCTTTAAAGCTTAATCATGCTTAATCTTTTCTTAAACTTTTTAATTCAAATTTTCTTGAATAAATACTCCCTTAAACCATGATTAGACCATTTTAATACCCTAGCTAAACCATTCCACATGTCATTAAGAAAAATGACATAACAAGCCCAAACCATGCTTCAATCAGTTTTGTGCATTACCCTTTGTAATGCTTGGACTGTTTTGCCCTTGGGCCCAACATTTTTGTGGTTTATCCTCAAGGGTAATATGGTCCTTAAACACCTTATGAGACCCTCCCAAACGCATTTTGAGCCTTGGACGAAATTGGTTGCATGAATCAACTCAAAGAACCAAACCGGGTGCACCTTGGTCTAGTTTGTGTAGGAACCAATTGGACTGAGTTTGGACCAGCCTCCTACCATGGTTTGTACCACCACCCCACGCCACCTCCTTCTCCACCCAATCACTAAGAACTCCCATGACCATCATGAAGGATTTTGACTCATTTTTGCTGCCCAAACAGATCCAAAACCAAACTGATTTTCTACCACCTTCATCCACCTGTTTTCAAGGGTGGTTTGAGGGATTTTCTGCCATCTAAATGAAGCCCCACGACCTGGAGTCATCTACAGGACCCTTGTAGCTACTGTGGAGAGGAAATTATGGTGGTTTAGGGCACTATTTGATTCTACACAAGTGACCTAAGCTCATGCAAGCAAATCTGGAAATTTTCCAGATTTGAGCACCTCCCACTTCACCCAATCACCAAGCACCCAAGCCAACGTCCCTCATCCCTTGACCACCTATAAATACTTCCCTCCCCTTCTCATTTCATCCACACCACAGCTCCAAGTATCATCTTGAGCCTTGAGAGCATTTCCCCCTCTTAGAAATCAAAAGAGTGCAAACCGAGTGAGTTTTTGAGTGTTCTTGTGTAAGGCAGTCTAGAGAGCTTGGAAGAGCACGAAATTTATAGGTTTTCTTCCTTTTGATCTTAGCTAGCATTTAAAGCTTTGTTTTGAAGTGTTGGTGCGAAATTTGGTTGATGTTTGAGAAGGTTATGATGCTTAATGCAAAACCGGGTCAATTAACGGAAGGTTTGAATGATTGAATGTTTTTAATTGGAAGTTTAGCTATGGCATGTCCTAAGCATAATTTGATATGATCTATCATTATCCTAGAATGATTATGGAAGGTTAAATTTGTGATTAGAAGCATGTCATGATAGGTTTTAAATATATCTTGTTTTGATCATCAAACATGAATCGGTTTTAAGCATATTGGTGATTAAGGATTTCTTAGCCTTGATTAAGTGTTGGGATGACCTTAATTACTCAAAGGTTAGACTTCATAATGTCCCTAAAGATGTTAGTGATCATGAATGATTAAAGAAAATCTCATATGCATGCATTCGTAGGGATCAATAGTTGAAAATACGCATAGGCATCAACTAGGATGCATGCCACGGGTTGGGACTAATTTAAAATCTAAGGGCATAGATGGTTTTAGAATGCCAAAAATATGAATTCCATGAAAGCTGGTTAAATTTGGAGTTCGTTTACAACTAGTGAAAATTTAGGACCTAAATGACAATTTTTGAAAGTCTAAGGGTATTTTTGTAAATACCCAAATTTTTTAAGCCTTTGATTTTGAACCTATCCATAAGATTATTAACCCTAACTTAGTATACACACGATTTATGTAGCTACGGCACTAATTTCAAATTTCTCCGAAAGTTTGTAAGTTGGCCTCTAACTTACACCTTGATAAATTTCTTATGAATTATTGATAAATGCTTCATTTATTCTTCAATTATCATTTTGAGCATAAATTATCATGTTATATGAAATATTGAGTGCATACTTACATAACATATGACATTTTCACTATTTTTGCATATTACATTTATAAATGTCATTTTTTTTTCATGAAATTTACTACATATGCACATGTCATGAAAAATATTTTTTTAAAGCATAGTATGAAAATCATTTTTGTCACGATCCCAAAGGCCGGGATGGGGAATTATTCTGGTCGAACTCCTCTGTTCACTCTGAAGTGTTTAATAATGGAGTGGTAACTCCTGGGTTCTTTTTAAAGAACGCCGGAGCGAAGTCAACATGTTATGACACCTAACACTGGTGGGTGTACACGTTATAATTTTTATGATGTTATGTTATTTACCAATACATTGCGAACGAGTTTATAGACAACGTAGTTTCAACGTAAGTTATACTATGGTCACCGACAGGTACTCACAGTGCATATGGGGAACTGTGACACTACCACATGTTATGTTATTAATTAAGATAATGATGAATGTCTATGATGAAGAAAATTTATGATGAAATTTTTATGAAGAAGTTATGTCTTTTAAAAAAATTATGATGAAATTACTTACTGAGTAAGAACCCGTGTCTCCATATTTTTAAAAAAAAACGTTGAGGAATCTGGATGGGAGACATGCATACTGATTTCCCGCATCACATGCATTGCATATTTATCATTTTTCATGATTGATTTATCTTTGTATCAGTTAGTTGTTTAACTTACTGAGATTTCGAATAAATCTCACCCTTTTATGGTGTCATTTTAGTCGATGAGTGAACTGAGGTATTATACCACCATTCAGCCCAAGGAAGCCAATGCACCCACTGTTTTGGCCTCTCACTGACAAAACACCTTAGATATTGTTGCACACATTTATTAACCACTTTAGTCTGCCCATCTGATTGTGGATGATAAGCAAATGTGAAGTGTAGTGTAGTACCTTGCAATTTAAACAACTCTTTCCATAAATTACTTGTAAAAATTACATCCCTATCAGTTACAATGGTGAATGGCAAGCCATGTAACTTGAATACCTGAGATATGAATACATGAACCATGGATACAACTGTATAAGGGTGAGATAGAGGTAAAAAATGTGCATACTTGGTGAGTCTATCAACTACCACCAATATAACAGAACACCCTTGTGAACATGGTAAGGAATCAATAAAATCCATGGAGATGTCACTCCAAGATCTGCTGGGAAGAGGCAAAGGCTGTAATAACCCAGCAGGTTGTAAGTTTTCTGTCTTGCATCTTTGGCAGACTTGACATGCCTTTATAAATTGCTTTATGTCCCTTCTCATACCACTCCATATAAAATCTGCCCTTGCTCTATGCAATGCTTTCTGATAACCAGAATGGCCCCCAAAGGCACTGTTGTGTATAAACTGCAGCACTTGCTCCTTCATAGGGGATGAAGATGACAAAAACAACCTGCCTTTCTTGAATAACAGCCAATTTCTTACCTCAAACTTCTTATCTAAAGCTTGCCTTCTTGTAACTTTTTACAAATGGCTGAAATTTCTTCATCATTCAACTAGGATTGTCTCAACTGCTCTAACCATATGGGATCAAGGACTCTGCTGCCACATTGTCATTGCCATGCTTATATTCAATTGTAAAATCATAACCAAGCAACTTGGTAATCCATTTTTCTGAGATGGAGTTCCTATCTTTTGTTCTAATAGAAACTTCAGGCTTTGTTGATCTGTTTTAATTACAAACTCAGCTCCCAACAGGTATGGCCTCCATTTCTTCACAGCCAATACAATTGCAAGGAATTCTTTCTCATATGTAGAGAGGTCTAAGGGTCTCCCTTCTTGACTTAAGACAGCCCCAATCCCTATACCAGAAGCATCACATTCCAACAAGAATGACTTTGAGAAATCTAGCAAAGCCAAGATAGGTGGGTTTGTCACAGCCTTTTTCAGGTTTTCAAAGGCTTTAGTAGCTTCATCCCTCCAAATAAATGCATCTTTCTTTAACAAATTAGTCAATGAGGCAGCAATGGAGACATACCCTTTGACAAACTTCCTGTAGTAACCTGTTAGACCAAGAAATCCCCTTAATGACTTGAGGGATTTTGGTAATGGCTACTCGAGCATTGCCTTGATCTTTGTTGGATCTGATTTGACACCCTTTTCAGAGACCAAATGTCCCAGATATTCAATCTCCCCACAAGCAAACCTGCACTTACTCTTTTTGGAAAAAAGAATATTATTTGCTAATGTATCCAATACCACAGAAAGATGTTCTATATGTTCTTTTTTAGACTTACTATATATCAGAATATCATAAAAAAAAAATAACAAACTTCCTCAAAAAGGGTTGGAAGACCTCATTCATCAAGGACTGGAAGGTGGCTAGGGCATTGGTTAAGCCAAAGGGCATAACCGAAAATTCATACTGCTCTTGGTGTGTTCTAAATGCAGTTTTTCCAATATCCTCTTCCTTCACACGAATCTGGTGGTACCCAAATCTAAGATCTAACTTAAAAAATATTGAGACTCCATGTAATTCATCCAAGAGTTCATCAATGACAGGAATAGGGAATTTATGTTTAATTGTTTCTCTATTTAATCCCTTATAATCTATACACATACGCCATGATCCATCAGATTTTCTCACCAAAAGGACAAGTGAAGAAAAGGGGGATTGGCTACTCCTTATCACTCCAGCATCCAATAAATCATTAACTATTTTTTCTATTTTAGATTTTTGGAATAAGAGATACCTGTAAGGTCGAGTCGATATTGGCATGGTTCCCTCCTTGAGAGTTATCTAGTGGTCTTTAGCTCTTCTTGGAGGCAAGCCCTTTGGCTCAGCAATGACAGTGTCATATCTAGCCAACACTGCCTCAATATTAGCATCATATGTGCCCACCTCTTGGTTTGTTTCCTTGGCAACAATCTGAAGTAGCATGCCCTTCCTCTCCACAACAGTTAGTTGGCAAATTTGTACATCTTCAACAAACTCAGTTTTGCTGGAACTCTGGCCTCTAAGTGTGATAGAACTCTTGGCATTGGTAAATGTCATTATAAGGTTAGTAAAATCCCACAAGACAGGACCTAAGGTTTGCAACCATTGCATACCCACCACCACATCACAGCCTCCCAATGGTAGCAAGAAAAAATCAGTGTTGAAATGGTGGCCTTGCACCTGAAACTGTAAATTCTGGACCAGACCTTCACCATTGATCCTTTCCCCATTGGCAACCCTTAATTCAATCTTTCCACTTTGCTTGACATCTAATCCCACCTTCCTTGCTATCATAGAGTCAAGGAAGTTATGTGTACTGCCAGTGTCAACAAGGACTATTATTGAGCAGTCCTTAACCTTGCCATTAACTCTCATAGTTTTCAGGCTTAGAGAACCTGCAATTGCATGGAGTGAAATTTCAGGCACCTCAGTATCTTCCCCAACAACTTCATTATTTCTCTGTGAATCTTGTTGATGATCCTCTTCCCTCTCAACATCTTGTAACCATTCCAATCCTGCCAATTCAAATAGCTTGGCCTTAGTACACTTATGACCAAGCTGCCATTTGTCCTCACAGAAGTAAACAAACCCCTCTATCTCTTCTTGCTTTCATCTCTGCTGGTGTCAATCTCTAAAATGGAGCTGAGAGTTTGGATCCATTAGTCCTTGGACCAGAAAACCCTTCTTTCCTTACAGGATAAGCAAGAACTGAATTGCTGCCCTCACCAGGAACAGAAACAAAGGAGGACTGGACTCTGTTGTTTCTCCAAGTGCTAGTGATATACTCCTCTTAGATCTTGGCTAATCCAAAAGTAGTATTCAAAGTCTGAGGGTGCAACATTCTCACGTGCAGTCGTATCTCATCCCTAAGGCCACTCAAGAAACAAGAGAGCTTATAGTTTTCAGACATCCCTTTCAATCTATTTGAAAGGACCTCAAACTGAGTCTTGTATGCACCAACTGTGGAAGTCTTCCTCAACCTTATAATGGCCTCCATAGGGTCATCATAAGAAGAACTTCCAAACCTTAACTAGACTACTTCAACAAAGGAATTCCAAGAAGTGAAAGAATCAGTTTCCTCAGCATCTTGAAACCAAACTAATGCATTCCCACCCATATAGAATTAGGCCATCAATATCTTATGTCCATCTAGCATGGGGTGTAAAGAAAAATAATGGCTTGCCTTATAAATCCATCAAGTTGGGTTGTCACCATCAAATCGTGGAAAATCCAACTTAATACTTCGAAACTGCATTCCAGAAGACAGAGTTGAGTTTTCAGGGTGAACCCCATCACCATTCTTGTCATTCCCATTTCGAGCATGTCTTGCTCTATTCATGGCTTCCAACAAAAGGTCCATCTTTGAACTCAGACCCTCCAGAGCACTCTAATGATTTGCCACTCTCTTCTCTTGCAGTTCTTGGTTTTACTTCAGCCCAAGAACCAGCTTCTCCAGTTCTTTGAACCGTGTGCTTTCTGCCATCTTAAAAGGAATATTTTTGCCCAAAATTGCTAAGGGCTCTGATGCAAATTATAGCAACATATTTGAAATAATAAGGAAAAAATAACTTGCTGATCTTCGAGGGATCAGAAACCTCCAAAACCATTTTATTAACTTTGTTCAATGCAATACAGAGGAAAAGACTTCAGTATTTATAGAAGTCTTATGACTGTTAATGACCATTACAACAGGGGCATTATGGTAATCCTCAGTAAGTGAGAACATAAAGGTATATTGAGCCCTTAAGAAACACGTGCAAAGCACATGCCTAACTATCAATTAACTAACAAATGACTTCCTCCTGTTTCCTTCCTTCTACAGCTCGAGCTTCTCTTCCTGGTATGATCTGATCATAACAGAAATCTATTTCTAATGACCGATTTACGACTAGAGTAACAAAATGGTTTTCCCTTTCTTTTTTTCAGTTTTCATTTGATGTAATAATGAGCGAAATTCAAGGAAAAAGAGGGGAAAATGAGAAGAAAGGAAGGAGAGGGAGTGCTTGCGTAGTGGTATTTGGGGATGTCGGCCGCAGCCTTCGTATGCAGTATCATGCTCTTTCACTTGCCCGTCGGGTATTTTTTTTCCCTTTCTTGATTTATGTTTTCATTTAAACATTTGTAGATAATGTTTTATTTCAATTTTGTGTGTCTTCCAATAATTTTGATAATCTGAACTATCCATTATGCTTGCAAAAGTTTTAAACACAGATTGATCTTAGTTTTCTATAATCAATTTTGAATAGGAGAGAAGCTGCTTACTAACTTAGAATGCAGTGGTAATTAGAGTCTCATAAATGCTATATATATTCTGACCCTGAATGATTATTTTAGTTGATAGTCACATTTGAAGCAAAGATTTAAAGTTTTGTCACCAGACAAATTAAATGGACCCATGGCCTGTATCCAGCATATATTAATCTTATGTCTGCATTTGATGTACCCGAGGTAGGAGACTCTGTGCTTCAAGAATCTACTTCTGCTTCTTCTTCTTCTTCTTCTTCTTCTTCTTCTTCTTCTTCTTCTTCTAATTAAGAATATTCATGAAGTATATTATCAGATTATGGTTGTCACATGAAGTAACATATGCAAGAATGGAATGGAATTGTTTTCTCGAGGGGGTACTTTATATGATTTGGTGCTAAGAAGATTGGCCAAAATTATGCTTGGACTTATCAATTGTCTTTAATTGCTGCATTTTAATAGGTTAAAGTTGTTGCATATCAATAACAAATACTGAAGGGATTCTATATGCTTGGACTTTGTTCAGGAGAGCAGATGCTAAAGAGAAATTGGGTGAAAGTGAAGTCCGAGAAGCTCATCTAGCAAATTCCGTGCTTTTCATTCGAATTGGTGACAAAGTACATACGTTTCATCACTCATTGTCTGCTTACAGTGGTGTTTAATTTTCAAATCTAACCTTTTCCCTCCATGAACTTAGGTGAAAGCATTGGAACAACTCAAGGTAACGGAAAGCAAAACATAAGTGGTTGGGCAAAAGATGGACTTGATGTTCTATACGCTGCAATTTGGTTTTTTCTACATGGGTTTTGATTTAATTTCCAAAAGCATTGATAATGTGAAGAATTAAGTTTTGACATGAATTTGCTGACGATGTTCCCTGGTTCTCTGTTTTTAGAACTTGGAGTTAAGTTTGGAGGCATGAGAACGCTTTGTAACTATTTTTGTAATTGTGCCAGCTTGTTTGAAAAGGGCGGAGATTGGGAAAGAAAGAACCGCCTGAAGGTGTAAGAAGGCTTGTACTGTATGTGTACTCGAAACTTCAAGAAGGCCACAAATCTATTTTTGGATTCAATTTCAACCTTCACAACTTATGAACTCTTTCTTTATGACACCTTCATATTCTACATTGTTCTTACAGAGCATCATATCCTTGGATAGAGTTTCCTTGAAGAAAAGGTATTCAGCTTTCCCCACTTAATGATTCTAATTTATCTTAGTAATCACATTTTTAAGAGTTTCTGCACTCTTTATGTGATTGTCAGTATATAAACCATTTTTCTTGGTATTTGGTGAGTGGAAACCTAATATGTTCCATAATCTTTTACACAATTATATGCTACAAATATAAGTTCTATAGGTTTTTCTACATGGTTTGATTTCTTTTGTCACCCATCTCCTTGATGGTGCTTTCCCAGTTGTAAAAGTTATGTGATATGGGATATTGTTTGTGTTTTGTTTTCCTTAATACCTCATGGTTTATGTTTGGATTTTACTTTAAGCTAGCCTAACGAAGCAAGTAAAATTGGACTGCTATTTGAGGGAGATCTGAATTGTAGTTTATTCCCAGTTTTTGGAATCCTACAAGAGTCACGATTGATGCAATGGAATCCCAAGTGTAAGGCCCAAGCATTGTGAGGCCCGGACCGTGCTTGAGGGCCCAGCCCGTTTCTTGGAGGTGCGAACGACGTCGTTTTGCGGTAAGTGTCTTCTTCCCCCAGCTCCCGATTTCTTTTCCCTCTCTTTCTCATTTCTGTTTCTTTCTTTCGGTTCTTCCACTCCCGCATCTCTCTCTCCCACGTCTCACTCTTTTCTTTTCAGTTTCATTTTTATTTCTAGTTGCTGGCATTAATTTGTGATTTCCAAATCCCATGCCCTAAACTTCCTCATCTTCGGTGTTACCTCTTGTGCTGCATTTAGTTCGGTGGGTTGCCATCTGCTGCGTCTCTGTTCCTCTCCATTTTACATTTTGGTCTTCCTCTGCAACACAGCGTGCATCACTTCTCATCCCTCCATTTTCGACTGGTAAGAGTTTCATCTTCATTCCTTTGATTTTCGGTCTCCTCTGCTATATTGTAATCATGCAGATTCTTGTTCGAATTTATTTTGATTTATCCTCATTTCTGTAGTTTTTGTTTTTGGCCGTGAGGTTTGAGTTGCGTTTTGTGAGTGCCTGGGTTTGTCCTTCGTGTAACCATTGAAGCCGCTTCTGGAGATTTTAATTTCCACGGGTATGCTAGTCTCATTCTCGGTCTCTTCCGCACAACACTGATTTTATTTTGTTCTTTTATTTTGGTACGCCTTGTGTTTGCCGTAGTACTGTGGGTTTAAAGTTCTTCTCGGTTTCACGCAAACTTTGAGCCTTCATCATAGGTTTTTCACTTCGTTGTGTTTTTTATAAATTTTTAGATTATTGGTTTGGTGTTTTGGTGTTTTGGAAATGTTTAGAAGGGTTTGTTAAGGCCGTTTAACATCTAGAAGTGTTGAGATATTTGTTTTTCTGTATTGGAGTTGTGAACGGGAAGAAGTGGGCAATGTGTAGTGTTGTTTTGGATTAAATTGTTGGTGATTGTTTGGGATTACGAGCTGTTGAAATAAGTGTGAGTTAGTGATGATTGGAGTTGACATTGGTTTTGATGCTTGTATTGGACAATACCGAGATTGGTATAGAATATTTGAGTCGAAGTGTGAGCTATCCAGATTGTTAACTGGTTATTTGAGTTGGATTAAACTTGCTGAATTATGGTCTAGGAATTTGGGTCTTAAGTTGTTTAAGACCAATTTTGTGTTGTTGGACATTAATATTTAGTTTATATTATTTTTAAGACTGAGGTTGATTTTCTGAAAACTTTGCATATTTTTATGATGAAATGAGAACTTGGAAAAAACAAAACCAACCTCGGTCGTTTATTTGCATACTCATGAAATCTGTGTGGAAAAGGAAAAATATGTTCTGACATGCATTGTGTAGACATGAGCTAAATTCTGTCATGTGGTTTCTGAAATCTGAAAAATGAGCGATATTGAGAATATGAAAAGTTGTGCATTTATTTGGAAAGATGTTCTGGCTTTTGTGTTCGTTGTGTGTAAACTGGCTGATTCTGTTTTGGTACTCTGTATTATTTTGATATAACATATGAAAACCTTTGGCATGGTGTACTGGTATTTGTATCTGACTCTGTCTCTGCTTTGCTCTGCTCTGCTCTGTTATGCTCTGCTCTGTTTGGGTTGGTACCAACTTCTCTGTCTCTGAGTGTACCCACTTTGGAAACAAAGTGGTTTTATTGTGGTCTTTCCTGTGTGCACACTCGGAGCTCTGAGAAGAATAAAAGAAAGATTTCACCTCTGTCTCTGCTTGGTTTGGCCACCGGGGTTAGCACAACCCTACTACGGGGGCGAAACATGGTCTCTGCTCTGTTTGATGCTCTGTTTTGATCTGATGATGATATTCAGTTTATGTTATGCCAAAGTACTATGGGTTTTCACTTGTCTTAAAACCATCGCTCTATTTTGAATATATGTTTTGTTCTGCATGATAACTCTGGAAAATATTTTGTTCGGCATGCTATATTTTGTAAATGCTCGTGTTTGCACGCTAGCATATGACTTCTGCTTATTGAGTTGTTGATAACTCACCCCCTATCATTATAATATTTTCAGATGATGTGGAGAGTCCAAATGAGGACCTGGATTAGATTGTTGAATGTGTTTAAGCTGAGGAGATATTGTTAGAAGAATGACTCTTGATGTTCTTAGTTTTAATGTCTTTGAGTTTTATTTATATCTTGGGTTTTAGTAAGATTTATGAAATTATTGATTTGGTTGTTATGACTACCGGAAGATTTCGGACTCCTTAGTTTATTTAGTTGCAGTAATGACTTTGTGAAGTTTTCAATGTAGTTATTTAGAACACTTGATATTGAGTTTTGCTATTAAAGATTTGAGTTTTATTTTAGTTGTGTTGGAAAATAAGTTCTTAAGAGACAGGTAGTAAGTCTCCAGACCAACCGGGTTCTGGGTGTTACACCAAGGCATTCAGAGTTACAGTGGAGTTTATTGATCTGTGAGTGTTGAAGTGTCATTGGTGCTATTTTTTTTTTTCTAATCTTACTTAAAAGAGTTTCATATTTTCTTTAGAGATGGTGTATTTAATCTAGTTTTTAATCCACCCATTTATCTGATAGGGAACTCTTGCGATTTATTGCAGTTACGAAGCTTCATTGCATGATTGGAAAAGTTGCAGGTGTTCTTGAGACCAATCTTCCAGATGCAAAGAATGCTCTTTACCAAGCAACTATCAAGCAAGAGTTTACACACATACTGGTTTTCCATTCTGTATGAGGTACATTGGATTTTCATTCTCTTTTGGAGGAGAAAGAAATATGTAGACAAAAGTTTACACACATACTGGTTTAGACCATCTCTTCGATACTTTTTTCTAGGCTTACATTCTCTTTTCAGGCTTATATTGATTTTAACATATCCTATTTACATTTTTCAAGTGACTTGCTTGCTGGGGTTGGATGCTGATATATTGGTTAATTTGAGCCCTGATCTACTATTCACTTGCGGGCTATAACTTTCTTCCTTTTATAATCACGTACACCATATGAGAGTCGTGTTTTTCATGCTGAATTTTTGTTGTTGTTTGTAGGCATGTACACTGATTTGCTACAAGGGAAAAGAAAAAAGTTTAAGACTTGAATAAAGGCAAGGAATTTGAACATGCCTTGGAAGAGAAACATCGTACGTGGATCTAATTTTTCTTTTTATGCACTCATTTCATATGATTATTTGAATAAAGACAAGTGATTTTTAACACTGAGGTGCTGAAAGAGATTCTTGTTTGTCACAATGTGCACTCTTTAGTTAAGATCATCATGTATCTGATTTTTTGTTAATGGGGTTAACTAATATCTTTTTTGAATAGCTATGAAAAGCCATATATGTATATTTAAGTTTTATATTAAGAGTGAGATAAATTTATCTCACTACTCAGTCAAAAAATTTTAAAAAATATCTTACAAATGAATATAGAAGAAATCATACTTATTACGGTAAAGTTTTTTCGCCGCAACAAATCATTTCGGCAACAAAAGTACTTGTTGCGAGGAATAGCTCCCCATCGGCTGTAAATATGCTTTTTTACGTCTGCACATTCTCACCGCACAAATCTATATCTTCGTGTGGACATGATGTCATCGCAATGGACTTTTAACAGATGAAATAAGTCAAGTAGATGTGCGCCATTGCGGCGATTCATTTACTCTATTGCAGCTTCTTGTTTCGCCGCAAAAAGCATTGTATCCATTGCAAGAACGAAATTTCACCACAAAATTTTTTTCCAAATGAGTTATCTGCGACCAATGTACGGCGAGAAAAATATGTCGTAGAAAATGAATTGCAGCAAGAACACCCACTTTGAGCGGCGAAATAGCTAGCTCGCCGCAAAAAGCCATTTCTCTTGTAGAATTATATGTAGTGCCCGGTCCTAGAGTTTTAGGGAGTTAGCTCTACTTAAAATGAAAGGCCCAGGCGTTGTGAGGCCCGAACCGTGCTTGAGGGCCCAGCCTGTTTTTTGGAGGGGGCGAACGATGCCATTTTGGGGTAAGTGTTTTCTTCCCCAGTTTCCGATTTCCTTTCCCTCTCTTTCTCATTCATTTCTGGTTCTTTTCTTCGGTTCTTCCACCCCCGCATCTCCCTCTCCCACGTTTCTCATTTCCTTTCAGTTTCATTGTATTTCCTTGTCTTTGGTTCTTTGAAATGGGTTCCGATTATCACGCCCTAAACCTCTCAATTTCGGTTTTCCCTCAAATCAATTTCTCATCTGTCGCATCTCTCCATTGCAGTAGAACATAGAGTTTCTCTCTCGCGTATCTCTTGTGCGGCAGTTGGTGTTCTCCTTGCAAGACTCGGCTCATCTCTCCTTCTTGCACTGCGCTTAGTCTGTAGGTATAATTTCTTTTCCCTCTCTTTTATTCTGCAACCAAGACTCTGTTTTTCATTCACTCAGCCGACCTTCTCTTCCTTTTCCACTGCAGTTTTTGGGTATTGCGTGTTGTGGGTCTTCGGGTTAGTGTTTTTCTCGTGTAACCATTGAAGCCGCTACTGGAGATTTTGGTTTCCACGGGTATGCTATTTCCATTCTCGGTCTCTTTCTCACGACACGCACCTATTCTAATTTTTTTTTTCTTTCTTTCTTTTATTTCGGTACGCCTTGTGGTTGGCATAGTACTGTGATTCAAAGTTCTACTCGGTTTCACGCAAACATTGAGCCTTCGTCGTAAGTTTTTCACTTCGTTGTGTATTTTATAATTTTTGGTTAATTGGTTTGGTGTTTTAGAAATAATTAGAAGGGAGTTTGTTGGGTGCCAATGAATATCTAGCAGGGTTGGATTTTTCTGTTGTAGAGTTGTGAACGAAGAGAAATGTGCAATGTGTTGTGTCGTTTTAGTTAAATTGTTGGTGATTGCTTAGGATCTTGAGCTGTTGAAATAAATGTGATTTATTGATGAGTTGAGTTGACATTAGTTTTGATAGTTGTATTGGACAATATTAAGATTAGTACATGGTACTTTGGGTTGGAATGCGGGCTGTCCAGATTACTATATGATTGTCATAGTGAGTTGTTTTTGCTATTATATGGTTTGGGATTATGGGTTTTATTTATTTAGATAGAAGTTGTGTAAATTGTCTTTTAACACTTAGTTTATATATCTTATTTTATGAATAGGTGACGAGACTGATAGAGGTCATTTTCAAGGCTTAGATAATACGCTGCAAGAGTCAGGTAAGCGGGGTTCCCATGCTAGATTTACATAAAAATAAATAAATAAAGAAAATGAACTGAGGTTGGTTTATAAAATATGCATGATATGTTTTTAAAAGAAAATGTGAAAACGACCTCAGTATGTGTGTTTTGTATTTACTCATGAAAATCTAAATGAAAGAGGAAAATACTTTTTCTTGGCATGAATTGTGTGGACATGAGCAACATTTGACACGTATATGAAATGTGCAAAAGAGTGAATATGATACCTGTGAATTTTTGTACGTATAATATAAAATAATTTGGGTTTGTTTATGGTCAAATAGAAATGATATGAATATGTTCGACACTTGGTTTGATATGATATGAATGTGAAAAACCTTTGGCATACTTATCTGTTTTTATTATGATTCTGAATATGGTTTTGATATGATGATACTGGTTCACGCGATATGGTTGGTACCAACATAATATGATATGAGTGCAACCACTTTGGAAACAAAGTGGTCTTTTATGTGTTCTTTCCTGTGTGCACACTCGGGGTTCCGAGATTGAAAAATGGGAAGTTTCACAATATGATACTGCCTGGTTTGGCCATCGGGAATAGCACAATCCTACCACGGGGCTTAAACATGGTATTTGATATGGCACGATATGATATGATAAGATGAAGATATTCAGTTATGTTATGCCAAAGTGTTCTTGTATATGAAATGGTTTATGAAAAAGAAAAGGTTGAAATGTCGCTCTGACTTTTCTAATAACACGTATTGAGATATGCATATGAAAATAAAATGTTTTGTTTCTGCATAACAAACTTTCTAAAAAGGGCTCATGTTTACACACTAGTATAGGTTTTCTGCTTATTGAGTTATTGATAACTCACCCCTTCATCTTCATTATTTTTTTCATATGATATTGAGGACTCAGCTGGGGTCAGGAATAGAATTTGGAGCTTGGCTAGATATGGATAGACGGTCGTGTACCTAAGGGTACCATTGTTAGAAGAAGAGTTTGAGGTTCTTTTTGATGTATAGATTTATTGAGACTTAAGATGTATCAGTTTATTATGTTAAGATTTAATTATATTTTGGGTTTAGTAGGACCTATGATTTTATCAGTTTGGTATGTTACCATTACCGGGAGATTGTGGATCCTTTGATTCATTATTATTGCATTAAAGACTATGTGGAGTTTGTAATGAGTTTATTTAGAAGATATGAGATTGATTTCGCTTATGAATATCTGTCTCAAATATCCAAAATAATAAATCTACAAAATAGGACTATCTAAAAATTATTTGTACCATTTAACACTTTTTTTTTTTTTTGAAAAGAACATTCGAAATTTTATTAATGTCCAAACATGCTTACAATAAATGAGAAATACAAGAAGGAACTTCTTCTATATCAAACATTGAATCAGCAATGCTTAATGCACTTCTTGTCCAAGTATGAGCAACTGAATTAAAACTTCTTTGAATATGAGCAATTGTCCATTGTTGAAGTTGATTCAAGAGAGATCTAGCATATGATATGAGCATACTGGAACTGTCCCATCCTTGAGCACCATTTTTAATGCCATCCACAACATTCAAAGCATCCCCTTCTAAAATAATTCGTTGGAAACTAAGCTCCATAGCAAACTTTGAGGCATGGAAAACAACATAAGATTCTGCTAGGTGAGATTCAGGTAACAGATTATCTTTTATCGTCATGGTAGCCAAAACATGACCCTCACTATCCCTTACCACAACTCCAAAACCAGCCAAATAAAGATGTTTATCTACCGACGATGCATCCCAATTAATTTTGACAATACCTTGAGGTGGAGGCATCCAACATGATGAATATATAGTAGGAATAGAATTTCTAATCAGTTGAGATTGAAAACTGGAATGTATTTCAGATAATCTTAGGATAGCTTGATTAAAAAGCACTAAAGGAGGAGAAAAGATGTTTTCAAAAATCACTGCATCCTTCTTTTCCACAGCTTCCACATCACCACAGCAATCTGTAAGAGCTCCTCTTATTCAAAAGTATCAAACAGGTTGAACATCAATTCCTTAAAATTCTGGGGAGCTCCTTCTCTGAAATTTTTGAACCAAGCTGATTGGCCGTGAGTGCTCCTCTCTTGGAAACAATCGTCCTAACAAAGTCATCCATTGCCTTCACCGAAGACCCCTGCTCTTCTCCCTCTTCTCTTATTGCAGACCTTATCTGCACTCTAACCTCGGCTGCCTTCTTCCTCATATCCTTGCCTTTGCCCTTTTCGTCCATAACCAATTCTACGACCCTCTTCACCTCCTTCCCTTCAATCACGCTTTGATGCCCTCTTGTCAGCTCCACACTCAAACCCATCTCCTCCGTCAGCATCTTTGAATTGTATGCCTGCTCGGCTGCCATAGGCCACCCTATCATAGGCACGCCCTGGCTTAAGCTCTCCAATATCGAGTTCCACCCGCAATGACTCAGAAAAGCTCCGGTCGACTTGTGGGCAAGAATATCCAACTGGGGTGCCCAGTTTCTGACTAACAAACCTCGTTTGTTTTCGCTGATCCGTTCTTCAAATCCTTCTGGCAACCACTCCGCTCTGATTTCGCCATTAATGTCGAAACCAAGGGGTGGCCTAATCACCCAAATGAAAGATTTTGCACTGTCCTCCAAGCCTTTAGCTAATTCCATCATTTGGGACGCACCAATGGTGTTCTGAGAACCAAAAGAAATGTAAAGAACTGAATCAGCACTCTTCAAATCAAGCCACTCAAGGCATTTTTCTGGAGGTACTCCGGATTTTTTCCCGGCATGCTGTCCGGAAATACTTGATGAATGTGAGGAGGACGGCTTTTTAAGAGCTGCTTGGGGAAGAAGAGGACCTATAGTCCAAACGGGAAGTCGCAGATATTTTCTGAGAAGATCCAGGCCAAAAGGTTCAATTTCCTCGACTGTGTTACACAGCCACCCTGAAGACTCCAAGCAACGCGAAATCTGTGGCTGCATAAATGTAGACCACATGTCCGTACCATCCGCAACTCTCAAATATTGGTGCAATTGAGAGCGATGGAAACGATAACTTTCAGGAAACCCCGGCAGCTTGAACTCGTCGGAATCTGTGGAACGATGTGGGAGGTTAAGCCACAGAGACACGTAGGTCATGGTGCCGTAGGCTCCACCGGTGGAGAATGTAATATGCATGGCGCCCACACTCTTTGCAACATCAACAGCCCACCCAAAAAACACGTCGGAAATTATACAAAGCGGAGGCCGCCCTTCTTGGTCAATGATATCATGGAGAACGTGCAAGAGTGGATCTTTGAGACTCACCGATGCATGAAAAAGGTTTATCATTTTGTTTAGAGACAAGTTCTCGGTGTTCTCAGTGTTGGGTGGTAAGTCATGGGCAGAGCTGCAGAAGGGGAGCTCGACAAAGCGGATGCTGGAATGGGACGGGGCATTAGAGTCGTCGACAGAAACGGAAGAACGTCGGAGGTACTGGATGTTGAGCTTGGTGCTGGCAATGATGATGGTGAAGCCCGTTCTTTGTTGAATCTTCCTTGCCAATGCTAGGAATGGTATAAGATGGCCATGGGCAAGGTAAGGTAGCATTACAATATATTCATCGGAGGCCATATCCGCAATCTCTAGATCTCTTTTGGAGTTGGCTGCATGCAGTATCTAGGTGGTGGTGATCCGAAATCCGTAGTAATAACTTTTAATTGGCTTAATTTGGTGATCAGGAAAGAAAAAGCTTCTCGAGCAATAAAGGAACAAATGCAAAGCTGGGCAAACGTTCTGGTCTTTTGTTGTCTTTGGTGCGTTGCTTGTGTTTCTTTTTCTGTTTCGTCTCCATCTTCAGAAAAAGTTGTTGCGTCGCCCGAGAGTGAAGTATATTAATGGCGTCCGCCTTTTTCGTTTCGAGCATGTGAATTTGCTATCAATAGGCCGGGGAAGGCCGGGGAAGTCGATTAAGTGGAATGTGGATCATCACTCTTACCGACATTAAAGGGAATGCAAACCCAGCAACTGGCCAAGTTGTACGTGCTTTGCCATAGGCTGGCTGTTTAAATTGTCGGTGCTTTCTAGGTTATTCTTTTCTATGAGAATATTTTCTTAATAATATTATAAATTTATTTTATTTTTTAAAAATATTAAAAAAATTTATATAAAAAATAATTTAAAAAAAATATATGAAAACAAATCTAGAGTTCTAGCGGGAGCTCCCAACCCCGACAGAAACTCTAGCATTATTCTTCCCATCCCTATGTCATTAAGGGTTAGTTTGGACAGTAAATTATTTATTATTTTATTATTATTTTTACATATTTTTTATTACTATTTACAATTATTTAATATTTTATCTTTATTTTATTATTATTTTTTACTATTATTCACAGAATATATGAGATCACTTCACTACCAAACACAACCTAAACCTAACTTAATTAAGAGACATAGACACTGGACCGATTAAAACCGTGGCATAGACAGGAATTAATCTAGCATTAATTAAAAATAAAAGTTAATATTATATTGCATTTTCCTCCTTTCAGTTTTTCCAATTTTTTTTTAAATTATAATTATAAAAATATATTTATAAAATAACATAATTTTATATAATCTATTAAATTTATTTAACAATAAAAATAATTTTATAAATAACTTTATAAATTTATTTACGTATAATCTAAAGGATTTTTCTCTCCTTTTAAGAATAGGGAAATGCTATATCTCCCGCTGAAGCTCCCGCTTGGAGCTCCCGCCGGAGATTAGTGTATTTTTTATATGTTTTTTTTAAAATTATTTTTTATATAGATTTTTTTAATAATTTTAAATATTTTTAAAAAATCAAAAAATTCAAAATATTATTACAAAATACTTTCTTAATCACGAAATAAAATAAAAAAATATTTTTTTATGATTTTTTATTTTACTTAAGAAAGTATTTTTTAATGAATTTTTTTTACTTTCTAATTAAGGAAGTATTTTTAATGATGTTCTAAATTTATTTTATTTTTTTAAAAATATTTTTTATAATTTTTTATTTTACTTCATGATTAAGAAAGTATTTTTTAATATATATTTTTTTACTTTCTGATTAAGAAAATATTTTCTGAATGATGTTTTAAATTTATTTTATTTTTTTAAAATATTTTAAAATAATAAAAGATCTATATAAAAAATTATTTAAACAAAACACATATAAAATAATACTACACCCAGCGGGAGCCCCAGCGGGGGCTGTAGCATCACCCGGGATGGGAAAAATCAATTGAGTTAAATAAGGAATAAAATTAAGTCGGTTATTTCTATATTAAAAAAAAGGATATAATATTTATATATATATATATATATATATAAAATAGAAGGTAAAACAAATTATATAAGAACTATAATAAATACTTCATTAGCAAGCTAGCTATAATAATATTTTTACAAGATGGCTTAGATCTTTCTTAAAGTACAATATTAAAAAGATTCATTTGATCATTTTCACGACAAGCTTGCTAGCAATGAATTTAATTAAGAACCTTATGATAATAATTAGAAATGTACGTTAGATATTATATACTATTTATATATATATAATTAGTTACAAATTAGTTTATAATTTATAGATGTGAAATTTTCCGTATCAATTATAGTAATTTAATTCTTTTTTATAACTATAATAATTTTTTTTTTTTTTTTTATAACTGGAATGGATTTCCCCTATATTACGTGTCTACTAACTAACTTCTTAATGGTTAAAACTCTTTATATAATATCGTAGACGGTCCACAAATTATAGGTATCCGGATACCAATAATTTTTTATGTCCGGATGCAAAAATTATAGCTAGGCTCCTACTGTCATTGATTAATTCTTAGAGGACAGATGATCTGTCAGTACCATTTAAGAGCATTATATATCCATTCACAATTTATATGGGCTTTATCCTCCTGTATATTCAAATCGTGGCCGGAGGCGTTTTGATCTCTCGATTATCTCTATATTCTAGAGAAAAATGCTGTTTCTAAACTTATTTTAGCCGTAAAAGAAATTATAATATATTATGCACAATCTTAATAGGGTGGTAAAGTGGTCCGGCCAGGTGATGGACTGAAATTTCATCATTTTTCTTGAATTGGATCAGACCCAACATCCATAGGAACCAACCAACAGGATTGCTATCAGTCCAATTTGTCCGTTTAGTCCAGTCTAATTATTTTATTATTATTTTTAAATAAATTAATAAAAAAATATATAAATTACTAAATTAAAATAAAGTAAATTATTAATGTGGATTATGCAACTAACTTGGTTTGAGAAGTGGGCAGACATATGACCAACCGCAAACAATAAGTATCGAGAGAGATGCAGAAGCTGCTGAAAACATCTAGTATGAGGTGAAAGAAGCATAGCGGAGTGCGATCGACCAACAACCTGAGATGACTAAGGAGAATAAATGGGCTGCAAAACCCAAGAAATTTAAGGAGTTTATATATGAAACTTATTCTCCTTCAATTTATGATCTACCAATTCCTTTTCCACAGAGATTAAGAAAAAAATAAGATTGATAATCAGTTCTCTAAATTTTTTAGTATATTTAAGCAACTGCATATTAATATTTCTCTCATTGAAATTTTAGATCAAATGCCTAAATATAGAAAATTTTTGAAGGATATTATCAAACGAGTGGAAGTTGGAGAAGCATGAGACTGTAATGCAGACCGAGGAGAGTAGTGTAGTTTTACAAAAGAAGTTGCCGCCTAAGTTGAAAGATCCGGGGAGTTTCACGATCCCTTGCACTATAGAAAATTCCTATTTTGATAAAGTTTTATGCGACTTAGGGGTAAGTATTAATCTAATGCCTCTCTTTGTTTTCAGGAAATAAGGTATTGGAAAGCAAAGCCAACCACTATCTCTCTACAGTTGGCGAACAGATCAATTAACTACCCAAGATTAAATGCTTATTGTCGAATATGGATGCCAAACCAAGACTGTTAAGATGGATTTTGCTATTACAAGAGTTCGATTTGAAAATAAAAGATAAAAAAGGTACTGAGAATGTAGTAGCCAACCTTATCTCGTCTTGAGCTTAAAAATGCAGCTGGCAATGAGAAATTCTCAATTAATGAGACCATCCCGGACGATCAATTAATGGCTATACAAGTCGTTCCATAGTAGGCCGACATGGTAAATTATTTAGTGTCTAGAATTCTACTGGCCAAGATGACATATCAGCAAAAGAATAAGTTCTTCTCTAACTTGAAATATTATTTTTGGGAGGAACTTTTTCTACACCGACATTGCGCAGACCAGATAATCAGGAGATGTGTACCCGAGAAGGAGATGAAAAGCATACTCAGAAACTGCCACTCATTGGAAGCGGGCGGCCACTTTGGTGGGGCAAAAACGGCAGCAAAAGATTTACAATGCAGCTTTTATTGGCCGACTATTTTAATTTTGTTAATTTATATGATCATTGTCAAAAGGTTGGCAACATTTCTAGGAAACATGAGATTCCTTTAAACAATATTTTAGTGATTGAATTATTTGATGTTTGGAGTATAGATTTCGTGGGTCATTTTTCATATTCTAATAAATTTATTTTGGTGGCTGTAGATTATGTCTCCAAATAGGTGGAAGCGGTCGCCTTACCGACTAATGATGCGGGGTCGTAGTGAATTTCCTGCAAAAGAACATCTTTTCCCCATTCGGCACTCCGATGGCGACAATCAGTGATGGTGGGAAGCATTTTTGCAATCGTCAATTTGAAGCACTACTGACTAAGTATGGAGTTACCCATCACGTGGCGACACCATACCATTCTCAAACGAGTGGTAAGGTCGAGATGTCTAATTGGGAGATGAAGCGCATACTGGAGAAGACCGTGAGTATCTCTCGGATAGACTAGACGAAAAGGTTAGATGATGAGGTATGAGCCTATCGAACAACATTCAAAACATCGATTGGGATGTCGCCTTATCGGCTCGTTTACGGAAAAGCATGTCATCTACCCGTGGAGCTAGAACACATAGCCTATTGGGCTATGAGGACATTGAACTTTGATTTACAATCGGCTGGCGAGAAGGGAATATTGCAAATCAACGTGATGGATGAGTTTTGCAATGATGCTTATGAGAATGCTTGGATTTACAAAGATGAAACTAAAAGATGGCATGATAAGCATATTCTGATAAGGGAATTTGAAGTCGGGGCAGAAAGTTTTATTATTTAACTCAAGACTTCGATTCTTCCCGAGAAAGCTGCGCTCTCGGTGGTCGGGACCGTTTGGGGTGACCTATGTCTTTCCCTATGGGATGGTTGAAGTCCACCACGAGATAAAATGAACATTTAAAGTCAATGGACAGAGATTAAAACCCTATGTGGATTGAGACTTTAACTCGGAAATGTGTTTCATCGATCTCACCAATGATAAATGATGAGAGGATAATGTCTAGCTATAAACTTTAAATAAAACGCTTTTGGGAGGCAACCCAAGTTTTTATTTTATTTTATTTTATTTTATTTTTTAAGTTTTATTTTTGCTTAATATTTCTCTTTTGCTTTCATCTTGCATGAACGAAGAGGCAAGAGAGATCTCCAATAGGAACACAGCTACACCTTCAAGGAAAATATGTAATTGAAAAAAAAAAACAAGGGAGCATCTCTTACCTGCTCTTATTCTCTTCTTTAGTTTTTCTTCCTCTTTGCTATTGAGAACAATGTGATACTTAAGTTTGGAGGAAAGGAAATTATTTTATTTAAATAAAACAGTATGGTTTGATGAATAAAAAGCTTATGATAAGAATATGATTGAAATTTATTATAATTTTTAGGAAAAATTCTCATTGCTTAAGTCTAGTTGTTAATTCTTTACTTGATCTTACTTAATTTGATTTTTTTTTTTTATATTTAATGAATGCTTATCATGATCATTAATTGTTTTGCATACCTAGAGAAATTTTATGTGAATTTGTATGGTCTCAACTTACTCCAGAACTTGTTTGATTACACTCGAAGCGAAATCCTTGGCATAATATTACTGGAGAAATTATTAAGGCATTCTTTGGACCGATTGTTTCATTCAAGCTTACCTATTTATTATTTTTATCCGTAGCCACCCCTTTGCATTTTATTGAATTATATTTTGACTTCATATATTTTTTTTTTCTTTCTTGTAAACTTCATAGTCCCTACTCTATTTGAGTTTAAACATTGATTTTCTTACCTTTCAAGAGAGCTAAGTTTATACAAAGTCACAGACTCATAAGAGCATGAAAGGCAAGAGAAGTAGAAGGTTTACAAATAAAGTTAATTATAGCCATATCATCAAAATTATAAGTTTGGAGGTGTGAAAAGCCAACTCGTCTATTATGTGGCCGACAAGAAAAGGCCAACGAGAGTCATCCTCGAAGGCAGTCGGAAATGTATGGTTTATCCAAAAAAGAAAAAAAAAATCCGACCTACCGAATAGAGGGGTAAAGAGAGAGATACTTGAAAGTACAATAAAGAGAGATATGTTGAGAGATTCACAATGATTGAGAATAGATGTTTGTGTTAAAAGTGAGAATGCTCTATATGTTCTGCTGGTATTCAAACTTAAGTTCTCTTGCTCTGTTTGAATCCTACATTTTCTTTGTAGCCCTCACCCTAGCTTTACATTACAAGCTTAATAAAGATGTATTGATCCCTGGTGATAGTTTCTGTTCTACATTAGTGGAGAGTAATGTCAAAAGCAAGCCTATGGAATATTTAGAGATCCATTATTTATTTACTTGTTTGCATAAAACTATCCGGAGAGCTAATGATGAAGTGAGAATGATAAGTATGCATGAATGTGAGGGTGGATAATGCAGTGAAATAAAGTTTTGAATTAACTTTTGGACTTAATTAATCTTGATTGATCCTTTGGAATTATAAACTTTTGACAATCTTTGAGGCAATAAATTTTATGAATCAAACCAATGCCTGTTTAAATTGTTTTTCTCCTTTTCTTTACTCGAGGGCAAATAAAGTTTAAGTTTGGGGGTATTTGATAAGTATGATTTTTATGTGATTTTTATTATTCTTTCATTTTTGAAAAGTGTCAGTTTTTATTCAATACTATTGATTTTATTTTATTTCTATATATTTTTCTTTATTTTCTTGGATTTGAAGGAATGAGAAGATTTAGTATGAAATGAGAGCATTTTGATACAGAAGAAGAGAATATGGATCCAGACCGATGAGAGGCAATGAGATTTGAAGAGAGCCAAGGAGATTTAGGTGAGGAGACTCAATGGCGACTAGAATTGGTGACAAGAGTTAAGCGATAAGTGAGATATTTTACTTCCGAGGAGAGAAGACTTGGCGACAAGGTTTTGGGTGGTTAGATTGGGTGACCAGTCTAATCGACCAACTTAAAAGACCAACCTAAACGACATAGTAGGTAACAACTAGCAAAAGGCTTGAAAGTAATTTTGATCAAGAGAAATAAATCACTGAAAGAATCCACAAGAAGTCCAAATTCAGAATACACTAGGAGATAGCCTGGACATGCTTGAGTGTTTCGATCATAAATTTCTACTCACATATCCGATGTATGTGATTCTAGATGGGTTGAAAATTTATCTTAAAGGGTTTCAACTTTGTCTCTAATAAGAATTTCTAAATTCTAATTCCTAGAGCACGTACGAAGTTGCCAATATAAGTCCTAGAAGTTACGTGAGAATCATGAAAATGTTAGGGTTTATTTTCTATCATATATAAGCATATCATTAGCACAAAATTAACGGGAGGAGAGTCTGAGTTTTAGGGTCCAATAGTCCAGAGATTATTTTTTAAGTTTCTTTCAAGGAGGTAGATCTGGGGAGCAGAGACAAGAGCCGCATGCTTCATCAATCGACTCAAACGAAGAACATTAGTTCTATTCTTTTTCTTTTCAGTTTTATTATGAACTAATTTTATTTTCTAGAGCTTTGATGTAGTCTAGCCTTGAACACACAATTTATATTCCAAGTTATTTTATTTTCAATATTTTCATGATTGAGTGTTTATTCTTTGTTCTTAATGCTTGCAATTTTCTAACTAATTATTATTCGATCTATTGAATCGCAATGAGACCGGGAGGTGATTTGTGATTAGAGCTCTAGGACTAAGCACCACAAGTTGAGCGAAAGTAGAGATACTTTACCGCGATTAGTGTATTTTTAAGAAAAATTCAAAGAACTTAATGAATCTCCAATTAATTAAATTCACATAGAGATATGGAGTTATTAATTGGAGATATTTTTAGTATTTTTCAAGAGAAAATATTGAATAGTTACGGGATTTTTATCATCAACTTGGAATAATTGGAATTCTATAACAATAAATAATAAATTGTGTGGGATTCGCTAGGTGATATCAAATGCTCTAGATCTATTTTTATTATCTTTAAAATCTTAATTTTAATGTTATTTTCTTTAGTTTAATTTAGATAATCTATTCTTTAAATTTTGGTTTTCCAAATAGTAATTAATTTAGTAAATTTTAATACTCAATAGCATAATTAATCTCTAAGGGTTCGGCATCCGTTTTCTTTAAAACCCTTTACTCCTTGTTACGATTCTGTGCACCTGCAGATATTTTCAGCACAGCAAAAGTTTCTACAAATAACTTAAAAACCCTACAATTAAAATGTCACGCCCCGGACTCGGGGATGAATCCTTAGTCTGAAATCCACAATAATAAAAACTTAAGTACAATAATCTTTCATAAACATCTCAAAAATTTCTTCCAAATATATAAAATAAACTAAACACTATGAAGATTTCTCATTACTTTTACTAATCCACTTCTGCCAACTAGCACTTATCTCACATTTCTTAGCTTCTAATCTTGTCGCATGGCATCTATTCTAATTGTCATCACCATCAAAGTCATCTAAAAAATAGTGCATATAAATGGATAAGTTATCAACAACTCAGTAAGTAGAAAACATATACTAGTGTGTAAAAATGAGCCAGTTACATAATGCAGAATAAAATAGAACCTCAAAACAACAATAACGATATTTCAAAAATATATATTTAGAACAATAATATAGAAAAAAATACATTTGGCATAAACATAACCCAAACAACATTAGAGACACAAATAAGGACCATGTTTACCACCGTAGCACGATTGTGCATATATGTAGTTAGCCAAGCATAAGAGAAACCACTTTGTCTCCAAAGTGAGTGCACTCAGAATAAAGGCAACTTTTGACACCCATGATAAATTGTCAATTATGCGGTATTAATACTCTTAAATATCTTAGGTTAAAAGAGCTTTATGTGTTAAAATAAGAATATTAATTAGATAATGTGAATTAACTTTGTTTGGCATTAAAAATAATATTTTACATCTAATTAAATATGGATGCATTATGTTGTGGGGCTGACTAACATTTAAGTGGACTTACAATTAATTCTTGGCCCAATACAGGAGTGAAGCCCATGAATATGAGAGTATGAGGGATTATGGACTTGCAACAAAGGAACTGAAGCTTAATAGATGGCCACTGGAGGGAAATGAGAGAGCAAGCCTCAAGCTTCACGCCTACATGCGACAGGAGAGGAACGCACAAAAAGAGTTGCAACTGGGACGTGCAGGCATGGAGTGGAGCGAATCTGATTTGCTGGACGTGCAGCAGCTGGGACGTGCAGGCGTGAGGAGGGTGCGATCCGTACCAAGGAGAGAGAGAATGAGGGAAGATTCGGAGTATAAAAGGAAGGGGAATCTCTGGGTGAAGGGGTTAGCTAGTTTTTATTATTTTTATTTTCCTTCAATTACGTTTGGGGCTCTTTGCAGTTCTTTTTGTTCTCCACTCTCTTTTATTTTTTTTGGGACAGCATTGGCTGGGTTTTACCATTATTTTTCTGGTCTTTCATTCAGAACATTAGTATTGATTTCTGTTGTTTTTATTTTGGGTTCTTTTCGGATAGTTGAGTTTTACGGTTTCGATCTCTGCTTTTCTTGGCCATTTTGGCCAGGGCGTTTTCTTTGAAAAGCTAATTTTTGCATTCTAGGGTTTAACCCATTTGGGTTTCGTTTGCTCTCAGATTTTGAGATGGCTTTATTTAGATTAGTTTTTGCTGTTAGAAATACCATGTGTAGCTAATTTCTGAAGCTTGGGTTCTGGGATGAGACTTGATTTGTTTTGGGTTCTAGTTTAATGCAATATTTTGTTGATGAATATTGATTTCACTTGTTGCTAGTTAGATTTGAATTGAAAATAGAGTGTGGCTCTTGCTCTTGATTTGTTGTTGACGTAAGGCACAACAAAAGCTTAACAATTATCAAGGCTCTTCTCAGTTGATTGTTAAAGTGTGTTTGGTTAGTAAAGTTGTGAATCCCATAGGGAAATATTGCAAAGCATAACTTTTTATCTTCCGTTTATCAATGCCTTGACTGGATTGGTAATCGAGAAAATATTCTAGAAACCGAAACAATGAGAGTCACATATCCAACTCAAGTGTTTGTTAAATCATTTCTTTGGAATTGTTATTTTCAGCTTTATATTAAAATTTTTGTTTGTTACTTGTAGGAACTAGAATTACAGTTTTCATCATTTAGAATTTTAAATTTTCAACAACTATTTCTTTTATAATTTAATCCATCTTTCTAAGATTTACAAAACCTAGATCCTCAAAGCATGACCATATATTCCGTTTTCATTAAATCTTTCTTTGTGAATATATTAATATCCATTTTGCTTATTGTTTACATATAGAAAAAAAAAATACAAAAAGAAAGGATTTCATACTTCATTTTACTTTTCCACACTTCTCATACATTGTCATACTTTCCAATTAAATTTTACAAATGCTTTAATAACCCTTTGTGCCTATGGAATACGATCCTGGACTTATCATTGATACAACTTCACACTTCTACACTTGGAAGCACATTTTAGACAGAGTCAAGTTTTTGGCATCGTTGCCGGGGACAACTGGAGTTTATCAGAGCATTCCCTTGTTGTTGAGAAGACGTTTGTAGTGCTGTGAACCTCTTCACAGCTTGGGTAACATTCTTTTTATTTTATTTTATTTATTTTATTTGTCTTACGTTTTCCTTTATTTTCTACTCTTGTTTGTATGACTGGTTGGACTAGAGACCAAACATCTCGGCTGGTTAGAACAAAATCACTAGATCCTTTAACTCTGCATCCCTTTCTCTTGAATCATCATCTGACACTCATAGCAACATGGCTGAAAATGAGCATCATGATAGGGACATGGTAAATCAGGACATGACACTTAGAGATTATTTACAACCTATCAGAACTAGCACACCCTCATGCATAATCCAACATGTGAATGCAAACAACTTTAATTTCAACCTTGGAATGATCCCATTGATTCCACATTTTCATGGCATGGAATCTGAGAACCCTTACCTTCATATCAAAGAGTTTGAAGAGGTTTGTTCTACATTCATTGATCAAACCTGCACTGAGAAGATTCTTAGACTAAAGTTGTTTCCATTTTCCTTGAAAGATAAAGCAAAAACATGGTTAAATGCATTGAGGCCAAGATCCATTGGAACATGGCAAGAAATGCAAGCTGAGTTTTTGAAAAAAAATTTCCCAATGCATCGAACCAATGCTTTAAAGAGACAAATCATGAATTTTGCACAAAATGAAAGTGAGACTTTTTACCAAAGTTGGGAAAGGTTCAAAGATCTTTTAAATGCTTGTCAACACCAAGGTTACGAGGATTGGCGTGTCATTAGTTTTTTTTTTTTATGAAGCTTTGATGCCTAAGATGCGACAATTTGTCGAAACCATGTGTAATGGAGATTTTTTTAACAAGCGACCGGGAGACGCATTTGCTTATTTTCGATTACTTGGCTAAAAACGCTCAATCATGGGACACTTCTTGTGTTTATTATCGAACTGAACCTTTAAGGACCTTGAGTGGGGGGGGGTAAATATGTTTTGAATGGGGAGGACGATTTGCAAGCCAAATTTGCCTTATTGTCGAAAAAATTGGAGGCAATTGAGTTAAAGAAAGTGCATGAAATTCAGGGTATTCCAAAACCAGAAAAATGTACCAGTTGGGAGGATGCTAGCCATGCAACATCCTAGTGTCCTACTATTCCAGCCTTTAAGGAAGTCTTGTTTGATGCTTATCACTCTGTTAACATGATTTTTAAGCCTTTTTCAGCACCATATTCTAACACTTATAATGCAGGTTGGAGAAACCACCCTAACTTTAGTTGGAGAAATGATCATTCCACAAGTTCAGCACATTCGGGAGCTGGTGCACCTCAATATTCAGTTCACACCCAGCAAAATGCACTAATTCCAGCACCTAGAAAACCCATGGATGACCCATTTCAGCAAATGGCCGCCACCCTTCAATAGTTCATGCAAAGTCAAACCACCATAAATAACCAAACTTCTCAAGCCATCAATGACATAAGGAATAATTTGACTAAGCTAAACACAACCGTGAATGCACAAGAGAAAGGAAAATTCCAATCTCAATCCCAACCAAATCCTCAAGTCCAAATTACTGCCATAGAGTCTTCATCATCTTCTGAAGCAAATGTCAAGACTTGCAAGGCCGTAATAACTCTCCGTAGTAGTAAGGATGTTGATACATTGAGTAATAAAGCTGGCAAGAAAGGTGAAAGTTTCATTTCCAATGCACAAGGTAAAAATCCTAATGTTGATGTTTCTTTGGAACCAAAGGTAACTCCTCCGGCACTTTTTCCTTAAAGATTGGTTCATTTACATAAAGATAAACATCACGCTGAGATTTTAGACATTTTTAGACAAGTGCGCTTTAACATTCCTCTTCTTGATGCCATTGAGCAAATCTCAACATATGCCAAAATTTTGAAGGATTTGTATACGGTTAAAAGAAAATTTAATGTGCAAAAGAAGGCATTTCTCATGGAACAAGTCAGCGCCATTATCCAATCCAATACTCCTCCTAAGTATAAAGATCCAGGTTCTCCAATGATAGCTTGTGTTATAGGAAGCTCCAAAATAGGCCAAGCACTACTAGACTTAGGTTCTAGTGTTAATTTGCTTCCTTACAACACTTATGATTAACTTGGTTTAGGAGAGTTGAAACCAACTTCTATCATCTTACAATTGGCAGACCGTTCAATTAAAAAGCCTAGGGAAGTAGTAGAAGATGTGTTGGTGCAAGTAGATAAATTTTATTATCCTGTTGATTTTGTGGTATTAGATGTTCAATTAACTCCTCATTCTGTTTTTTAGGCACCCATCATTTTAGGGAGGCTATTTTTGCTACTTCCAACGCTTTGATAAATTGTCGAAGTAGCATCCTTAAATTGACGTTTGGAAATATGACGTTGGAGTTAAATGTGTTCAACACTTGTAGGCAGTCACAAGATTTGAAAGAACCCAAGGAAGTGAATTGTTTGGAATCTTTACTTGCTGAATAATTTTTTTTATTAGAGCAAGAGAGTAAAATGGAACATGTTTTACCTGGAACCTTAGAAAATATTGAGTTGTTGGATACTAATGCTGTAAATTCTGGTGCAGGTAGCAAAATGGACTCATTGTGGCGACTCAAATTTGAAGACCTGCCACTTCAATCCATAAACCAGCAACCATCGGATGAAGTCCCTCCATCTCCGGTTTTGAAACCACTACCTGAATCGCTGAAATATGTTTTTCTTGGGCCAACTAACACTTTTCCATGTATTATCTCATCTTCTTTGTCAGTTGAGCAAGAGGAGCAACTCTTACTGGTCCTCAAGCAACATAAAGGAGCATTTGGATGGTCAGTTGACGACATCAAAAGAATTAGCCCCACCATTTGCACTCATCGAATTTTCCTAGAGGAAAATTCATCACCAACTCAAGAGATGCAAAGGAGGTTGAATCCTACGATGAAGGAGGTGGTTAAAAATGAAGTTTTGAAACTCTTGGATGTAGGTATCATCTATCCCATCTAGGATAGTCAATGGGTAAGTCCTACTCAAGTTGTTCCTAAGCAATCTGGGATTACAATTGTGAAAAATGAAAAAGATGAGTTAATCCCCACTAGGACCACCACTGGATGGCGCATGTGCATTAATTTTAGAAAACTAAATGCTGTCACAAGAAATGACCATTTTTCATTACCATTTTTAGACCAAACTTTGGAAAGAGTTGCGGGCCATAGTTTTTATTGTTTTCTTGATGGTTTTTTCGGGATATTATCAAATTGAAATAGCCCCTGAAGACCAAGAAAAAACTACTTTCACTTGCCCATTTGGAACTTTTGCATTTAGGAAAATGCCTTTTGGACTCTGTAATGCTCCCGCCACATTTCAGTGATGCATGTTAAGTATTTTTAGTGACATGGTTGAGCATATCTTGGAGGTGTTTATGGATGATTTTTCAGTCTACAGTGATTCGTTTGATGCACGCCTTACTAACCCCACTACTGTCTTAGCTCGATGTGAAGAGAAAAATCTGCTTTTAAATTGGGATAAATGCCATTTTATGGTGCGGCAAGGTATTGTTCTTGGTCACATCATTTCAACCCGAGGCATTGAAGTTGACAAGTCTAAAATTGATCTAATATCGATGTTACCTATTCCAAAATCAGTCAAAGATATTAGATCATTTTTAGGACATGCGTTCTATAGGCGTTGCATAAAAAACTTTAGCTCCATATCGAGACCTTTGTGTGAGTTGTTAGCTAAGGATTGTGTTTTTAATTGGACTGATGCATGTCAAGTTTCTTTTGAGCAACTCAAATCTATGTTGGTCACCGCACAAATAATTCAACCACCTGACTAGTCATTGCAATTTGAGATCATCTGTAACGCCAGTGATTTCGTCATAGGTGTTGTCCTTGGTTAGCGAAGAGGTAAGCTTCCATTTGTGATTTATTATGCAAGCAAAACACTTGATGCAGCTCAAAAAAATTACTCCACCACTGAAAAAGAGTTGCTAGCAATTGTTTTTGCTTTGGATAAATTTAGAGCTTACATTTTAGGCTCTCCAATCGTTATATTCACTGACCATGCAACTCTTAAATATTTGCTCACAAAGAAAGATGTCAAACCTCGACTAATTAGATGGATTTTGTTATTGCAGGAATTTAATATCATCATCAAGGATAAGAAGGGAGTGGAAAACATGGTTGCCGACCACTTATCTTGACTCATTGTTGAAAATTCTGAACATTCCACTCCTATTTCATATTCATGTCCCAATGAACAACTTCTAGCTGTTGATGCTTTGCCTTGGTTTGTTGATATTGAAATTTCTTGGTAACAGGACACGCCCCACCACATTGGAGCTCTCAGGACATCAAAAAGTTTAAATTGGAGGTCAGATCTTTCTTTTATGATGACCCCTATTTATTCAAATAATGTTCTGATAAAATTTTGAGGAGGTGTGTGCCTAATTATGACATTCCACACATATTAAATTTTTTTCATGCTAGTGCGTGTGGAGGCCACTTTTCAGCTAAGAAAACAGTGGCTAAAATCTTGCAATGTGGTGCCTAATTGTTTTGATATGCAGGTTTTAAGCATTGGTACAATACATAGTATAGTGTGGAAACATGGCATGTTGGTATTGTGTAAGTTGATCCGAAATGCTTAAAATCTGCATAAAACATGCAAATTAGTATAGAGGCTTGTTATGAGAATTGTCTACCAAATGTCTAATTCCACACTTCCATAGGCACTACAATAGATTTGGGTTTTCGTGTCAGTTTAGCATTTGTGACGGTCCAAAAACCGTCACCGAATATGGTTTTTAGTGCCGGTTTCCTTAAACCGTCATTAAAGTTGGAAAATAAATAGACTATCGTTCAAACATTAATGTTTATACGTTCGGATGTCCACAAGATGCTGTCGTTTTTTGTTGAGTACATTCATCCATCTATCAATATACATGTGAACATATATAGTACGTTTGAACATATGTTTTTATGTATTAACGGATTTGTAGTTAGTTCGAACGTACTCATATAAACTTAAATTTATATTATGTGGATGAATTACGTTCAAATGGTACAAGGTACGTGCGAACCTTACGATTATATGGTTCGAATGTAATGTCTTCTCATGTGAACGATATGCACTAATGTTCGAACATATGTGCTTAACGCTCGAACATAGTTTCTTTTTAATTGAAATTTGAGAATTTAAATATACAGACCCAAAGAAAGAACATAATATGAAATAGAGAATTACAAAATAAGATATAGTAAGAATTAATATACATAAACACGATATATATTAAGATATATTGTTCATTATAGAAAGAGAAGGAAAAATGGGATAAAATTATAAATACAAAAGTCAAAAATAGATCAGCAGATCTCATTACTCTTTATTTAAATATGTATGAAATTCTTCTGTCAACGTGTTGACCTTTGCATTTAGAATATCTAAATGATGGCCAATTGAGTACACATTGTCCTCTATTGATGCCCGAAATGACCCGATCTGTCAGTCGATGTGCACAACAATATCTGACATTATTGCATCGACCCAAGCAAGGCGCGCATCCCCTGCAGCTGAACCCATCAACTCTCTACTAGTACTCTCGCAATGGGGGCAACACCAGCCCCAGACTTGGCCAGTGGCACAAGATCTGGTGGAGGCCCAGCCTCATGTCAAGCACGCCCCTTCTCTTATCCAAGGAGCCTTTGGTGTAAGGTCATATCGAACAGGCTCATCTGCTCGGCCAGCCACTCCTCAGCTTGGGGAGCCACTCCCCATTGCAATAGTAATCAAGTAATGATTACCCCATATAGAAGGTTGAGGTGGAGATGACCCTGGCCTCATAGCAAATCCTCTCAAATATTTGCAATGGCAAGTCAATAGGTTCTCCATGTGCCAAGAGTAAAAGGAACTACGCACGAGTTCGATCGAAGGTGGCCTTATACGCCATAGGATCCACATTTGTTGCAACTATAACTATGAGTTGCAACATCTGAAAAAATGGTAGCAGCATGTTCGGCTGGAATGAGTTCTTCGACTCGAATGGTGTGTGGTATCTCTTTGTCAGATTGAAGAGCTCCTCATCGTGATCGACATCTTGAGGATGACTCCCATCGCCATCCAAGGGGTCTACATCTCTGCCTGTTGGATCGGCCACGGTAGGGCCAGCAGATTATCCAAATGTCCCAACAACAGGTGCATCCTCATCTTGATTATCGACTGTAGCCGAGGACTCAAATACTAGAGGGATCTCGAGTAGGTCGGTGAAAACGTTCGCCGATACCTCGAACTGAACATCGCGTACACATAAGGTGTGAGTATCTGCATCCTACTGCATGTAGAACTCGTGGACCATGGATGGGTATATCTTCTCTCTCTGTGCGCATATGCTAGTCTAGCTTCTAGCGACAAATAGGGACCTCAGACTCCTCCCCTCCCAGGTCAGCACGTCAAACTCGTCGATCATAATCTCATACAAACTAGAACAAGTTCAAGCAAATAGGGCATGTTAGTCCATTCAGAAAAACAATAAAAACACTATGAGTAAAAGTAATTAGCTATTACTAGTCAAGTAAATATAGAATAATTTTTTTAAGGTTTTCCTCAGTCAAAAGTGAGGGTTTGTTTTAATAAAGTTTGGAGGTGTCGTCCTCCTTTAAAAAAAAAAGTAGATATAGAGTAATTAGAATAGAAGAACACAAATACTACATGTTAGTCCATGATTTAAGAATTTTTTAATTACTATTGAATAATTATAATTAGAATAAAAGTCATAATTAGTAACAAAAAAGCACTACCTATAAAGTGAAGCTTGAAGAGATACTAGATATAAAAACATTAACAAGAATAAAACCATAAAAATATACAAGATTAACAAATTATAAAATACTATTTCAATGATTATAATTAGAATACTGTGTTATAATTAGTAAAAAAACAAACTAGATGGCTATTACTTTAACAACTGAAATACTAGTTATAGAGATTATTATTAGTGGGATAATTGAAAAGCATACCAAATGTTAGCCCTTCATTAAAACATATTAAAACAACTAGTGATAATTAGTGTTAAAGAGTAATTATTACTTACAAAAATTATAATTAAAATGTCCACAAAAGAAGACCAAATGTCATACCATAGTTACAGAAAACGATTTGCAAGAGTATTTTGTTCATTATAATTAAATATTACCATAGTTATAGGCACACATACACTAGTTATAAATAGTCAAGCAAATGAACACTAGGATATACTTATAGATTATACCATATGCCTCGGTATTTTATAGTTATGAGGAAAGTGATTGAATTAAATAATTTTTTATTTTTTACATATTTTTTACTTGGACATGATTGATAGTAGTTAAATATACCCTTAGACCCGTTCAAAATTTATTTGCACCCGTTACATTTTTTTTGGTAATGGGTGCTACTGAGTCTTGAATTCTTCTGAGTGGATAGTTTGAGATTGTATGATCTATATGGCATATTTACTTAGTCTTTGTTGTCATGTCTATTTACGATTTCTCATTAGCGTTCCTCTATTTGTTCTTCGGATATGTGGCTGGGGTGCGCCACACTTTTATTGCTATGAGCACAACTCGTGACAAGCATAATTGGAGAACTATGGAGAAATGCTATAGAAATTCCGTGGGGCATGGGAACACACGACTATGTATCTATATTATATAGATAATATAATCTCGAATGGGATATAATCAATTATCATGAAGGTTAGAGTGGATGAATGAAGAATTTCTTTTGCATGTTTATATGTGTGTGTGTGTGTGTGTGGATTTGTGAGTTATCCACAAGTTATAGTGTAATAGGGCATCACCAATAGATAAGAGTTGGATGTGCCTCAGAGACAGACTTGGTAGAGACTACAAGACATATGCATATGAGGTAAGGGGATTTATAGACTTTGTGAAACACAGTGAAGACTCGTCTGGATGTATTAGATTTCATTCTCGAAAATGCAAGAAATTGAGTAGTAACAATTTGAAATTGGTTAACGAGCATCTCTATGTCAATGGAATTGACCAGGGCTATAAATAGTGGGTACTACAAGGTGAACAATTTGAAAGTGAGATGAATGCCAGTGGCAATTCATACTTGGGGATGACATTGGTGAAGACATGGAAGACATGGTTTGCATAGGAAGCCTGTAATGTGCAGTTGGGGTTAGCGACAGATGGATTCAACCCCTTTGGCAACAAAAGTACTTCCCATATCACTTGGTCTTTCGTATTAATGCCATACAATTTGCCTCCTTGTAACTACATGAAGGATATAAGTTTGCTTATCCTAGGGCCCAAATTAGATGATTGCAAAATTAAAGGATTTGTGAAAAAAGGGCGTACAGAACTTTGATGTCTCGACATCAGCTTTGTTCAAAATGCATGCAGCCTTATTGTGGACAATAAATGACTTTTCTGCTTACAAAAATTTATCTGGGTGGAGCATTAAAAGGAAAATGGTGTGACCAATATATAATAAGGATACTCAGTCAAAGTGGTTGATGCATGGGAGAAGTTTGTGTTATATGGGTCATCTTCATTATTTACCTACTAGTCATACATGGCGTGGAAATCCAACAATATTCAATGGTAAACCCAAACATAGATTACGCCCTATAGAGTTGTCTGGAGTCAATATTCTTGAGTTATCAGGGATCCCATCGAATTTTCTTGGCAAGGATCCATATGGTAAAAAAAGTTAGCGACAAGCTATAGAATTAAACTGGACTAAGAGGAGCTTATTTTTTTAGTTGTCCTGCTGGTCGATGTTGAAATTATGCCATAGTCTTGATGTAATGCACATCGAGAAAAATACATGTGATAATGTGCGAGGTACACTGATTTCAAAAGAAAGAAATTTAGTTTATATACTTATTGGATGATATACACTATCAATTACGAAACGTAAAACATTTTTTCAATGGTTGATTGGAATTAAGTTATCAGATGGATATGCCTCAAACATGTCTAGGTATGTGCGAATGTATGACTGGAAAATCACTAGATCAAGAGTCATGATTGCCATGTGTTTTTGCAATGCTTGTTAGCATTTCAAATTCATGGGCAGTTGACTAAGGATGTACCGGTTGTATTGACAGAATTATGAGTATTCTTTAAGGATTTATGCTATCGCACATTGAGTGTGGCATCCTTGGAGAAGATGGAGCATAAAATTCTTGTAATTTTGTTTAAAACTGGAAATTCTATATCCACCATCTTAATGGCCACATGAATGAATGAAAAGGGTATCAAAGGACTGGGCAGATTACAATGCCGGGTAAGTAGTACTGGTACCCCCTAACTGAAAGGGATTCCCAACCCGTGGCCATGGGCGGAATCCAGGTCCAAAAGGAAGACCACTAACCCCAACACACGGGGTGTAACAGTATGTACCGGCCAAAGAAAGTGATAAGAAAGAATGTATGAATGCATTGAACTCTTGAAGAAATGAAGGCACTAACGGGAGATACGTTTTACGAAAAGAAAATATTTTTTAAAGAAAAACCCCACCTAGTGATGTTTTCAAATGAATGCATGTATGCATGTACGTATAGTATGTATGGAATGATGAATGCATGACTGAAAACCTATGTTATTATATTTTAACAGAATGAAGTAATGTTTACTGAGTATTTGACTCATTTTAGTTTTTATGTGTGCCCCTCCCTCCCACAGGAACTAAATGAGTAGTACGCATTAGGACGGACACGGCCCAAGGGGAAGAGTACGGAAGTCTAGGCATGGGAGTTTTAATTGTATGAGAGGCTTTTTTATTTTAAGATTGATGTTTTCCGTTGTAAACCTCTTTTATTCTCGAAGCACATTTTATTTTATAACGTAGAGTCTTGCACCTTGGGTATGGAAGTAAAAAGTTTTAAAACAAATGGTAATTCCCGTCATCCTTTCTAAAATCATTTTATAAAAAGTCCCACCACAAGGACAGGCGTTACATAATGGTTTCAGAGCCAGGCCCAGGTTATGCTAGACTCTATAAAATTCTTTCCAAAATAAAAGAGAGAAAACTTTTTCCAAAGAAAGAAAACTTTTGAGAAGAGAACTGCAAGTGAAGGAAAAACCTAGACTGACGTCTTCCCAAGGCATGTCTCATCCTGCATTAAGTATAAGAAAGTATTTTATTCTAATGCTATGATATTTTCAAAAGTATGACCTAATTAATGCATGCATGTCAGACTGGCAACTAGTAAGAGGTAGTAATGCTAAGTTCATAGAATGTAAGAGGTATAAGAGACTGAACATAGTTAGAAGATAAGGAATGGATGATGGAACATTAGGACATGTAGAAGTAATTGCTTGCTAGTTAAGAAACGCATGAACGACTACGAGCTGAGCTAGGATCAAGATGGAACACGAGATGGTGACTTTGAGCCTTGCTGGCAAGAACCTTAGAATGGAAGGTACGAGTGCTACATGATGGATGGGCTCAAGAGTTTTGAACTGACTTTAAGCATGTCGACAGAGGAGTGACAAGACGTGAGGGCAAGTTCCGTACAAGAAGAGACAGAGATGTTGAACGTGCGTGTAGACACGTTAAGACAACGCAAGGACTAGTATGAACGGGTCCATAGTAAGGGTAAGCAAATTCTTAGAACACTACGCGAATTCCTAGAATGCTAAGCTAAATCCCTAAAACGTTAAGCAAATTCTGAGGACGAAATTTATTTTTAAGGAGGGGATAATGTAACACCCCACTCCTTCTTTTTGACGTAAGCAAATTCCTCACTCAATATCCATCTATTTACAATGATTTGTGTGATTGAGATTGTTTCATTTGTTGGATGAATGAGGTTTTGATCTTGTATGTAGATCAAAACTCCATTCTTTCATTTTCGGGCCATCACAGACAATGGATGGCTATGTGAGTGAGGGAGTGAATTCGTAAACTTAATCCCTCTTGATTTCGGGGAGAGTAACCATCAAATCTTGAAGATTTGAGGTTTTAGTTTCAAGAACGAGTTGACTCGGTTATTAATGTCTTCTGGAGTTCCACATCCGAATGTAGGCTATGAGCGTTCGAACCCTTTTACGTTGCGAAACACTATTTTTTAAGTTCGAACAATGAATAGTAGAGTTTGAACATTTAGGGGACTTCTATAACTAGTATATCCTAAATCTAAAATTTTGTTTTCAGCCTAGCCCAATACAAAATATTATAGTGGTGGTTTGCCACAATTAAAAAATCGGTCCAACTTAAAAATGTAACCTATCAAAAAATCGGCCCACTTAAGGTATATTATTATTTTTTTATAAAAATAATATAACACCAAGTCCGAATTAAAATACATGCCTAACTTAATAATCTGTTAACATAACACCATAAAGATAATAAACCCTGAAGTGGTTAAAGAACAGGAGCATATATGTAATGTGATTTAAAGTCTCAAACTTCACGTGCCTAAAATGTGCATTTGAGACCATTGGACTAGCTAACCTAAACATAAAACCAAAAAATATAGAGCTTGAGAGATAGAGATACTTATTGAGAGGGATTTTACGTGGAGGGAGGGGTGGAAGCGAGATCTAGAGAGGGTATCAAGTACAGTGCTGCGTGTGTGTATTGGCTGGTTCACGACTCATGTTGGAGGTTCTTCAACATGGTTGTGGGTGTCACTGGACGCTAATGGCCAAATGGGGTGGTTAAAACCGTGGGAAACAAAATGTGATAGAGAGAGAGAGATCAGTTATGTAGAGAGAGTGAGAGAAATAGAGAGAACAACATGAGGGAGAGTACGTTGGTGACTTACGGTATTGTTGAAAGGTGGATCCAAGTTGTCGTGCGGTGGGGGTTGAATGGAGGAGGGTGATTGCTCACAGGGAGAAAGCAAATGCCCCATTTATGGGTGCAAGAAATAGGGGAACATGGAGGCTTGCATGGCTTACTGATGTTCCTACACAATGGTTCAAAACTAGGCTGCAGTGCACGGACGACAAGTGCCTGGCAACTTGCGGAAAGGCCATGCTGGACGCAAGGAGATGCGGTTTACAGTGGATTTGATGGGTTGCTTGCTCTATTTTTGGGTGGAGGAAAACAGAGGCTGTCGGTGTCTTCCATGGTTCTCGGTCTATGGTGACACTGATGTTGTAGGGTGGCTGCTTTCGGCAACGGTTTGGGTGACATGTGATTGTAGGTGTAGGGGCGGTGAGACTAAGGGCAGCGCATGTTTACGTCTTTCAAGTGTGTCTTTGTGAAGCAACCGTGCATGGCTATGCAAGGAGGTGTTGGGAGGTTGTTGGTTGGCAGGATGCTCAAGACATAGGTGGGAGACAAAGATGGCAGGGAGAGGCACTGGCTGGGGTAAGGCTTGGGCGGTGAAACTCATAGAGAAATAGAGAGAGAGAGAGAGAGAGAGAGAGAGAGACGTCTGCGTGTTGGGTGCAAAGATGATAAAAAAAAAATGGAATAGTCTATGGGGAGTGTAGCACGAAGGAGGTGTTGAAGAACAATTGAAAAATTCGAGTGAGGTGGGAAACGGTTGTGAGAATCCGAGTGTAGTGTGACAAAAAATGAACTGAAATGGGAAGTGAGTGGGTGAGATAGCATTCGGTAGGAGAGAAGATGGGGGAGAAAATTTTAGGGAAGGAGGAAACAGTCAGGAGGAAAGAAAGAGAGGGTAGAAGGGCACTTACCAAACAATGTCGTTTTATACTCTTCAGTTGTTGGGTTCTTCGTGGGCCTAAGGCCTGGGTGTTACATGTCCATCTGTCCATTCAAACATTGCATCAGATTTGAACGATATATTCGTTTATTCGAACCCAACCAAAATGCAGAATCTATTTACAATACTAGTGTATTAGAATGAAACTCAACCTTCATTTTATTTTGATTCACAAAATGTTTTACATCATGTGTAGTGTTGGATCAAAACATGCTAGATCATCAGAGGGAACATCCTTGACCGCACCGAACCGGCCTCCCAGGCCCATACTTGTCAAGAGGGTCATTCGGCTGAGTGACTTTAGCGACATCATCTAGGAAAGCAAGACCCTAGAGTCTATATTCACTGATAGGGGATGGGGTCCCATCTGTGACCAATCGAGATTTGCCTATACTGGCCTGGTATACGTGTTTTATCAAGGAGTTGGTGAGATGGGTGTCACAAATGAGGCGTTCACATTCACTGTACTGGGGGGGAGTACTACAGTCTCAACTGATAAAATAACTAAGATTCTTCACATCCCTCATGAGCTTGGTGCATATCCTACTTTGCAAGCAGTTCAGCAAGATGATGGAACTGATGACCTCGTGGAGCAGACTGTTCTAGAGGATGAGATTTCCAATGAGGAGGTATGTCGGTTGATCATCGAGGATAAGACTTCTCCTTATCATGGCAGGAAGGCCATCAGACAGGGTGATTGCATAGCTTTCTTTCGGATGTTGGTGCTAATTTTCACAAATAACATCGACCAGAGGAAGCATAAGAAGGATTTTAGCATCGGTCTGGCTAGATTCATTTGTGATTGGTGAGAGGCTATTCGATTGATTTGCCCCTATATTACCTGTCCGGGTTTCTAACTGAGTCGCGATACTTGACCAAATCGGCCTGGAGGTGACTCCAGGAATGGAGGTGATTCCGGTTAAGCGTTAGCAATCACAAATCGGCCCGCTAAATATCGTAACCTTAGGCAAAAAGTCAGACCATCTTCATAGGCAGTAGTGGTTAGAGCCTGTTGAGGGCACGAGTACTCTAGCCTCAGGGAGAACCACTACACCGAACATAGCAAATGCACTTATAGATAACATTGCTGATATTATTCACAGAGATTCATGCAGCAGTTACTAATATTGCGTGCATAGAGATCCGTGCAACATTTATTGATATTGTTTGCACAATGATACCTATTTTCATTGTTGATATTGTACCCACAAATATCCATGTGGCAATTGCTGAGCTACGAACAAGCTTGGTTAATGATATTGAGAGGGCATGATGCCTCTAATGGGTCGACTAACCAAGGTCAATGGTCGTTTGGCTGCTATAAAGGAGATTGTAATGCAATTGGGCATGTAAATTAACTAGAGAACCTTAATTAATTTAGTTTTGTTAATATGTTTTAATATGTTTCTAAATCTACACAATGGTTTTTAACAAAGGGCATGATGTAAAAATGTTTATACATCTATTCTTTTTAATGAAAGTAAATCGTTGTCAGTTCGAACTGCATATCTTCGTTCGAACCACCTGTTTACATTCAAAATTCTATATATTATCGTTCAAACAAAATTCAATATATTCGAATGACATGATTTCAGTTAGAGCAAAGTTCAATACTTCGCGCCCTAAATGTATGTGATTCTCCCGCCAAAATGTTCATTTGAATTACTTTTATACATTCGAATATACATGTCCGTTACAATGATATACTATCAGTTCGAATGGTAAATCTATTGGGGACGATATATTTCCATCCTAGATCGGTCTATTCAAATGTTCATTGGAACATTATTATTCAAAATTTGCCTAATATCGAACGGTCCTTCTCTTCTCTCTCGAGACAAAGTAAGGTTTAGTGCCTTTGTCTTGTGCTAGGGTGTAAGTCTCTCATCACTATGAGAGTTGGGCAGGGTGGTATGGTGATGGAAGAGGGAGAACTTGCTTGCGAGAGACTAAACTTTTCAGGAAGAGAGCTCTATCTTCCATGTCACTCATGAGGGTGTTAAGGAGGGGGGAGTACGTGGGAAACACTATATTATTAGAAGAGTATTGTTTGAGAAATGTGTAAACAATGAAGCTTTCAGCATGACCATGTCCCAAGTTTGGAGGTTGGACGGATGGGTGAGGTTTAAGGAACTGGGTGATCAGAGTTTCTTGGTTGAGTTTCAGAAGTTGACTGATAAAGAAAAGGTGCTTAGTGCTTGTCTACGATTTTTTGATAGGAACCTCTTAACCTGCTAGAAGTGGATGAAACTGTGTCCATCAATACATTGTAGTTTAACTTTGAACCCTTTTGGGTTCAACTTCATAATCTGCCTTTGGCAGCTATGACAAAAGAGGTGGGGGAACAGTTTGGATCCTCAATTGGTCATGTCATTAGAGTTGATGCTGAGTCTGATGGTATGGCATGGGGGAGATGTCTTCCAGTGACGGTTGCAGTTGACCTCCATAAGCCTTTACTGAGAGGAAGGTGGCTAAAGTTTGAGGAGTAGCAGTATTGGATTTCTTTTAAATATGAGAGGCTGCAGAATTTTTGCTTTCAGTGTAGTACTTTATTTCATAAAGGGAGGGGTTGTTCCAGGCAGAGGTTTGAGCACCAAGGGGATGATTTGAAATCTCAGCAGTTTGGTCCTTAGATTCGAGCACAGCCTATGAACACCAACACTTTTTATGATAAAAAATATGGTGGTGCACTTGGTCACAACCACCAATAGAGGTGGCAGCAGGCAGATGCAAAAGGTGGTGATAGGGATGAAGCCAATTTGGGAAAGAATAAGGATAAGGAGGATAATAAGGTTGCTATGAAGGAGTTTCCTATTGTGCTGAAGATGGATAAGGAATCTAGACTAATTGGTGGAGACCTGTGGTGCCCCCAATCCCCATTATAAAAATACACGGGGATCGAGACACCAGGATGGTGACAACACGGTCACGCATCCCAACGAAGTGCCAGTGTGTGTACATGCAACGGTGTACAAATAAAATAACGCAGCCGATAGTCAACTAAGTACCAGAATTTAAACACAACAAACATCAGTAGAGGTTTAAAATTAGTTATACAGTCTTCCAAAATAAAGTTAACACATGTCACGAAAATACAATAAGCAAAATAAAATAATAAAACCAATGATCCCAGATCACTCCTCGGGCGGAGCCGTCTCCTCATGCTCGCCCTCCTCTTCCTCATCTGCATCAAAATCTGCGTTACCACAGAAGGGTACCGCAGGTAAGTATAACCCAAATAATCCTCAAGAAATAAAATGCATTTAATGCAACCAACATGCATGCATATGATGAAATATGCATTTTTCTCAAAACATCATTTTCCCCGAAAATGACAATTTTCAACACACGTCAAAATCTCATTGGCCCAAATATCCGTAAAACATTTTCCCAGAAAATGGTTTACACAAAATCCACGCACACTATTTTCCCAGAAAATAGCCAATTTAATCCTTTATTAACCTATGCACCATGGCCTCCCCTAGGGACCATCCGCACGTCCTAGCTTCGTAGCGATGCTCAGTTCTGCGCCCAGCGCGTTCATGGCCGAGCACCCACTACGCACAAGCGATGCCCAGTTCCGCGCCCAGCTCGTACATGGCCAGACATCCTCTGGTCCCCGCCAGCAGAAGGACCTCGGAGTCGGCACAAATCTCTCGTCCGATCCCTTCGTCGCCCAGCGACAATCCAGGGGACGTTACTCAGTTTATTCCGCTCCCGAGTAACCAGAGGAGCTCCACTGAGATAATACCCCATCTCGGCTTGGGGTCGTGATACACACGCACCCAAAAATATTCTCACATAAAATCATAATTTCCAAATCACACATGAGCATGAATGCACAACACGAAAACCCAGTTTTCTTTACAAACATGATCATGCATGAAATAATGAAATGCACATGTACCAACACCAATCCAAAATCCATCAATAACCAATCCCAACAAATCCAACCAAACAACTCCAACCAACAAACCATCTGACTCCCGTACTCCTCGGACTCAGTCCGGCAAAACCAATCAGCAGATTAATTACAGTGAAATGCGTTAGTGCAAAAATACATTAAATTCACAAGAATTCTTTGGAGAAATACTTACAGTGCAATATAATAATTTTCGGAGGATCACGAAGCTGCAAGTGGTGATGTCTGAGCAACACCACAGTGTAAAATACACTGTGGCCGTGGGTCACAGATACCCACTTTTCAACGAAGACAAACGAAGACCCAAAAATGATAGGGTAGGGCCTAGGGAGGTCGATGAAGCCAATGGTGGTGGTGGTTTGCCGTGGGTGGCGGCGCAAGGGGTGGTTTTAGGCCAAAAATGTACAAATCGGAAATGGACTTCGTGGGGCTTCACCGGTGACGGATCGGAGCTGGGGTTGGGTCCATTGGGTTGCCAAGAGGTCGGGGATGAAGTGGTAGGAAGATGGTGGCCAATGGTGGTGCGACGGCGGCGCAACGGCGGAAAGAGTGTCGCGGCTTCAATGGCTTCATGGTGGCTAACGGCGGCACAAGGGAGGCTGAGATTGGAGGGGTAGCGTCGTCGGTGGCTGGGGAAGCTAGGGAGCCGGGCGGTGTCGACCACAGCCGGCGCACGGCGGTGCTGGAGGCTGATGAAGGAAACGGATGGAAGAGAGAGGGAGGAGGCTGGGCTTCGCGTGGGGAGAGAAGGAAAAAGAAGAAGAAAAAAGAAAAAGAAAGAAGAAGAAAAGAAAAAGAAAAGGAAAAGAAAAATAGAAGGAAAAGAAATGAGGTCCAATCCTCATAACTTGGGTCACGAAAATGATCCAACGGAAACGATTTTAAAACCATAAGTTAAATAAAATAATTTAAACGTAATGGTAAAGTCAATTTGAAATAATTAAATCCTACAGTAATTAATTTAAATATGAAAAGTAATTTAAATGCACAATAATAAATAAATATTAAGAAAGTACATAAAAATTAATTTTCACCAAATTAAAAATCCTAAAAATAACCCAATTAAAATCCAATAATTTTAAAATAAGAGAATAAATTTTGAATCCATAAAAATAATTCATTCAGTAAAAATACACTAAAATACGGGGTGTTACAAGACCAGTCAAATGAAGAGGATGTAGGTAGAGGGGCTACGGTTGTGAAAGATTCCTGTAATCATGGGAGTTTCCAAAAGGAGGCAATGGAGAGTAGACCATCTAATGTGGAGCAAATAGCGAGCCTAAATAGGGTAATGTTTCCTTGTGTGAGTCTGTAGAGTAAGAAAAGGGGGAGACTGATTGCCATATGGAGTTGAAAAATTCCCAAATAGATTTGGAAAGTCTTTCTAAAACAACAATACTTTCCAAGCCTGCTGAACCTCGACAGAAGGGTGAGTCTGCTGAGGTGTCTTTCAGTGGTGGCAGTTCCTTTTATAATCTGAGAGGGAAACAAAATTCTTCTCAAGTTACAGCTACTTACCTTGTTCGGAGGACCTTAACAAGATTGTCATTAATGAAGAGAGGACTAAGGTTGGTAGATGGAAAAGGAGGGCTCGAGGAAGGGATGCTTTGGCAGGTGAAGTTTCAGGTGGTAGTCTTGCTGACATTTCCAATTACCAGCATAGAATAGGTAGCAAGAGGGAGAGCACAAAAGGGGGCAAGGGTGTAGAGCCTGATCCTAAGAAGCTTAAGGGTGGTGAAGTGGAGAATGGGAATCAAAATTCAATGGCAGAAGCTGGTTACAAGCCCTGCCAATATCAATGAGTCTCCTAGTTTGGAACTGCCGAGGGCTTGGGAACCCTCTGACAGTTAGAATCCTTAGGCAATTGACTAAGGAAAAGTGTCCCCACTTGGTTTTCCTTGTGGAAACTAAGTGTAATTCTAGCAGGATGGATGAGGTTAGAAGATATTTGAAGTTTGACAATTGTTTTTCTATGGATAGTGTGGGGCTTAGATGGGGCATTGCTTTGCTTTGGAAGGAAGGTTGGAGTGTGAAAGTTACCAACTATACACGATGGCACATCAGTGCAGCTGTGCAGGAGGGGGAAGATGGTCCTATATGGTAGTTTACAGGTTTCTATGGACATCCAGATATAGTTAAAAGAAGCAGTAGTTGGCAACTTCTAAACTTGCTCAAACCTTCTTCATCAATGGCATGGTTGTGTGCAGGTGACTTCAATGAGATTTTACATCAAAGGGAGAAGATGAGAGCTGCTATCAGGCCCTACAAATAGATTGAATATTTCAGATAGGCCGTAGAACATTGAGGTCTCAATGACATTCACTCCCAAGGGCAGAGATTCACGTGGTCCAATAACAGGAGTGGGAGGGAGTTCACTAAGGAAAGGATTGATAGAGCTTTAGCCAACAAAGAGTGGAATGATTTGTTGAATAGTGCTTCATGTACTGCAATTCCTTCTGTAAATTCATATCATTCTCCCCTTCATATCAGCTTACAAAAACATGAGTCTAGAAGGGGCAAGCAAAATGTGGTGTTTAGATATGAGGCAACTTGGGAAATGAAGGAAAAATGCCAAGGAATTGTGGAAGAAGCATGGGATAAAGGACCAATGGGAGAGAATGGGGCATCTCTGATGAGATTTAAGCTCGAGCAGTGTCAAAGGGGCCTTATGCACTGGAAGCAGAAGCACAAAGACCCTTTCTCAAGGATTGGCTAGCACTGGTCATCTTCAAGATACTGGTGATGGTACTCACATGGCCCACATGCAGAAGCTACAAAAAGAGGTGGAACTATCCCTAGCAGAAAATGAATTGAAATGGAGGCAAAGAGCCAAATTGCATTGGCTAAAAAATGGACATAAAAACACAATTCACTTGCAGGCCAATCAAAGCAGAAAGGCAAATGCAATTAAAAGTATTGTTGATGTGAACGGAGGGGTAGTGTGTAACACCCCGTATTTTAGTGTATTTTACTGAAGGATTTTTTTTCTATTTATTCAAAAATTATTTCTCTTGCTTCATAATTATTAAATTTTAGTTAGGTTATTTTTATGATTTTTAGTTTAAGAAAATTATTTTTTTAGCGCTTTCTTAAATTAATTATTGTTGTTTGTTTAAATTTCTACTCGAATTAAATTAAATTATTATCGGGTTTAATTAATTATTTTAATTATAATCATTGTGTTTGAGATATTTTATTTCACTAGCTGTTTTAAAACCGTTTCCGTTGGATCATTTTTGTGACCCAAGATGTGAGGATTGGACCTCATTTCTTTCCCAACATTTTTTCTTTTTCTCTTTTTTCTTTTTCTCCTTTTTCTTTTTCCTTTTTCTTTCTTTTCTTTTTTTCTTTTCTCTTCTTCTTCAGGTCTTCTCCCGCGCGATCTCTCTCTCTCTCTCTCTCTTCCGTCGTTTTCATTCTCCCTTCCCAGCGCTGCCGTGAGCCGGCGGTGGTCGACACCGCCTGGCCCACCATCTTCCCCAGCCGCCGACGAAGCCACCCCTCCAATCTCAGCCTCCCTTGCGCCGTCGTTAACCACCAGCATCCCTTCAAAGCCGCGGCGCCACTTTCGCTCTAGCGCTGCCGTTGCGCCACCTCCTGCAATCATCTTCACACCACTTCATCCTCAACCTCCTAGCAACCCATTGGACTCAACCCCACCTCCGATCCGTCACCGGTGAAGCACATCCAACTCCATTTTCGTTTTGGGTATTTTTGCACTTCAACCACCCTTTGCGCCGCCACCCACGGCCAACCACCACCACCACTAGTTTCACCGACATCCCTAGGCCCTACCCTATCAATCTTTGGTCTTCATTTGCACCCGTTGAAAAGTGGGTATCTGTGACCCACGGCCACAATGTATTTTGTACTGTTCTGCAGCTGTTTTTCCACTTCTTGCGCCTCCGTGATCCTCCAGAAATTATTATATAGTACTGTAAGTATTTTCCTAAGAATTCTCGTGAATTTAATGTATTTTTGCACTAGCACATTACACTGTATTTAATTGCTGATTGGTTTGGCCGGACTGAGTCCAAGGAGTAACGGGGTTGATTGGATTGGGTGATGGAGTTGTTAGTATGATTGGTTTAGACTATGAGATTTGTTGGTTATTCGGGTTTAAATATTGGTGTTTCGTGTATGACATGGGTTGTGGCGGATATTGATGATTTTAGAAAGTGATGACATATTTTTAGAATTACGAGGGTTTTAAGTTTTGAGGAATTAAAATAGGTTAATTCTTAAGTTTAGGCTTAAAGATCGAAATACGTGATTGATTGGAAACTTACAGAAATTACGTCATTATTTTTATAGGTGACGATCTATAGTCGGCTCGACATTTTTGAGGAAAATTTTGGAAAGGTTAAGTCGTTCAGGTAAGCGGGGTTCCTATGCTGGATTTGCATAAAAAGAAATGAACTGAGGTTGGTTTGTAAAAATGTGCATGTTGTTTTAAAAAGCAAAAGTGAAAAATAACCTCAGTATATGTTTTGCATTCCCTCATGAGATACGTATGGAAGAGAAAAGAAATGTTTTTGACATGAAATGTGTAAACATGAGCAATATTTGACATGTTTCTGAAATATGCAAAAGAGCGAATATGATATCATTGAAATTTTTATGCATGTGATATGAAATGATTTGGATCTGTTTTTTATCAAATAGAAATGATATGAATATGTTTCGCACGTGTTTTGATATGATATGGTATGATAAAACTTTGGCATACTTATCTGTTCTTAGTATGGTTCTGATATGATGATATTGTTCACGTGATATGGTTGGTACCACCATGATATGATATGAGTGCACCACTTTGGAAACAAAGTGGTCTTTTTACGTGTTCTTTCCTGTGTGCACACTCGGGGATCCGATATTGAAAAAGGGGAAGTTCACCACATGATACTGCCTGGTTTGGCCACCGAGGATAGCACAACCCTACCACAGGGGGGTTTTTTTTTTTTTTTTTAAAGAGCAGGAAGTCACATGTCCAATAGTGACCCCTCCCAAAGTTTATTAATAAAGCCCTCACTTATGGCGGAGGAATACCGTGGTTACAAGAAAGGACCATGGAAAAACAAGCCCATAATCAAGAAAAAATCTAGAACAAAAATAATAGACCACTATTTAAACAAAACCCACCCCAACCCAAAAACCAAGGCTTACAAATAACCCCAACTTTTACAATCTAACATCTCAAAGATGGAAAACCCAAAGAATCCAAACGGATCAGGCCTCTAAGAACCCGAGGCAAATTATAACTACTCGAAAAATCCCACTCAGAACCTAAGGCCCCTGCCTTTGCTAACCAATCCGCCACCCTATTACCTTCACGAAAAACATGCTGAAACCGACATTGAACCATGCAAGCTAACTCAACAATTTCCTCCAAAAAATCCTCAAGGTACCATACTCCACATCTCCCTCTACTCCACCAAGAAATAACTACCATAGAATCCATTTCAACTATCACATTTGAGAGATTCAACGTTTTGCATCTTCTCAACCCATACAAGAGAGCCATAAGCTCCGCCTTATTATTAGAACCAAACCCAATATAAGAAGCATAAGCTTGAACCATCCCACCAGAAGCATCCCGAATAACCCCACCAATACCACAAGAACCCGGATTACCAATACTACTACCATCCGTATTCAATTTAAACCACCCCAGCGGCGGTTTATCCCACCTCACCACTTTACAACTTGGAACTTTTGGAACCACCGGAACTATCCGCAAAGCTTCCAGAATCATACCATCTCGACGAGACAGATTTTTATTTTGCTTAGCCGCCTGTGAGATGGATCCTAACCACACACATATAGAATGAACAACAGAATCATGCGATTCCAATATACCTTCCATTCGAGCAAGACACCTCCTTCTCCATAGTCGCCAAGTAATAATAATGGGAATAATGCCAATAATAAAGCCCACCTGTGAGGAAGAGCTAGCCCGCCTAAACCAAGTCTCAACATTCTGTTTCCAAGTTCTACCAAGAGATATGCCAATAAGATTTCCAAAAAAAGACCACACTCTGTATGGAAATTCTCCCTCAAAAAGCACATGATTAATATCTTCAATATGACCATGATTACAGCAATTACATTTAGATACAAGAGGAATACCAATACGGCGTAATCTGTCATCCACACTCAAGGCATAAACCATGTCCTCCAAAAATGGATCGACATTTTTAAAGGAAGATTCTTATGCCAAATCCATGTATGCCAAACCATAGAATTACCTCTAATACGAATACAATTCCATGCTGATTTTGCAGAGAAAATACCTGTATCTGTTGGAGTCCAAACTAGAACATCATTTCCATTCTTCAGTCCAGCTAAATCAGTTATTATCTCATCCACCTTATCTTGCCCTACTAACTCCTCCAATAACTCCACATCCCAACTATTCGACAACCTACAATCTTTAACTTTCAAAAGAGGAGAACCCATAACATTCATTTCATTAATCAATGGACCATTATCCCTCCATTTGTCATACCAGAAAAAAAGATCACCCTCTCTAATTTTCCATTTTGAATTATTTAACAACAAGGGAATACAATTAGCAACCATTCTCCAAACTCGAGATCCTTTATTATTTTCTATAAGATACCACGGCCGGGTTCCAACATATTTGGTTTTGAAAAAATTTGCCCATAAAGAATTACCTTGAAGAAGGTTCCAAGCGAAGCGCATATGCAAGGCTTTCTGAACATCGTCAAGGCTTCGTAACCCAATTCCTCCTTCTTCCACTGGCTTACACATCTTATTCCAAGCCAACCATTTCTTTTTGTTCCGTCCATCAGCTTCTCCCCAAAAGAAAGAACTCATCAATCTATGAATCTTGGCAATAGTAACTTGAGGTACCTGTAAAACAGCAAGTAGATGGATATTCATACTAGATAGAACATGCCTCAAAAGAACAAGTTTTCCTCCCGAAGAAAGAAGCCTCATCTTCCATCCACTAATCTTTTGCCTCACTTTATTTACCATTTCTTCTAAATGAGCCTGCTTCAAACGCCCTCGAATTATTGGCACACCTAGATATTTGAAAGGGAAAGTTCCTTCCATAAAGACCGTCTGCCTTAAAATCCATTGCTTACGCCGATTTGGAATTTTATTAGAACAATACAAAGCAGATTTCTGAACATTAATAGTTTGTCCTGACCACCTCTCATATTGAATCAAAATTTTTGAAGAACCCGCACCGATCTTTGACTTCCATTAGAAAAAATCATAACATCATCAGCATACATCCAATGAGAGATAATAGGCGTACCTCGGGCCTGAGAGAATAGGCCAAACTGATTCTCTTGCACACTCCTATGAATCAAACAGGAAAGAACCTCTTGTTGGATGATAAACAAATAAGGAGATAGAGGATCACCTTGACGGAGCCCACGACCACCCGGAAAAAAACCCTTAACCGTTCCATTCATCATGACTGAATACCAAGGGCTAGAAATACATGAATAAATCAACTCACAAAATTGAGAAGAGAAACCAAACCTTCTCAAAACCATTATCAAGAATCCTCAATCCCCCCGATCATAAGCTTTCGCCATATCCACTTTTAACAAGATATCCCCCCATGTATTCTTTTATTAATAGACTGCACCAACTCCTGAGTGAGGCTAATATTCTCAAAAATACTCCTTCCAGGAATAAAGGCTCCTTGCTCCAAAGAAATCAAGCGAGGTAAAATACCAGTTAAACGAGAAACAATAATCTTGGAGCAAATTTTATAAAATACAGAACAAAGACTAATAGGGCAGAACTTATCAAAACCTGTGGGTGACTCCATCTTTGGTATAAGAACCAAATATGAGGTCGTGAAAAATCTTGGAAGATCCTTGATCATAAAGAATTCCACTACTGCCTTCCAAACATCAACCTTAACCACTTCCCAACAATTTTTATAAAAACCCGCTCCAAACCCATCAGGACCCGGAGTGCTTTGATTTGGGATGGATGATACTGCCTCATACACTTCCTCTAAAGTAGGCGGCCTAATCAAAGAATCATTTTCCTCCTCTAGTATGACCGTCTCAATAAGGCCTTCCAGTCTAGATTGCTCTATGGGCGGTTCTCCTCGAAGTGAATCTTGAAAAAATTCCACCGCCCCTTGATGAATACTCTCTGGGCTCTCATAAGTTATTCCATTCGATCTCATCTCCAGCACTCTCTTCCTTCTTTTATTGATAAGACAAGCATGAAAAAATTTTGAATTACTATCTCCCTCCAACTTCCATTTAAGCTTAGCCATTTGTGCCAATCTCATCTCTTCCCGATGCCTCCAACCAGCTAGATTTGAGACTGCCTCATGTAGTTCTCTCTCCAAATTTACCTCCCAATTTGATTGAAGCTGTAACTCAATCTCCTCAATCTGTTTTTCAAGGGCATCAATACGCCCTATTGTGTGACCAAATACTCTTTTATTCCATTCCCGAAGCACCACCTTCGTATGTTTTAATTTCTTACTTAAACACAGGATCGGAGAACCTACCATCTGTAAATTCCAAGCAGCTCTAACACAATCCAGGAAACCAGGATGATCCACCCACATTTGTTGAAACTGAAATGGAGACGGCCCATAGGGGAAAGGATCTTTCTTGAACTCAATGATCATAGGGGCATGGTCTAAAGTAGATCTAGACAAATAAGAACAAATAGTATTAGGGAACAAATTACTGAATGAATTATCCATTAGAGCACGATCAAGCCGAGCCCACGAACGGGCCAATCCTGACTACCCATTACACCATGAGAAACAACTCCCTTTCGTAGCCATTTCCATAAGACCCCTTTGATGAATCCAATCATTAAAATCATCCATAGCCACATTTGGCCAAGGTCTTCCTCTTCTCCTTTCCGAATCATTCCTGATAATATTAAAATCCCCCACAACAACACAAGGATCTACACCCACATGATTACTACTTAGCTCTAGCCATAGATAGCGCCTCTCCACCCAGGAACATTTAGCATAAATCACATGAATCAAAATTTTATCCGCACCATTCTCTACAACAACAGAAATAAATTGCATACCCAACTTATCAACTTGCACCTTATAAATACTATCCCACAAAAGCCATATTTTCCCCCCTTCCACCTCATTAGAAATAACCATAACAAAATTTAGACTTCTAGCCAATTTACGAGCACCCTCTAAATTTTGAAACGGTTCTAAAAGTGCAACAATTTTTGGTTTATATCTTCCCACCAATGTCTTTACTCTGTTTCTAGATGTTCCCACCCCTCTAATATTCCATACCAAGATGGAATCAATCATTAAGCAATGTTAGAATTTCGGGCAAGAACCCGAGAAGACTACGCATTTTAATAAATTTTTTTTTTTATACCTCTTTTTACCATCATTCAACTCAGATTCAGTAAATAGTCTTTAGTTTGTGAAAAAACCTCTGGATGTTGTTCCGGTTCCAGTTCTAAAGAACAGTTCTCTTCCATCATGATTTCTTCATCAACGTCCTCATCTATTTCCTCTTCCACCACAGGTTGCGTCTGCTCCATAATCGGACCATTCTCTTCCGCAAGCAAACTCTGATTTACGTTCATATTAGATGCCACATAACACGCACCCGTGACAATCCCTACACCATCTGCGTCCCCAACGTGTAACATTAAATCTGTTTCATCCTCTGTTTCATCAAGAGGCTTCAACTGCACCACCTTATTAATCACAAGAGGAATTACTTCTCCCATCTGCTCCGGTTGTTCATCATTCACAGAACCCAACTGCACCATTTGGTCTGCCACCTGCACTGGCAATTCTTCCTTCTCGGCATCCAACTGCACATGAACTGCAACTGTTACTTCCGTCGCCTTCTCCACCCCAGCCTCCTCTGTTTCTTTGTCCATCCGCATAGAATGTTCACCGACAACATTATTTTCCACAAGAACCAGCGGAGGAGTTCCAACCTTATCATCATTCTGCTCTACCCCTTGATCATCCGAGAGGCCTTTCCTACTCCCTTTTCTTCCCCCTTTCTTACCAGCTTTTCCAGGATTACAAGTCCGTGCATTATGACCCTGCATCTTACATGACGAACAGAAAGCCGGGAGCGTTTCATAACATATTTCTTGCTTTCGGCTAGAAGACAGTCTAGGCACTCCAATCCAGAAATGAGACAGTGGCGGTTTTGCAGCATCCACTTCCACACAGAGCCTTGCACCATCTGTTCTTGTTGCGCACCGTGTCGGATTATCACAGCGAATGAAAGTTCCAATCGGTGCCATCAAAATCTTCAAGAAAGATTCTTGATAAAAGTTTGGAGGAAGACCCGGTAAAGAAACCCATACCGAGACCCTTGATGGCTCAGCATCCTCATTGAATTCTGGTGACCATCTGAATGCATGGTAGAAGATCCCATTTATTTCACAAACCTCCCGTGATAATGCTTTGGTGAAATCAACTTCATTAGCCACGCGAACGAAGACGTTACGCGGTCTCCTCATGGCAGTAACTACTGGACTAGCCGTAAGGCCCCATCGACTTTGAATGAAAGCCCTCACAACATCCAACGACGGACGGTTCTTCAAGAACTTGAGGACTACATAGTAGCGGAAAGGTTCCGCTGATCTTGCTATTTCTTCTTTAGTAAACTGAAAATATACCTCACCTTCCAACATCTTTGGAAGCCTGGGTGCAAGAAGCATCTCCGGTATAGGTTGAGGGATGGCACCCACCAGATCGGCAAAGGAAGGTCGACCGGTGCCACCCTCTACGGCTGCCATGCAGCCTCACGTAAAACCCAGACCCCATGCAGCTGCAAGAACCCTATTCTTTAGAGAGAAAAAGGATATATGATATGATATGATAAGATGAAGATGTTCAGTTATATTATGCCAAAGCGTTTTTGAATATGAAATGGATTCTTAAATATGAATTGTTGATTTTGAGTATGAAAAGATTGAAAAGTCGCTCTGATTTTCTAATAACATGTTTTTATGAGAACTGCATGTAAAAATAAAATGTTTTTGTTTCTGCATACTGAACTTTCTGAAAAGGCTCATGTTTACATACTAGTATATGTTCTCTGCTTACTGAGTTGTTGATAACTCACCCCTTATCTCCACCATCTCTTTCAGATGATTTGAATGTTTCAGTTGAGGATCAAGGATATGGAGCATGGGTGAGAAGAGTTAAGAATGACGGTTTAAGCATAGAAGGTTCATATGGGTATTGAAAATTTTCATTCAGTAAGCTTGTTGTGTTCTGATGTTGTGATTTGTTGGTTTATATTAAGACTTTGTAATGTCTTAGAATAACTATTCTGGAGTAAGTGATGTAAATAGTATTTTGTGCGATAGAGAAAAATTAGAGTATGTACTATGTGGAAGAAAATGATTTTTAAGTGACATGAGTTAACTCTCTGGACCCTCGGGGACGGGGCGTTACAGTTGGTATCAGAGCCAGGTTTGAGATTCTGCAGACTATAACATGAGGTTTTGGATATCTGTTGGTTTAAGGAGTAATTTCATAATTGGGGTATAGAAATTTGAGGACTACAAGCTAGATGATTATGGAGAAATTCTCGATTTGAGATTCTGTAGACTTTATGGATTGAAGTTTTAGGAATTTAAGGTTTTAGATTTGATTGATTTATTTTGAAGGCTGTAGGACATGACTTGGTGATCTAGATTTCAATGTTTACATAAGTTTGAGCGAAAGCCAGGTTTGAGGTTTGCATACTATAATAAGGTGTTTGATGATATTTAAGGTTTTAAAATTTTGAAAGCACTAGGACATGATTTAAAAGATATTCGGTTTGCGCTTTTGCATACTCATGTTGGATGGCGTACGAAATCTGAAGTTTTGAATATCTATGAGCTAGAAAGTTAACTCAGATTGGAGGTATGGAAATTTGAAAATTATAAGAGATGATTTTATTTGTTTTTAAAGTTTTAGAATCCGGCAACATTTTGGAATATATTCTAGGATGTTTGAGGTATTAGATGGTGTGGGTTTTAAAAAGAAGATTTTGAAGAGAACTAAGGCTTTAGATTTTAATAAATGACTTTCTTTACACTTGGAGTTTTAGATCAGGTAGGCATACTTTGTTGACTATAGGTAAGGATCTTTTATAAGATGTAATGTTTATAGTTTTGAAGGTGCACATAAGTTCAATTGTATGATAACTTTGAGGTTCTACAGACTATAACATATAAGGTTTTGGATATCGATTCGGTTTAGGAAGTAATTTCATATTTGATATATATATAGAAAGTTGAGAACTAAGACATGATTATGGGAATATTTCAGGTTTGAGGTTCTGCAGACTAAAAACATTTAAGTTTGGATATCCGTGGTTTAGGAAGAAACTTCAGATTTGAGGTGTAGATTTGTAAAGAATAAGAACTGATTTTGTAGATATTTAAGATTTTAAATTTTGTGGACTTTATGATTGAGTGTTGAGATTTTGAGGTTTAGTGAGTTTAGATCCAATAAGCTTACTTTGTGGACTATAAGAGATAATCTTTATAAGATTCAAGGTTTAGATTCTTGTGGTTTAGATTCTAAAGATGTACGGGAGTTTAGACCGATGTCGGGTTTATAATATTTGATGGTAGGAAGGATTATATGAGTTGGTTAAAGATATGGCTAAGAATGGGTAAGACCATATGTCCAGTAGGTACAGTACCAAAGAAGTTTAAGGGTTTAATTTGAAATTATTACTTTTATTTAAATTGAATTTATTTCATTTTATTTGATTTTATTTTATTTGAATTGAAATTATGTTATTTATTTTATATTATTTTGTTCAAAGTTGAAAAATGGGTGAAAGGTTAAGTTATGGCAGGAAGATGGTACGACTGAGAATGTCATTGTTAGGTATCAATATTTAGTGTAGTAGGCTGGAACTTTTATCGACTTCGTTTGCTTTTGAAATCTTGAGGCATAAAAGGAATGGCATGTCTGGGTGATCTCTTTGGGGCGTAGTATAATTGTGGTTTTAGATTTTGTGGAGATATGACACAAGGCCTTAAAATAAGAGGTTGTAAGTTCAACAAACTTTGAGGATAGATTTACGAGAATTTCACTAAAGGATTAAGGTTTGCAGACTTTAAGAAATGATTTGTTATCTTTTAATATTTTAGATCTTGAAAGTTTCGGGAGTCAATTGTCTTATTATTAGATATAAGTTCATCGATCTTACAGATTTCAGAAATTGATTCTTATATATTCTAAGGTTTTAAGGTTTTAGAATTGCAATTTGAAGGACTGATTTATAATGAGATTTGAATTTTAATTCTGCAGGCTTGGTGTGTTAGCTTGATTTATTTTGGAGACTGATTAATTTATGACTATTAATGGGGTTGATCGAAGTTGAGTTAGTGATATATGGATTTTTAAGGGGATTATTTTCTTTGAGAATTGAATGTGTTGGTCTAGTTTGGATAATGAATGTTATTAGTTCGAGGTTTTAGTGGTAGGTTTTAGGATTGATTCATGATTAGATTTAAGGGTAATAGTTGATGCAGATTCAGAAAGGAATTCTTGGTGATTTTGAGGAAAGTGTGTAATATTTCATGGTTTTGGGGGTTCAAGAATTTTTGTACCAAAATGTGGTGAGAGTTGCTGGTTAGTAGGTGTTGGACTACCTTGTACTTGATGGTGTTATGTTGTGATATAATTAAGGATTCAAACTTTGTGTTGATCTTAAGGAATTAGTAGTGTTTAAAACTTTGATATGATACTTGTAATTAGAGATTGAAATTTTGGTAGTGCGGATTTAAGATATAATTCTTGTTGATTTTGAGGGAATAGGTCTGGATGATGGGAATACTTATTGATGTTTAACTTTGGAAGTGACTAATAGATTACCAAATTGTAGAATTCAAGGAAGGTTTGGAAATTATAGCATAGGAGCTAATTGAGGTTAGTAGTTTATTGTGGGAAGATAATAATCTTTGGGTTATGCTGAGTGTTGTATTAATGTTTTTGTGGAAATTGAGATTTTGGATTACTTGGCCGTCCTAGGAGTAATAGACGTGGTGTGTCTTCGAGAGACTAATGCGAGCATAATGGAATCGCCTATAGGGGTAGACTTGGGAGTGGATTACTCATGCTTGTTGGAAGTTGTTGGTATGGTCTTTTCAAGCGTGTTTTGGGTTGTATCATGTAGCCTGCTTTAGCGTGATGTTTTACCTTACAAATTTCGAGGACGAAATTTTATTTAAGGGGGGAGGATGTAACACCCCGTATTTTAGTGTATTTTAATGAACAATTTTTTTTCTATTTATTCAAAAATTATTTCTCTTGCTTCATAATTATTAAATTTTAGTTAGGTTATTTTAATGATTTTTAGTTTGTGAAAATTATTTTTTTAGCGCTTTCTTAAATTAATTATTGTTGTTTGTTTAAATTTCTACTCGAATTAAATTAAATTATTATCGGGTTTAATTAATTATTTTAATTATAATCATTGTGTTTGAAATATTTTATTTCACTAGCTGTTTTAAAACCGTTTCTGTTAGATCATTTTTGTGACCCAAGATGTGAGGATTGGACCTCATTTCTTTCCCTACATTTTTTCTTTTTCTCTTTTTTCTTTTTCTCATTTTTCTTTTTCCTTTTTCTATCTTTTCTTTTTTTCTTTTCTCTTCTTCTTCGGGTCTTCTCCCGTGCGATCTCTCTCTCTCTCTCTCTCTTCCGTCGTTTTCATTCTCCCCTCCCAGCTCCACCATGAGCCGGCGGTGGTCGACACAGCCCGGCCCACCGTCTTCCCCAGCCGCCGACGAAGCCACCCCTCCGATCTCAGCCTCCCTTGCGCCGCCGTTAACCACCAGCATCCCTTCAAAGCCGTGACGCCACTTTCGCTCCAGCGCCGCCGTCGCGCCACCTCCGGCCACCATCTTCACACCACTTCATCCTCAACCTCCTAGCAACCCATTGGACTCAACCCTACCTCCGATCCATCACCGGTGAAGCACATCCAACTCCATTTTCGTTTTGGGTATTTTTGCACTTCAACCACCCTTTGCGCCGCCACCCACGGCCAACCACCACCACCACTAGTTTCACCGACATCCCTAGGCCCTACCCTATCAATCTTTGGTCTTCGTTTGCACCCGTTGAAAAGTGGGTATCTATGACCCACGGCCACAGTGTATTTTGCACTGTTCTGCAGCTGTTTTTCCACTTCTTGCGCCTCCGTGATCCTCCAGAAATTATTATATAGTACTGTAAGTATTTTCCTAAGAATTCTCGTGAATTTAATGTATTTTTGCACTAGCACATTACATTGTATTTAATTGCTGATTGGTTTGGTCGGACTGAGTCCGATGAGTAACGGGGTTGATTGGATTGGGTGATGGAGTTGTTAGTATGATTGGTTTAGACTATAAGATTTGTTGGCTATTCAGGTTTAAATATTGGTGTTTCGTGTATGACATGGGTTGTGGCGGATATTGATGATTTTAAAAAGTGATGACATATTTTTAGAATTACGAGGGCTTTAAGTTTTGAGGAATTAAAATAGGTTAATTCTGAAGTTTAGGCTTAAAGATCGAAATACGTGATTGATTGGAAACTTACAGAAATTATGTCATTATTTTTATAGGTGACGATCTATAGTCGGCTCGACATTTTTGAGGAAAATTTTGGAAAGGTTAAGTCGTCCAGGTAAGCGGGGTTCCTATGCTGGATTTGCATAAAAAGAAATGAACTGAGGTTGGTTTGTAAAAATGTGCATGTTGTTTTAAAAAGAAAAAGTGAAAAACAACCTCAGTATATGTTTTGCATTCCCTCATGAGATACGTATGAAAGAGAAAAGAAATGTTTTTGACATGAAATGTGTAGACATGAGCAATATGACATGTTTCTGAAATATGCAAAAGAGCGAATATGATATCATTGAAATTTTTATGCATGTGATATGAATGATTTGGATCTGTTTTTTATCATGTTTCGCACGTGTTTTGATATGATATGGATATGATAAAACTTTGGCATACTTATCTGTTCTGAGTATGGTTCTGATATGATGATACTGTTCACGTGATATGGTTGGTACCACCATGATATGATATGAGTGCACCCACTTTGGAAACAAAGTGGTCTTTTTACGTGTTCTTTCTTGTGTGCACACTCGGGGCTTCGAGATTGAAAAATGGGAAGTTCACCACATGATACTGCCTGGTTTGGCCATCGGGGATAGCACAACCCTACCACGGGGATTAAACATGGTATATGATATGATAAGATGAAGATGTTCAGTTATGTTATGCCAAAGCGTTTTTGAATATGAAATGGATTCTTAAATATGGATTGTTGATTTTGAGTATGAAAAGATTGAAAAGTCACTCTGATTTTTTGATAACATGTTTTTATGAGAACTGCATGTAAAAATAAAATGTTTTTGTTTCTGCATACTGAACTTTCTGAAAAGGCTCATGTTTACATACTAGTATATGTTCTCTGCTTACTGAGTTGTTGATAACTCACCCCCTATCTCCACCATCTCTTTCAGATGATTTGAATGTTTCAGTTGAGGATCAAGGATATGGAGCATGGGTGAGAAGAGTTAAGAATGATGGTTTAAGCATAGAAGGTTTATATGGGTATTGAAATTTTTCATTCAGTAAGCTTGTTGTGTTCTGATGTTGTGATTTGTTGGGAGATTGACGTTTATATTAAGACTTTGTAATGTCTTAGAATAACTATTCTGGAGTAAGTGATGTAAATAGTATTTTGTGCGATAGAGAAAATTAGAGTATGTACTATGTGGAAGAAAAATGATTTTTAAGTGACATGAGTTAACTCTCTTGACCCTCAGGGACGGGGCGTTACATAGTGACTGAGCAGTGTGACGTTGGTGTTGTTTTCATAGGTTCATTTTCTAATCTTTTTACTACCTCTTTGCCTACTAATTTTGAGGATTGTTTGAGTGCTCTAGTTCCCAAGATTTCGAATGAGATGTACATAAGTCTTATTAAACAATTCACAAAGGAAGAAATTAAAGCAGCTGTGTTTCAAATGAATCCCTTGGGATCTCCTGGTCCTGATGGGTTTCCAGCTCAGTTCTATCAGAAGCATTGGGAGGTGGTGGGTGGGAATGTATGCAAATTTGTTCTACAGGTGCTTAATCATGGTGGTTCCCTCAAAGAGGTAAGTGACACTTTCATTTCACTCATTCCTAAGGTTAAGAATCCAAAGAGAGTGGCTGAGTACAAGCCTATCAGCCTTTGTAATGTCATTTATAAAATAATGTAAAAAACCCTAGCAAATAGGCTGAAAGTTATCCTACCTAACATAATCTCCTTGAACCAAAGTGTTTTTGTGCCTGGGAGGCTTATTTCAACAACACTTTGGAGGCTTATGAGGCTCTTCACTCTATGATCTCAAGAATGAAAGGGAGGAAAGGATTTATGGCCCTAAAATTGGATATGAGCAAGGCTTATGATAGCGTAGAATGGAGTTTTGTAGAGGCAGTGATGAAGAAGATTTGTTTTAAGCAACATTGGGTCTCCCTCATTCAAAACTGTCTAAACTCAATTTCTTATTCAATTCTTGTTAATGGTGAGCCTCAACAGAAATTTTATCCTTCTAGGGTCCTTATGATCTCTGTTGCATTAAGCTGAGCAACGTGGTGACATTACTAGTGTTCCAAATAGGAGAGGCCCTACCAGTGTCAATCACCTCTGTTTTTGCAGATGATAGTCTACTCTTTTGCCAAGCTAACACTAAGGAGTTGACTAGAGTTCTCAAGATTCTCGAATCAAATGAACAGGCCTCGGGTCAAGTATTGAATAAGGACAAGTCATCTGCTTTTTTAGCAAGAAGACCAATGTTGAGGTACAAAAATAGATTTTGCAATTGGCTGGGGTTAAAACTACTGGGACTTTTGAAAAGTATTTGAGACTGCCTGCAGTAGTGGGGAGGGCAAAAATTGCAGTTTTTCATTCTCTCATAGATAGAACATGGACTAGGGTGGCCAATTGGAAAACTAAGTTCCTCTCAGTAGCAGGTAAAAAAGTTCTCCTTAAAGTTGTCCTCCAAGTTATTCCAACTTACTCAATGGGGATCTTTCTCTTGCCCACCTCTATTACTAAAAGACTAAACAAGCTGCATAAGAAATTTTGGTGGGGCTATATTGAAGATACTTCAAAAATCCAGTGGGTGAATTGGAAACAACTTAGTCATGCAAAAGAATCTGGGGTCTTGTTTTTAGGGATTTTAGAAGTTTCAACTTGTCCATGCTCTCAAAACAAAGCTGGAGAATATTGCAGGATCCATCTTCTTTGGTTGCCAAGGTGTTAAAGCAGAAGTATTTTAGCAAGGTGGACTTGTTGGATGCTAAACTGGGGTCAGGGCTATCATTTGCTTGGAGAAGTTTGTATGTAGGTCTGTCTTTGCTTAAGAAGGGTCTCATGCAGAGGGTTGGGAATGGCCAAAGGGTGCATATCTGGACAGATAGATGGGTTCCAAATCTCCCATCATGTCTGACTACATCCTCTCGAGCTAAAGCTTGTAGATGTGAAACAGTTAGTGATTTGATTGATTTTGATCTGAAGTAATGGAAGGGGGATCCCCTTCCAGAGTTATTCTCAACACAGGAGATTGAGGCCATTAAACCCATTCCTATCCTTCCAGAGTTATTCTCAACACAGGAGATTGAGGCCATTAAACCCATTCCTATCAGTCTTGGGGGAAGAGCAGATAAACTAGTATAAAATTTTACTAATAATGGCCAGTTTTCAGTAAGAAGTGGGTATCATCTTCATAGAGACTTGGAGACTGAATTGGAAGGGGAATCTTCAAGCAGATCAAGAGAACAAGTAGGGTGGAAGGTGTTATGGAAAATGAAGGTGGCTCCTACTGTTAAGATGTTTATCTGGAGAGCTTGTAGTGAAGCCCTTTTCACCCTTGCTAATTTGAAAAGGAGAAAGATTATTGAAGATAGTTTGTGCTTCATCTGTAGGCAAGAACCTGAGACTTCTGGTCATGTGCTTTGGGGTTGTGCATCTGCCGGGGACGTGTGGAATCAGAGTTGCAAAAAAGTGCAAAAGATGACTTGTTAGAGTGAGTTATTCATTAACATCTGGACTCAATTTGTTAATCATCTTACTACTGATGAGCTGGAGGAAGTGGCTGTTACACTAAGATGGATTTGGACTAGGAGGAATGAGGTATCACATGGAAAAGGCTTCAAGCATCCTGTTGTTTTACTTCAGAAGGCCAAAGCAGAGTTAGAAAATCTCAAAGAATCAAATCAAGCTGCTCAGCATGTCCCTAATCAGATGGCTCAGGTGAATCACAAGTGGACAAAACCAGCAGAGGGGACTTTTAAAGTAAATTGGGATGCTGCGGTGAAGGTAGTTGAGGGCAAACTTGGTGTAGGTGTGATTATAAGGGATCATCAGGTTCAAGTAATTGGTACTCTTCGAGCTTTGAGGAACCTGAGAGGCAGTCCTTTTGATGTTGAAGCTCATGGTCTTATGTTGGCAACTATTTTCTGCAAGGAGTTGGGTTTGAAGCAGGTTTGGTTAGAAGGAGATTCAAAGCAAGTTGTTAACTTGTTGTAGATGCATAACTTTAATTGGAGTTTAGGCGGTTTGTTGATTGAGGATGCTAAACAGATCATGGACTCTTATGCTTCATGGACAATGTCTCATGCAAATCGAGAGGCAAATATGATTGCTCACCAACTTGCCAAGGCTGCTCTAATCTGTTCTAAAGATTTATATGATATTGAAGAGTGTCCTCCATGCATTTACTCAATTGTAATAAGAGAGATGTTGTAAGCTCTTTTTATTAATGAGATCAGTTTCATTTCAAAAAAAAAAATGTCATGTATCATGTTCAAACAATTATTTGACTGCTGAGACTTTCTGGGACGAAATTCAATTCATCCCAAAAGATCAAATTTGTTGTAATGTGTAGACAAGAATCTCAGGTGAGCAATGATGCTTGCCTCGAGGATGCTTGCCTCGAGGAATGAGCAAGCCAAGCACAGGCTAACATGCCTACTAATGGAGAATCTCAGGCGAGCAATGAAGCTCGCCCCGAGCAGTGTGCATGGTGGGAAAATCAACCCATCCAAATTGTGAGCAAGTAATGATGCTCATCATGGAACAACACGTATGGTGGGCAATCATCTCGCCTGAATCACGGGCATGCGGTGGAAAATAAAATCGCAGCGAGCACTTATTTAAAAAAAAATGAAGTGTTGTTTACATTTGTTATGTAACAGATATTAAATAGAAAACAAGTCGTTTTCTAATTGTTGGATTGCTTCATAATTGACAGATGTTTTAAGATTCAAAATTTAAAATCAGACACTATGAGGTAATTAATCAGCATTAAGTGGGTTCTTTGACGATTATTATGAAGGATTTTAGCTCATGACGCTACAATTTATAGTCACAATTAATTTGGGATGGTCATATAACTTATTTGTTCAATATTTCAAAATAGAACGAACGAGCTTTTTCTTAAGATCTCTCTATCTCGAGATTCTCATACAAATGGTGTTTGAGTTTTAAAAATTTTAGAACAACAAAATTGAGGGCTTCATTGTATCCTGTGGACAATTTTGTCAAAACTCTATAACACGTTGAAAGGGAACAAAATATATTCTAAAGAAATCGTCATTACAATCGAGCATCAGGAGTCCAAATTGTTATTTTCTTATATTCTGGCTTCATGATTTCCTATTTTTCTAATTATTATTCCAACCACATGGTGTCCCCTTTCCTCTTCAACGAGGCTAGGAAGTAACTGTAATAACCGAGCTTAGGCCCAGCCCCTTTGTTTTGGTCGGATGCACGAAACCCAGCCCACAATGGTTGAGTGAAGAACGGCGTCGTTTTGGGGAGGGATTAATTTCCCTTCCTGCTTTGCACTGTTTATCTCCTTCCACTGGCTTCCTCTGCAGTTTCCCACGATTTCTTTTCCCTTCCCGTGCAACTGCATCCCACATCTCCACGATTTTATTTTTGATTCCACGCAGACTTGTAGTTCATCCTTGGCAGGCATATCCGGCTCCGTGGGTTTCGATTTTTCTGATTCTTAGAAGGTTAGCTATCGTCCTCTCTCTCATCCTCTATTTTCCTCTTCCTGTTTTCATAGCAATTTATGAGTTATTCTCCTCCCTCCGTTGCTTCTTTGTGCTCTTAGACGACTTTGTAAAGTTTCTTCCTTTGGGTTCCGGATTAGAGCAGAGTTTTCGTGAGTCTCGCACACTGCCTCCGTTGAAGCTTCTCTAAAGTAATTTCTTGCTATTTTCGGTAACTTCCGCCACCATTAAACCCTTAGTTTCTCTTAATTTTTTACTTGCTATTACACATTCCATAAATCATTTTATTTCTTCCCTTCGGTTTGTCTATCACACACACACACGTTGCTTTGTATGGCTGTGCACTACACTTAGTCAAATTCCCCTTTTTCGCAGACCATTAATTTATTTCTGTAACACCCCAATGGAAGACCCAAACCACATGACCTATACTCCAAAACGACTAGTCAATGATACAATTGGAGCCCCACTAGAACCTTATAAAGAGCAAGAACTTCTCATTCCCAAGCAATGTGGGATCTCATACACCACCTACCCTTATCCATATCATATGGGGTATCACAATCTACCCCCCTTAAATTCCCGACGTCCTCGTCGGGCCTATCCATTGTAGGTGGCACGGCTCAAGTCCCACATTTCTGGTTGGGATAGGCTCTGATACCACTTGTAACGCCCCAATGGAAGACCCAAACCACATGGCCTATACTCCAAAAGGACTAGTCAATGATACAATTGGAGCCCCACTAGAACCTTATAAAGAGCAAGAACTTCTCATCCCCAAGCAATGTGGGATCCCATACACCACCTACCCTTATCCATATCATATGGGGTATCACAATTTCAGTAGAAAATTTTGTGACTTTTATTTTGGGTTGATGTATTTTTTTTAATTGTTGGAGCAGTGGAGTGTGTTAGAATTAAGGATGTTGAGGAGTATAATCTTGAGTGTTTTGTGAGTCGGTTTTGAAATATTATTTGAGACTTTTTGGTGTAAATGATGGGAGTTTTGGAACTAGTTGTATTGAACTTTTGTGCAAGTTTTGAAATTGTTGAATGATTAAAGTATTGATGTGTGCACTGAAATTGTTTTATTTGAAGGTTGGAAGTGAAGTTTGGGTTGGATTATATTTTAATTATTGGAGTTGTTGTGGTTGGTCTTGGAAATAATTACAGTTGGTTGGTGTTAATAGAAAGTGGTGGCTGTTTTGGGTTTTAAATGCGAATGATTTGAAGAGAGAGTTGTTCGGGTTTAATTGTTAGATAGTTATGGAGCTGTGAAGGGACTGTTTTGATTTATTATTCAATAAATAGCAGCCTACTAGATTGGTTATTAAATGTTGGATATATGTTCTTTTTGTTTAGGTGGTGTTACTATTAGAGTTCCGGCTCAAAGTGTTGATAATACGAATAAATCAGGTAAGCGGGGTTCATATACTAGTTTTGCATTAAAATAAATAAAAGGAGGTTGACTTTGAGAATAAATGTGTTTTTTTTTTTTTTTTAAAGACATGATCAACCTCAGATGTTTATTCTGCATATGCATAAATTCAATATAAGAGAAAGTGTTTTCTGTCATGACTGGTGTAGACATGAGCTAGTTTTGTGCACTTTGTTTCTGAACTATGTAAAAGAACGAATAAGGAATTCTAAAAGTTTTGTTATGAACAAATAAGAATATTTTGTTTATGTTTATCTCGAACATGTGAAATGATCTGAAGCTTTTCAGTGTTTTGTTTTGATATGATGTGTCATCTGAAAATCTTGGCATGAAGTTCTGATTCTGTATATGATTATAACCAGATTTTCGATGAAATCCGTTCTGTTTCTGTTAAGGCCCAGCCACGGGTATAATGGTGGTTTATAATCCTACCACGGGGGTGAAACATGGTATATGGCCCAGCCACAGGTATAATGGTGGTTTATAACCCTACCACGGGGGTGAAACATGGTATATGGCCCAGCCAATGGTATAATGGTGGTTTATAACCCTACTATAGGGGTTAAACATGGTATTGTCCAGATGTGATATTAAACGATGATAAGATTATAATGTTTTAGTTTAGAAATGCCAACGGATTCTTGTTTTTGAATAAGTTTATTTTTTTGAAAATTTCGCTCTAATGTTTTTGTACAAGTTTTGTTTCTGCATTCTAAAAGTAAATGTTTTGTTCGGCTTATCAAATGTTATAAATGTTTACATGCTATTATATGCTCTCTGCTTGCTGAGTTGTTGATAACTCACTCCGTTAATCTTCATAATATTTCAGATGACATCGATGGCTGATCAGCTGAAGATTAGTATTAGAGTCTATGGAGAAGATTAGCATTGATTTGTTGTTGGGTATGTCATGATATTGATGTTGGTGTTGGAGGTTAATTATCTTTCTTAAGTTTACTTCAATAGATTTAGACGGTTTATGGAGACTATGTTAATGTTATATTATTTCTAGTTGTTATTTGAGACATGAAGAAAAGTTGATTTTATTTGGGTTGTTGGATTGAAGATTGGATAGATGAGTTTATTTGATTTATTTAATTGAAGTATTTACGTTCGATTTGAGGTTTGGGAAAATGGATATATTCTTGAATTTGGAAGTACTCTAGCCTTGTTAGAGTTGATTATAAAGTTTTATGAGTTAACTCTCCGGACCCTCGGGGTCGGGGCGTTACAGTAACAGCTTGATTCTGTTTGCCAAGATATTTGCAATGCACTTCATTGTATTGCAACAGGTGATTTTTTAATAATCTTGGGAATTAACGAAGGTTACAACAATAGAATTGGCTTCATTGAGTAGTTTCCTGAGATGGAAGAAGGTTTTGATATCTCTAGTACTTAATGGGCCAATTGCATCCATCCAACCTTGAGGCCTTTGCAAGTATATTACCTCCTTAATCTCAGTTTATGCAACTTCTTCAAAGTAGGCCCGCGCTTTCATCATGAGATGTAAGTCTCTTTGGAAATGCTCTTTGAAGCGACTTATTATCGATTGGAGCTCATGCTGGTGATGCATGCATTCGAAAGTTTTTGGAAATATCCAAAGTACCACTATATTCTTTATGTTGATTAGATTCACTGTTCTAGCTCTGTCCTCTCTATACATGCATCAAGACGATTTTTCTCCTTCCATGAAGTTCTGATATTACTCTGGGCCCTGGGGTGCTTTACGAATTTTGGGTAGTTTGAAGGGAATGATTGTCAAAGTTAATGGTTCGCAGAATAATTGCAAATTGAACCATAGTTAATGGGTGCTTATGTATTTTTTTTTTATTTTTTATCTCAAGATGTAACTATATATCACTTGATGCGCTATGCTGCAATGATGGTAGGCAACTTGTAGGGATAAGCACAAGCAGCTTTTTCTGGCAGTCTTGGATGTGAAAGCACTTGCGATTGAGCATGGAGCTGGCCAGGGTCACTGCATGAAGCTAGTACTTATCTCAGCAGAATTAGCAGTCTATTCTCAGCTTGAATAGCAAATCCGCTCCCTCATCGCAAAGAAAGCAAATCAGGTGGCCCAGTATAGCTTTACACAATCAATGGGCATATTCACGTTTGATGTATCTGTTTCTGTTCCTTGATTATTTGTCTTTTACATGCATGCTACCTAACTCTGTAATGCTATTCCTTTATCCTTGTGGGAAATGCTATCCTTATATATTCAGTTAAAAAACAAGAACAAGGACTTATCACTAAGAGGTAGACACAACAATCCAAGGGTACAATGGATGACTTGATCTGCGCCACAAACGCACTGCCCGTGACACCACAGTATTGACCTGCCAATATTGTATATTCACGGGTCACACCTACTACTCGTTCCCTATATAAATGAACACCAAACCCAAAGCTCTCGATAACTAGAGCGCTCCAAAACAGATACAAAAGAAGAGATCGAGAAGATCGTTGGTACTGTGGGCGCCGGGGAATATCATTGATGGAGTTTTCTGTAGTGAAGAAGCTGATCTTTCTTGTGACTGTGCTGCTTGTTGCCTTCTCGAGCATCGGGAGGCTTCAGGTTTGCAACGCTCAAAGCTTATGCAACGTGCCCTTTTCTGGACTAATGGAATGCAAGCCATCTGTGACTCCTCCAAATCCTACCGCGCCTTCCGCCAGCTGCTGCTCTGCACTCTCGCATGCCGACCTTCGATGTCTTTGCTCCTACAGAAACTCCAACCTGTTGCCTTCCCTTGGAATTGATCCAAACCTTGCCATGCAGCTCCCCGGAAAGTGCAAACTTCCTAATGCTGCTCATTGCTAAGATCATGTGATCCATTAGCGAAAGCTAGCAGAAGTGAAGTGAAGTATTCAATAATGCTGAACTTTGAATGCTCTTCCTGAGCATTTGATCTTTGCTCTTTGTCTCTTTTCGATATTGTTGAGGTTTCTGAAATCCTGCTTTGTTAAAGCGTGTGAGAATCAAATATTGTAATACAGCGTTTGTATTGTGTTTCCTTATTTCCAAGTTTGTCGTTTTGTCCTCTCCTTCTCTCGTGTGTACACAGCTCACAACATACCGACAGATCGAAGAGCCATTGCTAAGCGTGTATCCATCTAAATTAATGCTAAGAATAAATAAAAATAATGTTTGTATCCAAGCATCCATGATTGAAAACTACCAAAATGGTACCTGCATGTGGAATAATGCACGGTGCTTCATGATGCATGGTTATGGAAAATATTGTATTTAGAAACCTGAAAAGAACTAAAAAATTATGAGAACTGTTGGAGAGCAGCCGCAACCGCACCATCCTAAGTAAATTTTTATTTTTATTTTTATTTTTATTTTTCACTCAATGCACTAAGTGTGGTGGGAATGTTATGTACAGTAGAGTGATATTTATATTTTCTGAAAAATTATATACACGCATGCACGAACTTTATTTTGAGTGGGCCGGGTGGAAATAATTATCAAGTAGAATGGACTTTATAGTACCATATATATATGCATGAGCTCTTAGCATTATGTACGTTATATATATATATATATATAGGTATATATATATATATAGGTATATTTGAATTAATTAGTAATTTATATATTCATAATATGACAGATCGATGTTGTACGTGTGACGTCTTTGGAATTAACGTCCGAGTGATCGATAATACTCCTCGAATTGGAAGGCTTGACAAGATCAGACACGATGGACTCGACCCTGCATGTCTCGATGGCTTGTGTCTTCTGGGAGATCGGGACCCCCCACCACTTCCAACTTCGTGGTGTAAAACTGGTCTGACGATTCAGACAGGGACCATTTACCCATCCATTTTTTGTGGACCCCTCATTTCTCTTTTTCTTTCTTTCTCTTTTTGTTTTGTTGTATTAATTTTATGTTTTGAATTACTGAATCAAAGATAATGAAGAACGGTCATTTAATTATGATTTTATTAATGGTCCACTGAGTACCTGATCTAGCCCTCAATTATTGTTTCAAAGATCGATCAGTAATATTAGAGACATATATATAGGTCGACGTCACCACTGAACACGAGTATACGTATAAAAATCACGCACTGATATCACTCATTAATTAATGTTTCCTTAATTTACTTTTTATTACGTAGTTCTTACAGTTAAAGATGCTGCATGCGTAGTAGGGTTGGCCACCGGGGTTAACACGACTTACAACAGGATGACACATCGTTTCTGTTCTGTGAGATGCTCTGTTTTGATGTGATGATGATGTTCAGATTATGTTATATCAAAATATTCTGGGTTTTATATGTTTTAAAACCATCACTCTATTACGTTTCAAAACATGTATTGTTCTATATGATAATTTTGAAAAATATTTTGTTCTGCATACGTACTGTACTTTGTAAATACTTATATTTGCACGCTAGTATATGTCTTTTGCTTACTGAATTGTTGATAATTCACCCCTTATCTCCATAACATTTTTCAGATATTTTGGATACTTCAACGGAAGTTCAAGAATAGGAAGCATGGATAAGACTTTGTGAGCATAGTCTGTTAAATACAAAGATGGTACTTGTTATTATAGAATTTTTATTGAGTAGTTTCGTTTTGCTCTGTTGACTTAGTACTTCGAGAAATTGTCATTTATTCTGAGACTTCGTCGTATTCTTAGTTATTTATTTTGGAGTAGATGGTTTAAAGTAATGAGGTCTATGAGTAATTGATCAGGAATTTGAGTTCATATTTGTGTAGTGAAATATGATTTTAAGTGTTAAGAAATAACTTTCCGACCCATCCGGAACTGGGGCGTTATATATATGTATGGTGCTTCATGCATGGTTATGGAAAAAGATTGTATATAGAAACCTGAAAAGAATTAAAAAAATTATGAGAAATGATATTAGCAGTCGTGAGTGTATAAGCGCCGCACAAACACTTTGAAAAAAGTAAATAAATACGAGACCCACATGAAAATAATAATAATAATAATTTTTTAATAGTAGATTTCACTCTTTTTCAAAGTGACTGTACGATACTTACATATTTTATGACTATATGTAGCATTATTTAAAAATTATATACACGCGCGAACTTTATTTTGAGTGTGCCGGGTAGAAATAATTATGACGTAGAATGGACTTTATATATAGTAACATATATGCATGAGCTCTTAGCATTATGTACGTTATATATATATATATATATATATATATATATATATAGAGGTATATTTGAATTAATTAGTAATTTATATATATATTCATAATGAGAAATTCTATTTGCAGTCCCCACTTGGGGACTGCATGTGCAGGCCCTTTATTAAATGAGAAAAAGCATTATTTCAGGAGGGATAGTTTTGTAATTTTAAAAAAATTTAAAGATAAAATTGCCTAGGCTTGCATTGCAGTCCCCATTTGAGGACTGTATCTAGCATTGCTCATTCATAATATGACAGATCGATGTTGTATGTGTGACGTCTTTGGAATTAACGTCCGAGTGATCAATAAGGTTGTGTTTGGATGTTGAAGTGAGTTGAGTTGAGTTGAGATGATAAAATATTGTTAGAATATTATTTTTTAATATTATTATTATTTTAGAATTTGAAAAAGTTAAATTGTTTATTATATTTTGTGTTGGAATTTGAAAAAGTTGTAATGATGAGTTGAGATGAGTTAAGATCAGACACGATGGACTCGACCCTGCATGTCTCGATGGCTTGTATCGTCTGGCCCGGGAGAGGATCCCCACCACTTCTTTACCCAATTATTTTTTTTAAAAAAAATAATATATACAGTCGTGAATATGTAAATATCGCATAATTATTTTAAAAAATAAACTCTCAGTTTTTTTTTTTCTTTTTTTTATTGTATTAATTTTATCTTTTGAATTATTGAATCAAAGATAATGAGAAAAAAAAGAATGACTATATACACAATCTCCCGCCATTTAATTATTATTTATTAATAGTCCACTAAGTATCTGATCTAGCCCTCCATTATTGTTGTTTCAAAGATCGATCAATAATAATATATGTTAAAGAATTGTGATTTGATTGGCATAACTTCTAAAATAGAAGTACGGAGTTTAAAACTTATATTTCCCAAAATAGTAATATATATAAGAATAAATATAGATAGAAGTCATTATTGGTAATATCTATTTTACACATATAATGTGACATCATGTAGACCATACATTTTTCCAAGTGAGTGTTGGGAACAATCAACTAAAAACAGCTATGTAATGAATGTAAAATATATATTATTATAATAACTTCTCTCTAACATTTCTCTATATATATAATAGCTATCTAGGACGTCACCACGGTAACACGAGTATACGTATAAAAATCCCGCACTGACATCACTCATTAATGTTTCCAATATTATATCTAGGTCATGTATATACCCAAAAGTGACACAGTAGCCGTTGCGCAAACCCCAGATTCTCACCTTCCAAAAATATATAGGTTAGTATGGCTATGTAAAAGTCAACCAAGTTTACCAATTTGTATACAGTTTACCGTACAATTATGAAGTGTATAAAAGTCGCGTAATCGTTTTAAAAAATAGTAGAGTTCACTATTAAAAAATTATTTTTTTCATGTGAATCTCATATTTTAATAATTTTTTTCAAAACGATTACGCAATGATTACACAATTCACAATTATAAATATATTATTTCTACGTGTAAATAGAGTAATTCTACTGTGTCACTTTTGGGTATATACATGAGCTAGATATATTGACCCCAGATTGTCACAATCAATCTATACAGTTTACCAATTTGTATCTTATGGTGAAACCCAATTATAAGAAGAGTTCTGCTGGGAGCAGCCGAAAGTCGCACCATCTCTAGCAAAGTTTATTTTATTTTTTTATTTTTTTTATTTTTTATTTTTTCATCCAACACATGGTGTGTTAAGGATGTTATGCACAGTAGGATGTTTTTTATATTTTCTGTTATAAGAAATATAAATTCTAATAAACTCCTCACAAATATAGACCCCACATGTCGTTTCTATCTAGTTCTATGTCATGGTATCTAATCAACCCTTTGCTTATCATACCAACCCAATTAACTTATAAGATCAACCATGTCATTAATAGGTTCTCAACCATGAACTCCATTTATTGCACAGTTTCACAAATTATATATAAAACCTACTTCAAATAAATCTCTAATATTAGTCATCAATTCAAGATGATCTAATTGACCAAACTTTACTGAAATTAAACCCAAACCCATCCTTTAGCCGACTTTTGAAATCTCCAAGCTTATCCTTAATTTTTACACTACCTTCCCAAAACAAAGTTGTAAAATCATTCAAACTGGAAAACCAACACGTAATGACTCAACCAACAAAAAAAATGCTCTCTATGTCCGTAATACACTCCAAATAACCTTCAAGACATCAACTTACTACTAATCAACCAACTCCATTCAACAAATCAGCAGCGCAATCAAAGTAGTTGCTAGAATTGTCTAGTTACCCAGCAACACAGTTTAACCATGGTTTGAACATGTGCAGGGGTAGTGAATTAAGAGAACCTTACCAAACTCAGAGTGGTAACCGGCTGTGTTAGGTGGTTGAGACTTGGCTCGGCGACGATGCCAATGGCTTGGTCACGATGCTGACACTGCTAGAGGAAGAACGGGGCAGAGAAAAAATGAAGATGAAGAAAGTCACGTGAGAGCAGTAGGGTACAGAGAGGCGGAATCAAAGAGAAATAAAACAAAGGGAGAAGCATGAGAGAAACTCAGAGGGTAAATCGAGTGAGAGAGAGAGAGAGAGAAAGGGTAAACGGGTTGAGATAGTGAGAGAATCGATAGGAAGGGAAAACCAAGAGACTTACTGTAACTCTACAAACCCGGGTGGCCTGGAGAATTACTACCTGCCACTTAAGAACATGTTTTCCAACACAACTAAAATAAAACTCCAAAAACTTTATTAGCAAAACTCAATCTCGTGTATTCTAAAATAACCACATTGAAAACTCCACAAAGCCATTACCGCAGCAAAATAAACTAAAGAGTCCACAATCTCCCGGTAGTCATACAACCAAACTAATAATTTCATAAGTCTTCTTAAACCCAAGATATAATTAAATCTGAAAGACATTAAAACTAAAGGACATCAGAATTCATTCTTCTAACATCATCTCCTCAACTTAATCATGCTCACCAATCTAATCCAGGTCCTCAGTTGGACTCTCCACATTATCTGAAAAATATTATAATGATAGGGGGTGAGTTATCAACAACTCAGTAAGCAGAGGACATATGCTAGCATGCAAACATGAGCATTTACCAAGTATAGCATGCAGAACAAAATATTTTCCAGAGTTATCATACAGAACAGAACATATTTTCAAAAGTAACAGAGCGATGATTTTAAAACAAGTAAAAACCCATAGTACTTTAGCATAACATAAACTGAGCATCATCATCAAATCAAAACAGAGCATCTTACAGAGCAGAGACCATGTTTTACTCCCGTGGTAGGGTTGTGCTATCCCCGGTGGCCAAAAAGGGCAGAGACAGAGGTGAAATTTTTCCCTTATTCTTCTTGGAGCCCTGAGTGTGCACACAGGAAAGACCACAATAAGACCACTTTATTTCCAAAGTGGGTGCACTCAGAGACAGAGAAGTTGGTACCAACCCAAACAGAGCAGAGCATAACAGAGCAGAGACAGAGTCAGATACAAAATCAGTACACCATGTCAAAGGTTTTCAGATGCCATATCAAAGTAAAACAGAGTACCATATCAGAATTCTCAAATATCGCTCTTTTTCAGATTTCAAAGACATCATAACAAAATTTAACTCATGTCTATACAATGCATGTCAGAAAATAATTTTCCTTTTCTACACAAATTTCATGAGTATGCAAATAAACGATCGAGGTTGGTTTTATTTTTTCCAAGTTCTCATTTCATCACAAAATATGTAAAGTTTTCAGAAAATCAACCTCAGTCTCAATAATACGTGTAAAACCTAGCATAGAAACCCCACTTACCTAACTCCTGCAGCGTATTATCTATGTCTTGAATTCGACCTCTAAAAATCTCGTCACCTATTGATAGAAACAAAATATATATACCGAGTATTAAACGACAAATGCATAACTTCCATCTAATAATTAAAATCTAAAATCCCAAACCATATAATAGCAACAACAACTCATTAAGACAACCATATAGTAAATTGGACAGCCCGCATTTCGACCCAAAGTACCATATACTACTCTTAATATTGTCCAATACAACCATGAAAACCAATGTCAACTCAACTCTCCAATAAATCACACTTATTTTAGCCGCTCATACTCACAAGTAATCGCCAACAATTTAACCAAGACGACACTACACACTGCACTCTCTCCGTTCACAACTCCACAACAGGAAAAATCCCAACACTTTTAGATGTTAATCGGCACCCAACAAACTCCCTTCTAATTATTTCTAAAACACCAAACCAACAAGCCAAAATTTATAAAATACACAATGAAGTGAAAAACTTACAATGAAGGCTCAATGTTTACGTGAAACCGAGTAGAACTTCGAACTCACAATACTACGACAAACACAAGGCGCACCGAATGAAAAACCACCAAAACACTGAACCACTGAAGTAGCTCTCGACAACCAGTCAAAAATTTGTTTTCCACCCAACAACGTAGCACTAGAAATCAGCTAGAACATCACATAGGTGAGTAAGTGTAAGAACTGGAACAGAGAGAATAAACTCAGAATATGTGCGTGTCGTGTGAAAGAGACCGAGAACGGAAATAGCCTACCCATGGAAACTAAAATCTCCAGTAGCGGCTTCAATGGTTACACGAAAACAAACCCGAGGACCCACAAAACGCAATACCCAAACCACAAAGCAACAACAAAAATCTGCAGTGATGAGAAAGAGAGGGTCGGTTGAGAGAATGTAATTCAAGGTCTTAATTGCAGAATAAAAGAGAGGGAGAAGGAGATACCTGTAGGAAGGAAAAAAAATACCAAATGGAAGAGGAAGAGCCGCGTCTGAAGAGGGAAAATCCAACTACAGAAAACAGAGGTACACGAGAGGGAGAGGGACACGATAATCTGCATAAATGGTGGAATGCAATCGGGTGAGAAACCGATTTTGAGGGAAAAGAAAAATGGAGGAAAATAAGGGCATGAGATTCGGAACCACCAAAACAGAACCAACGACAAGAAAAAAAATTGAAAATGGAAAGAAGTGAGCAACGTGGGAGAGAGGGATGCGGGAGAAACCAGAAACCGAAGGAGAGAAAAGAAGGGAGATGCAGTCAGGAAGGAAGTTGATGAAGGAGAAAACACTTACCCAAAATGGCACCGTTTCAATGCTCCCAAAGAAAAGGCTGGGCCTTGCTCACGGTTCGGGCCTCATATTACACTAGGCCTTACATCCTCCTCCCCTTACAAAAATTCCATCCTCGGAATTTGTTACAAGCTATAAGAATTCCCTTCGAACAAGTGAGGATATTTAACTCGCATCTCTTCCTCGAATTCCCAAGATGCTTCATTAATAACATGATTATTCCACAATACTCCAAAGAAAAAGTTCGAGTCTGTAACACTTGCTCTTTCCTGTCCAAAATTCGCACTGGTTCCTCAGTGTAGGTCATATCTCTTAAATCTGAAGGGGTTCATGATTTAATATGTGGGTGGGGTCGTGGATGTACTTTCTCAACATAGACACATGGAACACGTTATGCACTCCCGAGAATGCCGGCGGTAGAGCCACCCTGTACGCCACTGGTCCAATCTGATCAAGAATCTCAAACAGTCCAATATATCTAGGGCTCCACTTACCCTTCTTTCTGAATCTCATAACTCCTTTCATTGGTGCAATCCTCAAAAATACCTTACCTCCAACCTCAAACTCTAACTAGCGGCAGCGTTTATCTGCATAACTCTTCTGTCGGCTTTGAGCTGCTTTCATTCTAGCCCAAATGGTATCTATCTTCTCTGTGATCTGCTGAATAATCTCTGGCCTTAGAAGTTTCATTTCACCTACTTCATCCCAATACAATGGAGACCTACACCTTCTGTCATACAAAACCTCGTAGGGTGTCATCTCAATGCTAGCCTGTAAACTATTATTATAAGCAAACTCAACCAATGGTAAATGTCGCATCCAAGTTCCCTTAAAATCCATCACACACGCCCTCAACATGTCTTCTAAAATCTGAATAGTTCTTTCTGACTGTCCATCTGTCTAAGGGTGAAAAGCAGTACTGAAACTTAACTTAGTACCCATTGCCTCTTGTAAGCTTCGCCAAAACTTAGAAGTAAAACGGGGATCTCTATCCGACACAATGGATACCGGTACTCCATGTAACCTCACTATCTCCCGCACATACAGCTCATCTAATTTCTCCAGTTTATAAGAAACTTTAATGGGCACAAAACGGGCGGTCTTTGTTAAGCGATCCACGATCACCCATATAGCATCTTGTCCGCTTAAGGTCCTTGGTAAACCTGTCACGAAGTCCATGGAGATATGCTCCCACTTCCACTCTGGAATCTGGAGTGGCTGTAATAACCCTGCAGGTCTCTGATGCTCCACCTTCACTTGTTGGCAAGTTAGGCATTGCCCTACAAATTTAGCAATTTCTCTTTTCATCCCATTCTACCAAAAAGACTCTCTCAAGTCCCGATACATCTTGGTACTCCCTAGGTGAACAGTGTACAAAGAACAGTGTGCCGCTTCAAGAATTACCCTTTTTAGTTCATCATCAGCAGGTATGCATACTCTACCTCTAAACCTCAAAACTCCATCCTCGGAAATGCTAAAATCAGGTTTGTCCCCGTTCCCGACTTCTTCCACTAGTTTCACCAACTCTGAGTCCACTTTCTGAGCAGCTTTGATTCTATCTATCAAGGCAGGTTGAACTACTAAACTAGCCATGAAAGCATTTGTATCACTAGCAATGACTTCAATACCAGCTCTTTCTAAGTCCATTAACAACCTATGCTGAGTGGTAATGGCTGCAACTGTCGGTCCCATTGACTTCCTACTTAGAGTGTCGGCTACAACATTAGCTTTGCCTGGGTGATAATTAATGGTGCAATCATAATCCTTGATCAACTCAAGCCACCTCCTTTGCCTCATATTTAATTCTTTTTGGATGAAGAAATATTTCAAACTCTTGTGATCCGTATAAATTTCATACTTTTCCCCATACAAGTAGTGTCTCCAAAGCTTGAGTGCAAAAATGACTGCCGAGAGTTCCCGATCATGTGTGGGATAATTCTGCTCATACACTTTCAATTGGCGTGAGGCGTAAGTTATAACCTTCCCATGTTGCATCAGTACACACCCCAATCCAAGCCTAGATGCATCGCTATAGACAACAAAACCACCTCTAGCTATGGGAACTGTTAATATTGGAGCTGTCACTAATCTCTGTTTCAACTTCTGGAAGCTTTCTCCACACTTTGCTGTCCATTCAAACTTATTATTTTTCCTGGTGAGTGCAGTGAGAGGAACTGCTATCCTAGAAAAACCATCAATGAATCGACGGTAATAACCCGCCAATCCCAAGATGCTTCTAACGTCATGAACATTCTTCGGTGTCGACCAATTAACCACTGCCTCCACTTTTCCTGGGTCCACTGCAATGCCATCTTTCGAAACTACATGTCCTAGAAACGTGATTGAATCAAGCCAAAATTCACACTTCTTCAACTTAGAAAACAACTGCTTAACTCTGAGTGTCCCAAGTACCAACTTCAAATGTTCTTTATGCTCGGTCTTGCTTTTGGAGTATATCAGTATATCATCAATAAAAACCACCACAAATTTATCCAGAAACTCATGGAATACCATGTTCATCAAGTCCATAAATACTGATGGGGCATTAGTCAGGCCAAAAGGCATGACCAAAAACTCATAATGACCATATCGGGTCCTGAATCCCGTCTTAGCCACGTCTTCTGCTCTGATCTTCAATTGATGGTAACCTGATCGAAGATCAATCTTTGAAAATACTTGAGCACCCTGAAGCTGATCAAACAAATCTTCTATACGGGGTAGTGGGTACTTATTCTTTATGGTCACCCGATTAAGTTCCCTGTAATCGATACACATTCTCATCGATCCATCCTTCTTCTTCACAAAGAGAACTGGAGCTCCCCAAGGTGATACACTGGGCTTGATGAAACCCTTATCCAACAAATCTTACAATTGTTCCTTGAGTTCCACTAATTCAAACGGCGCCATTCGGTATGCTGCTTTCGAAAGAGGTGCCGTGCCTGGGACTAGTTCAATAGCAAACTCTACCTCCCGCTTGGGTGGAAGTCCAGATAAATCTTCAGGGAAGACCTCTGGATAATCTCTCACAACAGGTATCTGTTCCAACATCAACTCCTCTTTTGTGCTTCTACCACACAGGCTAGGAATCCCTGACAACCATCACGCAACAGTTTTCCAACCTGAATGGCAGAAATGATGGGTGGAACCAATCTCACTTTTGACTCTGTGAACCGAAATTCACTTTCATTAGGGAGTCTGAACACCACCTCTTTTTTAGAACAATCAATACTGGCATGGTAGGAAGCCAGCCAATCCATACCCAAAATCACATCAAACCCAACCATGTGGAACACTATTAGATCTGCTGGCATCAGTCTTCCCTCTATAGATAGAGGGCAGCCAGGTAGAATCTCACTACAGACTACCGAATTTCTTGTTGGGGTCGCGACCACTAACTTGTGCTTCAACCTTTTTGTTTCTAAAGTGCAAAATCTAGAGTAAGTCGTGGAAACAAATGAATGTGTCGCTCTCGAGTCAAATAACACAAAAGCGTTCTTAGAAAACAAAGAAAGAGTACCTGTGATCACAATCGAACTCATCCATGAACCAAAATATTCAAAGCCTCAACCAAAGCCAACCAAAAGAAGTAATAGTAAATAAAAATCTTTAAAGCAAAACAAAGGATTCATACCAGTGATCACGTCATTCCTACCCTCAACCTCTCCAGGTGTCAGTGCAAAAACTTGTGCAGGCGCAGTAGGACGTTGGTTGCTGCCCCGAGCTGGAACTTCATTTCTCTGAGGTGGCGGTATGATCATCTTGTTGCTACCAAAATGCATTGGGCAGTCCCTGATGTAGTGTCATGATTTGCCGCAACGAAAACACAATCCTGCCCCTTTTCTACACTCTCTGGAGTGCACTTGATTGCATGTCCTACACTGATAGGGCTATTGGTTACCCTGAACCGGCCTTTTTCCCGAGCTACTACCTACACTCCTCTTTTTCCACGGTCCCTGGTCCACGCTAGAATGGTACCCAGTAGGAGTAGTCATTTTCCTTTGCTCATGCAATGCAACGCTTCTTTGAATGGTTCTTTAAAAAACTGTGGCCTTATTCACCATTTCTGAGAAGTTTCGAATTTGAAAACCCACCACACGCTCATACAGTTTCTCATTCAATCCTTACTCAAATTTGCGCGCCTTCTTTTCCTCATCGGGAATCAGATAAGTAGCAAAACGGGATAACTCAGTAAACCTAGCTGCATACTGATCATGTACCGTCATTGTTCCCTGAACCAAGGTGGCAAATTCCATAGCCTTGTCCTCACGGAACGAGCTAGGGAAGAAGCGCTCAAGAAAGATCTGTTTGAAGTGCAGCCAACTGACTATCTCTGTCCCCTCTGCTTCTCTGATAGTTCTTTCAGAGATCCACCACCTCTTTACTTCCCCGGTAAGCTTGAATGTGGCGTACGCCACCTTTTGCTGATCTGTACAGGTTAGGACTCGCAAAATCTCCTCAATGTCCTGAATCCAATCCTCCGCCAGAGTTGGATCGCCTCTCCCATCAAATTAAAGGGGGTGCATTCGATTGAATTGCTCTACGGTACAACCCCCTTCATTATAGTTACACTGGCGACCCGAGGGATTCTGCACAAGGTCATCAATTAATTGATGTGCAGCTGCTCGTAGTACTTCGGAAGCACTCAGGTTTGCTTCCCTTTCGTTCTTCTTTGCATTCTGGTCTGATGTGCTTCGTTCACGACGACGGGGTGGCATCCTGACAAAATAACTTGGATCTTTAATAATCGATTCAAAAATAGAGTTTATATGAACATAACTAATTAGTGGTATACGTAAAAACAAAACATATATATTATATTTCAAAATTATAAGAATAACCATAAAAGAGAGGGAAGAAGTACACATAACTATAGTAATAAACAATTTCCCAAAATCTAATACTTTACCCCATCTAACTATTTAAGAAGACTCCGTAATTAAACTAAACCTTAATCAACCTGAACTTAGTTCATAGACTTGTGAAATACCACACCTCAACCATTCCAAAGACCTGCGAATTCTAAGACTTCCCACACTACAATATTCAACCCTATAGTTCGTTTCACTATTATAATAAATCTGAAAATGATTTCTTAAACACTATCTATACTCTGAAATCTCACATACTATAGTCTGCAGAACCTCAAACCTGGCTCTGATACCAAATGTAACGCCCAAAACTTGGGTGGCCTGGAGAATTACTACATGCCACTTAAGAACATGTTTTCCAACACAACTAAAATAAAACTCCAAAAACTTTATTAGCAAAACTCAATCTCATGTATTCTAAAATAACCACATTGAAAACTCCACAAAGTCATTACCGCAACAAAATAAACTAAAGAGTCCACAATCTCCCGGTAGTCATACAACCAAACTAATAATTTCATAAGTCTTCTTAAACCCAAGATATAATTAAATCTAAAAGACATTAAAACTAAAGGACATCAGAATTCCTTCTTCTAACATCATCTCCTCAGCTTAATTATGCTCACCAATCTAATCCAGGTCCTCAGTTGGACTCTCCACATTATCTGAAAAATATTATAATGATAGGGGTGAATTATCAACAATTCAGTAAGCAGAGGACATATGTTAGCGTGCAAACATGAGCATTTACCAAGTATAGCATGTAGAACAAAATATTTTCCAGAGTTATCATGCAGAATATAACATATTTTCAAAAGTAACAGAGTGATGATTTTAAGACAAGTAAAAACCCATAGTACTTTGGCATAACATAAACTGAGCATCATCATCAAATCAAAACAGAGCATCTTACAGAGCAGAGACCATGTTTCACCCCCGTAGTAGGGTTGTGGTATCCCCGGTGGCCAAACCGGGCAGAGACAGAGGTGAAATCTTTCCCTTATTCTTCTCGGAGCCCCGAGTGTGCACACAGGAAAGACCACAATAAAATCACTTTATTTCTAAAGTGGGTGCACTCAGAGACAGAGAAGTTGGTACCAACCCAAACAGAGCAGAGTAGAGCAGAGACAGAGTCAGATACAAAATCAGTACACCATGTCAAAGGTTTTCAGATGCCATATCAAAGTAAAACAGAGTACCAAAACATAATCAAGTCATTCTTACATACTGAAAACAAAAGTTGGAGCATCTTTATAAATAAATACACAATTTTTCAGAATTCTCACATATCGCTCTCTTTTCAGATTTCAGAGACATCATAATAAAATTTAGCTCATGTCTACACAATGCATGTCAGAAAATAATTTTTCTTTTCTACACAGATTTCATGAGTATGCAAATAAACGATCGAGGTTGGTTTTATTTTTCTCAAGTTCTCATTTCATCACAAAATATGCAAAGTTTTTAGAAAATCAACCTCAGTCTCATTAATTCGTGTAAACCCTAGCGTAGGAACCCCGCTTACCTGACTCCTGCACCGTATTATATATGTCTTGAATTCGACCTCTAAAAATCTCGTCACCTATTGATAGAAACAAAATATATACACCGAGTATTAAATGACAAATGGCATAACTTACATCTAATAATTAAAATCTAAAATCACAAACCATATAATAGCAACAACAACTCACTAAGACAACCATATAGTAAATTGGACAGCCCGCATTTCGACCCAAAGTACCATATACTACTCTTAATATTGTCCAATACAACCATCAAAACCAATGTCAACTCAACTCATCAATAAATCACACTTATTTCAGCAGCTCATACTCCCAAGTAATCGCCAACAATTTAACCAAGACGACACTACACACTACACTCTCTCCGTTCACAACTCCACAACAGGAAAAATCCCAACACTTCTAGATGTTAATCAGCACCCAACAAACTCCCTTCTAATTATTTCTAAAACACCAAACCAACAAGCTAAAATTTATAAAATACACAACGAAGTGAAAAACTTACAATGAAGGCTCAATGTTTACGTGAAACCGAGTAGAACTTCAAAATCACAGTACTACGACAAACACAAGGCGCAGCGAATGAAAAACCACCAAAACACTGAACCACTAAAGTAGCTCTCGGCAACCAGTCAAAAATTTGTTTTCCACCCAACAACGTAGCACTAGAAATCAGCTAGATCATCACTTAGGTGAGTAAGTGTAAGAACTGGAAAAGAGAGAATAAACTCAGAATATGTGTGTGTCGTGCGAAAGAGACCGAGAATGGAAATAGCTTACTCGTGGAAACTAAAATCTCCAGTAGCGGCTTCAATGGTTACACGAAAACAAACCCGAGGACCCACAAAACGCAATACCCAAACCACAAAGCAACAACAAAAATCTGCAATGATGAGAAAGAGAGGGTCGGCTGTAATTCAGGATCTTAATTGCAGAATAAAAGAGAGGGAGAAAGAGGTACCTGTAGGCAGGAAAAAAAATACCAAGTGGAAGAGGAAGAGCCGCGTCTGAAGAGGGAAAATCCATCTACAGAAAACAGAGGTACACGAGAGGGAGAGAGACACGATAATCTGCAGAATGGTGGAATGCAATCGGGTGAGAAACCGATTTTGAGGGAAAAGAAAAATGGAGGAAAATAAGGGCATGAGATTCGGAACCACCAAAACAGAACCAACGACAAGAAAAAAAATTGAATATGGAAAGAAGTGAGTAACGTGGGAGAGAGGATGCAGGAGAAACCAGAAACCGAAGGAGAGAAAAGAGGGGAGATGCAGTCGGGAAGGAAGTTGATGAAAGAGAAAACACTTACCCAAAACGGCGTCGTTTCAATGCTCCCAAAGAAAAGGTTGGGCCTTGCTCACGGTTCGGGCCTCATATTACACTGGGCCTTACATCTGGTATCAATCTACCCCCCTTAAATTCCCAACGTCCTCGTCGGGCCTATTCATTGTAGGTGGCATGGCTCAAGTCCCACATTTCTGGTTGGGATTGGCTCTGATATCATTTGTAACGTCCAAATGGAAGGCCCAAACCACATGGCCTATGCTCTAAAAGGACTAGTCAATGATACAATTGGAGCCCCATTGGAACCTTATAAAGAGCAAGAACTTCTCTTTCCCAAGTAATGTAGGATCTCATACACCACCTACCCTTATTCATATCATATGGGGTATTACACTTACCGACGGCGTGGCTAGGCGGCACGGTTATCAGCAGCGGCGTTGTGTGCCACTACAACTTGCTCCAAAGTTAAATTAGAGATGTACAGGGAGAGTTGCGGAGGTGAGTTGGGAATAACGAGAAGAGTGAGATGAAAAGGGATAGGAGCATTCGAGCAGCGATGTGGGCAGCGTCGTAGTCTACGGCATGTGGCGGGGTGGGAAGAGACAACGGCTTGGGTTGTAGAGAGAAGATAACACAAACCAGATGGAGGAGTACTAGCTGAAAAACTGACTAGTCGGTACGGTTTCAGCAGAAAACTAAAACCGAACAGACTAGTCATTTGTGACAACAAGCTGACCAAAGGGAGAGAAGAGAACCAGCCAGTCTGGTGTAGGTGAGTATGGTCATAGTTTGAGCCTTAAAGAGTCTAATTTGCCATTTTTAATAGATAAGTGCTACAACTACAAATACTGTAAAGTTTCATACTCAAAGGGTTAGGGAGTTACTTCCTGTCACCTAAAGATCATACTCTAACAATATAGATACAACTTCAAATAACACAAGAAGCAGCTCTAAAATGTATAAAACTCAACATCCAAGAATTTCTCCAACATAGATAACAAATTTTCCAAAATTTTCTCAAAGTCTCAGTAAAAGTGATCAATATGTCAAATTACTACTCAAAGAGCAATAACAAATTATCTGAATAAGTCTCTCCACTAATTACTTGTACCCTTTGCCACTTATTCCTCTATGCTCAACTAATCTCGCTCGTGCTTTCTATTCCAGTCCCTTGCTAAAATCTCAAAATCACCTGAAAAATAATGAAGATAATTGAGTGAGTTATCAACAACTCAGTAAGCAGCAGACATATACTAGTGTATAAAAATGATCTAGTTACAGAATGTAGAAATAGATAATTCACAAAATAGTAGTGATAATTTCATAGACATTCCTTTATCCATAATAAAATATTTACAAAAAGACCTTAGGTTCAAGCATAACTGAACAACATCAAAAATAGATTCAGAGGCCATGTTTACTCTCGTAGTAGGGTTGTGCTTGTCTACGGATAATCAAGTTGAACGTAAATCACTGTTTTGTCAACAAAGTAATGCACTCAAAACAGAAGTCATGTTTATCCCTATGGTAGGGTTGTGCAATCTGCGGATAGCCAAGCAAAACATATATCACTCTATCACCAAAATTGTTTGCACTCAAACAGATGTCACTACTATAACCCGTGGTAGGGCCGAAGGCCACTACTATCACTCGTGGTTGGGCTGGAGGCCACTACTCTAACCCATGGCTGGGTCATAACCAAAGCATAACAAAATCTTATACCTTAGGGATTTTTAGATGCAATATCATATCATAACAGAGTTATGAGCAGAAACAAATATCATATAATCAAATCAAATATTTCGGACTCATATTCACATATTATGTAGTGGAGAAACAGAGTACAAAGATTTCTCATGTCTACACTAATCATGATAAATGTCAGATTAAAAGTTCAAAATAGAGACTAGTGCAAAAAAGTAGCCAAGGTCATTTATATAACAAAATATGCAGATTATGCACCCAACTCTATATAAAAATATATATAAGAAAAAAAATCAAGTATTAGTGAATTTTGAGGTTAAAAATTATTTAAAAAAATTGTAAAAGCAAATGAATATCAAAATATCAATAGGTGTCGACAGATGTTTCAACCAATTTTGAATCAAGGTGAAAAAATTTGAAAAATTGATTGAACCGACCGAACAAGTGGGTTTTATCAGGTTTGACCTCGGTTTTCATGTTTTGAAAACCGATTTGGACTAAACCGAACCAATATATATATATATATATATATTAGTTTTTATATAATATATAAAATATTTTTTATAGTATATTATATATATATATTAAGGATAAATACATTTTTATACATTTGATTCATATATACTCATATAAAACGTCTAGAACTTAAATAAACTATAGTTAAATTCAATACTATAATAGTATTTGTTAATTATTATAAAATAATGTATTTATACTTTAATATAAATAGATTAATAGTTAGTATATGTAAACAGCATTGTATTGCTACCATACATTACCAAGTATAGAAATAAATTAGATACTAATATACTAGCATGTAATTAGACACTATAGTATAAGTCTAGTATAGAAATAAATTAGACACTAGTAAGGGGTGAAAAAAACCGAAAAACTGGTTAAATCAAATCAAACCGAACCAAAACCGGAAAAATTGAAAGTTCTGGTTTCGGTGATGAATTGGTTCATATCTATTCTTAGATTTTAAAAATCAATTTATATTGGTTCGGTTCTAAAATATTTCCAAAGTCGAACTGAACCGAACCGAGCCGATTACACCCTTAGTTTTGACAACAAATAAGTATCCATGGTTCACAGAGCCAATGAACTTTGAAAATAATCAAAGGCACAACCTCTTGTACGAAATGCTTACTCGGATGCAGCAGCGAAAATAAGCATTGCCAACAAGCCTTCTCTCCATCAACAAAGTAGGAGAGAAAATTGTATTCTTCACTCTCCATCCGCCTGAAAACCTTCTCAAACTCCTCAACTACCTCTTACGTCATGTATGTTAAGTTCCATCGAGTTGGTTCATCAAGAGACAACATTTTCTTACAATCAATTTTCTCTTTTGTGCACATATATAAAACTTATTTATTCTTGTAGGGGAGGAGCACACATATCTAACCGCATTACGAACCGTTGTGATAACATTATTACACTCCCTCAAACCCTCATTCATAATAAGGTTCAAAATAAGAACACAACATCTTGTATGCATATATTTTCTCCCAACACATTTCCCATAAAACATTGTTTTAAATATTCAATTGCAAGATCATTTAAGCTTACATTATCAACTGAATATTCTCTCAATCCTCAATCAAGGAAGCACGATTCCACGTACCTCCCAATAGTCTCCCTTCAATGATTAGGAATTAAACAAAATTAAGGATTTGTTTGTTCAATTTCCAATCCTTACAAATAAATGTGCAGTTAGACACGTATAATTAAGATTTTATACCAATGTTCACGTATCGATAGTCAATAAGATTCTCATGCCACCATCTTTAAACAAATTTTTAAGTTTTCCCTTTTCTGCTAAAATAACTTCATACAATTTCTTACAACTGTGAAGCGATATAACACTTTAAACCTAGGTTTTAGAGATCAACACACCTTTCTAGACCCTTTCCCTTCCACAACTCTAAATGGCAACCCATTTATAATTATCATTTCTACAATCACTAACCTCACGGCCTCTTCAATATACTTGTGGGTTACAAGGGTCCTCATCATACTCCCAATACCATCTTCAACCCCCTCCTCATGTGATGCCTCACTCACCAATGTTGTTTTTTTTTTTTTTTCAATCCAATGGCCCACATTTATGAGGATATTTTAGACTTGCAAGCAAATGGTTTTGCATTGTTGAAGTCCCGTGCCTTAGGCTCATCCATGGGACAACATTTACCATCTTAAAATGGTTCCAAAAAAATGACGGATCGTTTAGGAAGTAGACAAGTACTATGGGTATAGGCACTCAAGATCCTGATGTTTGGGTGTCTCTCAAATTGTCTCCAAAGTTTGTGGTCAGTTTATTTGAGTCAACATCAATTGTAGTTGACGAGGAATCCATCTAACATGTGAAAGAAAAAATAATTGCAAATTGTAAAAAAATAATAATAATAATAAAACACGTCCTAAATACGAGAATAACAACCAAAATCATTTCATGCAACCACGCCATTTTGATTTTTATTTTGGTGTAATCAAAATGGCATGGTTGTGGACATATGCCCACAACCACGCCATTTTGATTTTTTTTTTTTTCTTGTAATATGCAAGTTGGGCTCCCATTTTCATGGGTTTGGGCTTGATGGGCCGGGTATGACACATGCCCCATGAAGGGGCACATGTGCCTAACGGACCACTAACATAAATGGAATTGAAGACGTGCTGCTGCATATTTGAGGATTTACGCCTGCAATGGGAGCAAATTTTTAGAGTGGTACCCAAGAGTTACAGTAATCGCAGAGAAGCCAAATATGGCTGATTTTGCATTCTATAGCATTCTAGATTAGTAATTCTAAATAAGTGTTTAATTCAACACCAGTCTTAAATCACTTGAAGTTCTGAGAGACGTGGCCATGCTGTAGGAACAAAAGGCTTCCTTCTTGTTCTTAAAACAATTTTATTCTATTACTTCGTGTTCAGCATGCTCTGATACCCGTAACCATTCAGACAGCATTGATCCAAAAAATTCATTGATCATGTACAAGATTAAATTAAACTTCTTCCTGAGCATATCATCAGTAATCAACGTGAACGAAGGAAGAAACAGTTCAGAATATTACGAAGAGATGGGGAAGAACTATCGTTGGGATAATAAATACAAAGAAGCAGATATACATGCCATCAAATCTCTTAGATGAATTGTTGTTACAATGTACAGCCCTACACTGTTCTTACTGTCTTCTTCACATCATAAGGAGCCATTGTACTTATTGAATGAAATAACATGGAATTCCACCTCTTTACACTGTATGCTTAGAAAGATCCGTGCAATTTCGGCTCATTTCCTTGAGGAAGATATCTATCTAAGGTTTCAAGCTTCTCCAGAAAGACCCCTAAGAGATGATGGTGGCTCCTCTGTGGCATAATTCCAAAGGTGCTTCAGCTCACCTCTCACAAGACCCAGTATGCCAATAAGACCTGACAACATAGACAGAGATGAAGGATAGACAAGGTCGAGCATATAAATTGGTAGTGACCAAAAAAAAACTGAAACTGTAGGAGAAGAATTTCTTTCTATAGCAAACAGAAAGATAACTCTACCTAAGGCTAAATAAAGAAATTTATTACCTAGAGTACATGGAACAAGATAGAGATTTATTACCTAGAGTACATGGAACAAGATAGAGAAGTGCAGGCTGACCATGCCCGTCCATTAGACATAAGCCCAGATATGTAAGGCAAAGGCCTGAAGCAGGAAAATCATTCTGTCAGTTTTACTAAAAGAAAACAGAAAAATGTAGAAGTGTATGCATGGACCGTATCGCAGCTTCTCAGAGGACCAAATCAAGATTTCATAATGGTATACAATAACTTTTGAAGTCAGAAATCATACATATATTTGTTGAACACTGAACTTCAGCTATCAACTTAGAAGAGAGTTAACCATACATAAAAATAATTTCATCAGTTCTCAGAAAAGATGCACCACCACCAACCAAATGAAGGTCAACACCAGACAAATTACCAGCACCAGCTGTGCATTAAGGAAAGAGCACAAAGAATGACATGGGTCAATTTCACTAGCCAATTACAACTGCAGAAGTTGTTGAACCCAATCCAAAAGGTCTTTCATTAGCAAGGAAAGTTAACAGGATGTCACCCATTTATTGATTTCATGATCCCTTGCACTACTGCAGTCCCTCTGAGGGACATAGAAAGTTCTAGCCCAAGATCCCTAGGCCTGTTAGATATTTGCTGCCATTTAGCACTAACAAAACACCTACTTTTTTAAATAAATGAAAGTCGAAATCCATTTGTTTTCAAAGCATATACACGATCTAGCATATACAGGCATTTGTTTTCAAAACATGTACACGATCAAGCATATACAGGGTTTCTCTTCCCCCCACTACTCAACGCCGAAGACCAGATCAGTGGAACCCAGCCCAGCAGAAGCTCAAGCACCCACAAAACCCACCACCAGGTCATCCCCATCATATCGGATGCCACCTTGAGCCACCCAGCCCTTCTCCGTCACACTTGGATGGCACTTTTGCAGCTAAAACTGCATGTCTTCCTTCCACTGCACAAGCTGATGCTGGCCAGAAAATAATTTCGATCCAGAGGTGTTTCGTGGCATTGTCTTCAGCTTTGATCTTCCTCTCTCTCACTGAAGTTAATTTGGTATCAAGTTTTTTTTTTTTTTTGGATAAGTAATTTGATGTCAAGTTTTTATAAGTTAGATTGTTTTGATATGCTTGGTTATAATAGTAAATCACGGGGGAAAAACCACGGGATGATAGTTTGTGGCGTACGTGACAGACTCAATTTTTAATATTTGGAAAGGAAGTTGGTTAAGTTACCGTACTTGACTTTAGTGTCAAATGCCATGAGAAATCTGCGTTAATTATAGTTAGCCTGTTGAGTGATATTTGAGTTTTTAGTTGATAGTATGGGATCGATAAGAAATTGATGTGTTAATACATGTGCATTGAAATAGGTTATTATTGATGTGTTAATAACTTCATTGTTGTTTGGAGCTAAGAGGTAAGTAACGTGATCACACCCTTACATGTGTTTGTTTATTATTATACTACGCATGGCCATTCATTGAAAGCCCCTTTTTATGTACCTATGCTACGACGAAAGTAATTTATGGATGTCTTGACATAATGAGTTGTAAATGCTATGATGTTATACTATGCAGCGATGCCACTTACGTATGCCAGCCGAGCACAAGATACTTATTATGACATGCCATGTTGTTATATGCTTCACATGCACCATGTTAAGATAAGATAAAGATAACTCATGAGAATCAAGAATGAAGCTTTAATGAATGGCCAAAAAAGAAGGCATGCTACAAATGCAAAGCTATGGGTTGATGCGTACGCCACAAATAATCATGAGTATGGTGCAGTCTACCAGAGATATGTTATGAGATGCTATGTGATCACCCTTGTGATTATAGGCAGTGGGATTGAAGATGAAAGTTATGAACAAGTTTAAGAGGTTTCCCTTTATAATCACAGGCAGTGGGACAGGAGGTGAACAAGTTAAGCAGTTCTCCTTGTAGTCATATGCAGTGTGAATGGTGCAAAAAGAAAAGTATGATTGGCCATTAAGCAAGTGAAAGATAACTCTACTAACTCATGCATAGAACAGGTTGATTCATCTATGAACATGATGCTTGTTTAGTTAATGTTAGAATTTCCATGCTTATGCAATTTTTCCAAGAAAAACCTATGTTTAATTATGTTTATTGTATGATGCGTAATTAAACGAGTGACTCGCTTTTGTATGATTTTATGTTCTTATATGTTCAAGTGAAGAGGCTGACGTTGATGAGCAGGCCGGCAAGACATAGACCATGTGTCAAGGGATTTCCAACTAGTTAATAAGTGTTTTAACAGTTACGATTGGTTTTAAATTTCCATGCTATGAGACCCTTTTTATTTCATTTTCAAGACATTTCATGATATGTTTTAAATTTTTATGATTCAATCAAATGAGGTAAAGTTTTTCTTGTTATGTGGATCTCTTAGCCTAGCGTAAGTTTAACGTTTTGGTAGCATTCCAATACCCACGGAAAGGGAGTGTGACATGTCAGCATCCAAAGTTTGGCAAGGGGGTGGAAGACTAGGAACTATGTCCATGTGACTTTTTATAGTTAGGTTAGGATAAACTTTTAACAGTAATCTCAAGATGTGTTAGAAAACATATAGCGGGCAAGTGTTATTTTTGCGAAATTAGTGGTGAAAGAACAGATCATCTTTCTCTTTATTGCATGCCTGCCAAAGTTCCTTTCCTCAACTTATTTTTGTTTGGGATGGCAAGCAAAGTTGTGGAGATTTTGGCCTGTTGAAGGAGGTTCATTTCGGAGGCAGTGGAGTAAAATGATTTGCAATGCCCAACCATCATGCGATATGCAGGTCGTTCGGGCAATGCCGAGGTGTTGATGGTACACTTTCCCAGTCACTGTCAAAACATTTGCTTTTGAGGCAATTTTAGGAGTGGAATGTGGATGGTGCAAGATTGCATCATCCAAAAGTTGTGTTCTCTACTCTTGAGGGAGTTCTCGACTGTCCTGTACTTTAGGAATAAGATCAGCTGATCATCTTACATTCATTTATTAGATCTACTAATCATCATTTATATATGTGTATATATATATATATATATATATATATTGAGTTGCCAATTCTTTACCACCTTAGAACTAGGGTTGTGCCCACTTTCTTAAAAAATTATTTTTACCCATCAGAAAATGTTGATTCGATGGCAGATTAGTTCCATAGTTAACATACGGATTTTTGTTATCCAAGTTAATGTATATTAGATTTTTTATACTTAACTGCCATTTATTTGGCCTAGTATTGCTTTGAATTTCCCTAGAAGTACAAAAGGATCTTAGGTCTCATGACTCAGCCATTCACAATTCACTTAACTGTGTCAACTCCACCTCTACCAAACTCCACTCCTCCTGCCACTCATTAGCAAATGTAACATACAGGTCCTAAATTAGGGCTTATAATTATTATTATTAGTATTTCTATTATTTTCAAGATCTGTTTTGAGATAGTGATTTTATTTGATTAGGTTTCTTCCACTCTCTACACCCCGTATATCCCTCTGTTTAATTTGCCAAGTTTGAATAGTTTCCTAATTGGAAACCAATTCACATGTCAAAAACCCCTCCCATAAATCCTCTCTTTTTCCTCACAATATTCCCTTCAGCAAACCCACAGTACCCTTGCAGCCAGAACTGTCCCGCAGTAAAATCAAACCTTCTCTTCCACACAGCAAACCACCATAGCCTTCCCTCCAACAAACCAAGCACCCACTCACTAGAAACAGCCACGAAAACCGCCGACCAAGCCACCTGAGGCAGACGCACAACCTTTCCTCTCACACCCACCGTTGACCACAGAGGACGTCGGAGCACCACCCAGGCTACCCAAAACTCGCCTACCTCGCACACCCCGCCACCTTGCGCCATTCCGCTTGTGCTGCCGATCACCTTCTGCCACCAGATCCACCGTCGCGCAATCAATCTCCTCTCTCGGTCACGAGCTACGACGTGAGATTGTGGGAGCAGCGCTAAGAGGTAAGTAGTATGATCATACCTTTATGTGTGCTGTAAATATTCAGTTTTTGCATGAAAAATGTGATGTTTACCTACACTACGCTATGAGCCAATTCAAGGTTAGCCCCATTTCATGAACCTCTATGAATTATGATGATATGCTTATGAATGAGACTATGTATGCTATGCTGATATGGATTGTCGTTAGAATGGATGATATGTTATGAAAATCACACGTATGCCATGTTTAATGTTATGCCATGCACAAAAGTATGCCATGCACAAGAGTATGCCATTCCATTTAAATTCATGAAGTCAAGCATGTTCTCATGCATTATGAAAGTTAGTAAAAAAACTATGAATGACAAGCAAACTTTAAGATTGGCCTTATGTTATGGGTGGATGTGCAAGCCACGGACTTAAGCGTGGTCCACCACATAAAGATATTATGTTTTGTGATAACATGGACCCTAGCGCGTTTCACTACATGTTATGATATGTTAGACGGTGCCACGGACTCGAGCGTGGTTTACCATATGCTATGTGATAATATGGACCCAAGCGTGTTTTACTACATGTTATGATACATTAGACAGTGCCACGGACCCAAGCATGGTTTACCCTATGTTATGATATGTTATATACAGTCAACGACAATTGGACCAATGCACACATGTTATGATGGCCACTAAGTGAAAGACAAGATGAATAAGTTATGTACGAATGATAGGAAATGCATGGACTTAGTCATTCATGCATCCACGTTACATGTATTGCCATGATTATGTTTGATTTCGCTTGTGTTACTAATGAATGATCTATATGTTATGTGTATGTGTACAACGTATGTAAGTTTTCAAAATTAAGCCTAATGTTAAACTAAGTTACGTTTACAGTGATTATGTTTGATTTCGCTTGTGTTACTAATGAATGATCTATATGTTATGTGTATGTGTACAACGTATGTAAGTTTTCAAAATTAAGCCTAATGTTAAACTAAGTTACGTTTACAGTATGATGTGCTATTATTGAGTCTTTGACTCATTTGGTTGTTTCTCTATTTTTATGTTGTCCCAGATGATGATTTCGTGAATCCAGAGCAGGAGTGCTAGGAGTAGAATAGATTTCCAGAGGCTTAGTGCATGATTTAGACATTTAAGTAGTGTTGGTATCACATAGAACTAGTTTATGTCATTTCTTTTATTTTTCAGCTTTTATGTTATGAAAGACTGTCATGCTAGATAAGTTTTATGATCCAATAGATGATGTATTTTATGAGATTGAATCTCTTTGCCGGGCGTTATGTTACAAATGAACGTAATATTCCTAACCTACGAGAAGGGCTGTTACAAATTGGTATCAGAGTCAAGTCGAGAGATTCTGTAGACTTTTAGAAGAAAGAATTCTAGGATAGGAAATACCTAGGATGACTCCTAGCCAGCTTGAAGTTCAAGAGGTTATTTACTGTTATATTTGATGCTTATTACCATGTTCTTGATTGACTGTATGATTGATGAAGTATTTGTATTATTATTTTCTTATTTGCACGAACTATTTTATGTAGGGGTGTAAATTTTAACCGAAAAACCAAACCGGACCGGCCCGAACCAATGGAACCGGTCCGGTCCGGAACCAGTTTCTAAAATGCAAAAACCGGCCGGAACCGGTCCGGTTCCAGTTCTATAATTTTTAGGACCAGACCGGTTCACTATAATATATATTTAAATTAATTTTTTTATATTATATAATATATATACTAATATAAAATATAATTATATATATTATAATTATATATAAGATATTATATAATTATCACTATCACCATATATTATTATATAGTATTAATATCACTATTAGTATAGTATATAGTATTAGTAATAGTTTAATATCAATGTATTATTATATAATATATAATATATATTCCATAATGTATAACATATAGTATTAGTACATTGACATACTCTAAGTTAGTAACAAATTAGTAATTAGGATCATAAATAATTTTCTTTTTATTGCAGATTTTTGTATAACATTTTGTTTTATAGCAGTTTTTTTATAGCAGAATTTTTTTTACATGGCAGATTTTTTTATAAAGCAGGTTTTTGTATATAGTAAGAGTTTTTTAATAAAACAGATTTTTTTAAAGCAGTTTTTTTTTTCTTTTTTTTATAAACAGATTTTTTATGACAAATTTGCAAATTATTTAAACCAGAAAACCGGATCAAACCAGACCAGAAACCGGTAAAACTGGAGGTACCGATTTAGGAGGGTAACCGATGCGTAATCAGTTTTAAAAAATGCAAAACCAGTACATACCGGTTTGATCCTAAATTTTGTCCAAAACCAGTCCGGACCGGTTACACCCCTAATTTTGTGTGAGGTTAGTTTAGAATGGCACCAACAAGAAGAAGAAACGCGCACCCTGAAGGATCTGTAGAATCACAACCGAGTGAGCCAGAGATTTTGGCTGCTGCTGCTACAAGATTTTTCCAGCATTTTGTCAACGGTCAAGGCTTGGGTGCCAGGATTCCTAGAGTCGGTTGCACTTTAAATCAGTTTACTCAGCAGCATCCGCCGACCTTTGATGCCAAGTCGGAAGTACTTGATGCTGAAAGCTGGATTAAAAGGATGAAGAAAATCTTCAGGGCTCTTTTCTGTACCGACGAGCAAAAGGTGGAGTATGCCACCTATGTACTGGTGGATGAAGCAGATGAGTGGTGGTCTGCTGCACGGGAATTGATGCAGCTCAAACTCAGCGAAGGAGTACCCGTCACCTGGGATCGCTTCAAGCTAGCATTCTTAGACCGTTTCTTCTCCCTGGCACTCCAGGAAGCAAGAGCCAGATGATTGGCAAAGCTAGTTCAGGGAACTATGACTGTAGAGCGCTATGCTGCAACATTTGTGACACTGTCACGTTTCACAAGTTACTTGATTCCGGATGAAGAGAGGAAAGCAGAGAAGTTCGAGCGGGGACTACATCCGAGGATTCGAAGGCGACTTATATCACTCAAGAACCGTAATTTCACCAACTTGGTTACTCGAGCCACTCTGGTGGAAGAAAACATGAGGGTGAACACAGAGCTATTCAATCAAAATAAACACCACTAGACACTGCAAGAGCCTTACCTCAACAAAAAGCCTACTCCAAACGATCGTCGAAGGCCATCTCACAGTAGTCAGTCGTACCCAGTTTGCAAGACATGCAATGCAACCGGGAAACTATTTGCAGGGCCAAAATTCTTGCTTCAAATGTGGAGGGCCCAACCATATGGCTCAAGATTGCCCGAAAAAGAACGCATTAGTTTCAGCAAAAGGAAGTGGGCAGAGGGCTACAGCAGCAGCTAGAGTGTTTGCCTTTATTACTGGTGATGTGGTAGCAGGTGATCATCTTTGTGAGGATGGAGCTGCAGGACAGGATTTGAACCAGGGAGACGAGGCAAAGGCCTAGGCATTTTATGACATGCTCGTTTTATGAGTTATTTTATTTTTATAAGCTATTTATTAAGCACGTGAGACTCGGTTGAATTTAATAAGTGCTTTTGCATGCTCTCGTTTGAAATCTTAGGTATTTTAATAAAGATTGGTTTTATTTATGGAATCTTTCGTATCTAGCATTTCCCTTGAGAAGAAATTTTGTCAAGGTTAGTAGCACATCGGGTTCCCTAGAATTGCTAAAGTATTCCTGAAGGTGGCATCGGTGAAGAGAATTAGGAGGTCGGAAAGAAGGGTGAGTAGAGTCCGAGATATTTAGAACCTTTTGACGTGTTGGTAGGGGGATTTGAGTACATTACATCTCGAGGACGAGATTTCTTCTAAGGGGGGAGATTGTAACATACGAGTCCTAAATTAGAACTTGGCATTATTATTATTATTTCTATTATTTTTCAGATCTGTTTTGAGATAGTGATTTTATTTGATTAGGTTTCTTCCACTCTCTACACCCCGTATATCTCTCGGTTTGATTTCCCAAGTTTGAATAGTTTCCTAATTGGAAACCAATTCACACATCAAAAACCCTCCCATAAATCCTCTCTTTTTCCTCACAATATTCCCTTCAGCAAACCCACAGTACCCTTGTGGCCAAAACCTTCCCACAGTAAAATCAAACCTTCTCTTCCACACAGCAAACCACCATAGCCTTCCTTCAAACAAACCAAGCACCCACTCGCTGGAAACAGCCACAGAAACTGCCGACCCAGCCACCTGAGGCAGACGCACAACCTTTCCTCTCTCGCCCACCATCGACCACAGAGGACATCGGAGCACCACCCAGGCTGCCCAGAACCTGCCGACCAGGCACACACCGCCACCTTGCGCCATTCCGCTTGTGCTGCCGATCACCTTCTGCCACCAAATCCACCGTCACACGATCAGTCTTCTCTCTCAGTCACAAGCTACAACGTGAGATTGAGGAAGCAGCGCTAAAAGGTAAGTAGTATGATCATACCTTTATGTGTGTTGTAAATATTCAGTTTTTGCATGAAAAATGTGATGTTTACCTATGCTACGCTATGAGCCAATTCAAGGTTAGCCCCTTTTCATGAACCTCTATGAATTATGACGATACGCTTGCGAATGAAACTATGTTGCTATGCTGATATGGATTGTTGTTAGAATGGATGATATGTTATGAAAATCACACTAATGCCATGTTTAATGTTATGCCATGCACAAGAGTATGCCATGCCATGTAAATTCATGAAGTCAAACATGTTCACATGCATTATGAAAGTTAGTAAGAAAACACATGAATGACAAGCAAACTTTAAGATTGGCCTTATGTTATGGGTGAATGTGCAAGTCACGGACTCAAGTGTGGTCCACCACATGAATGATATGATGTTTTGTGATAATACAGACCCAAGCGTGTTTCATTACATGTTATGATACATTAGACGATGCCATGGGCTCAAGTGTGGTTTACCATATGCTATGTGATAACACGGATCCAAACGTGTTTCACTACATGTTATGATACGTTAGACGGAGTCATGGACCCAAGCGTGGTTTACCCTATGTTAAGATATGTTATATACGGTCAACGACAATTGGACCAATACACACATGTTATGATAGCCACTAAGTGAAAGACAAGATGAATAAGTTATGTACGAATGATAGGAAATGCATGGAGTCAGTCATTCATGCATCCACGTTACATGTATTGCCATGATTATGTTTGATTTCACTTATGTTACTAATGAATGATCTATATGTTATATGTATGTGTGACAACGTATGTAAGTTTCCAAAATTAAGCCTAATGTTAAACTAAGTTATGTTTACAGTATGATGTGCTATTACTGAGTCTTCGACTCATTTGTTTGTTTCTCTGTTTTTATGTTTTAATGTCCCAGATGATGATTTCGTGGATACAGAGCAAGAGTGCTAGAAGTAGAATAAATTTCTAGAGGCTTAGTGCATGATTTAAACATTTAAGCAGTGTTGATATCACATAGAACTAGCTTATGTCATTTCTTTTATTTTTCAGGTTTTATGTTATGAAAGACTGTCATATAAGTTTAGATGAGGTATTTTATGAGATTGAATCTCTTTACCAGGCATTATGTTATGAATGTACATAATTTTCTTAACCTACAGTAAGGGGTGTTACAGCAAACCTGTGGATGACTCTTTACTAGAGGTTTTTACATCTTAAGCCAAAGAGCCAGCTTGGTGATCTGTCCAATGATTACGGGAAATAGAATATTATCTACACTAGAGCACGAGAGAATGGCATAATTGCAGTACGTATGGAGTTCATGAGTTATACCCCAAACTTTGTAAAGAGTTTATTTTGCTATTTAAGGTTATTATTTTATGTGGAGTTTTAAGGTAAAAATTGAGGTGAAGTTATTACGAGGCTTTTAATATGGAACCATTGTTGAGGTTTACATTTTTTAGTCTAGAATTGAGTCCCGGGCCCACAAATTAAGCCCAATTCAGGTTATTGGACAATATTGGATAAGCCACAGGCCCAGAAAATTATTTCAGGATGACTCTGGATTTTAATGGGCCCAATAAGTTGATTGAAGGCATTTAATTTATTGGGCAAGCGGATCCATTTATCAGGTAATGGGCTTGAGAAATTATTTATAAACTCATAAATGTTTATTTGACAAGTTGGGCTTATTTTGGACTCAAGACCTGGCTCATTGGAATTCATTAAATACTTGGCCCATAAAAATATAGGCAAAGCCCAAGAAATTGGTTAGGTCTATTTAATGCCCAACCTACTTTTTAAGCCCAAGGGAATTACTAGAAGCCCACAAAGGACCCAAGAAAAAGCCTAGGACCCATTGGGACATAGAGGATGATTTAACTGTTTTGGGTTTTTAACTAGGCAGCGCGTAGGTTGTGCCTATTTTTCTAGGTAATCAATTACGTGCCAGAAATATTGGATTAGCGCTACGAGGTAAGTAACATGATCATACCTTTACGCAATTTGTACAGTAAACGAATATTGTTCTCTAAAAGTATTATGTATGTATGACCCTTTGATGGATGCCCCTTTTTAAGAACTCAAGTCATGAAGGAAGTGATTTTTACTCCCATGATTTTATGTACATGTTTCATGTTATTCTGCGTTGCACATGCACTACGATATTTTATGAGTTTATGTGATTCCCATCCATTACAATATTTTATGACAAGTCATATTTTATATAGTTCCCAAGTATCACAATATTATATGAACAGCTATGATTTTTTGTGAATTCCATGCACTATGAGAAGATATGATAAGACAAACTACGACAAGAAAGCATGCAAGCCTGATCATGAATGAGGTATGATTCATGAATGTTATGATATGTACTATGGTACCATGAGGTAAGGGCATATTGCAATGCCAAGATAGACATGCTGGTAGTGTGCCCGGTGTTGTCATCCACGTGTGGATTCCTAGCTTGTGGCCACAGGCGGAATTAGAATCTTCACTAACCCTAACTCATGGGAGTCAACAGTGGGTACCGGGCAATAAAGAAAGTGGAAGGCAAGTTTAAGGCATTTTGCACACTTCATGTTCACGTTTGTTTATGTATTTATAAGTATGCACTTTTTTCAAGAAAACCCTATGTTTATATTATATTTACTATATGATGTATTGCTTATTGAGTATTCGACTCATTTTTTGTGCTTTTATGTTTTAACCACCCCAAGTGAGGATTATTATGAGGATAGAGCTCCAAGAAAAGACTTGACCCAGGGAGACAAGGCATGGGAGAGGAGGCAAAGGCCTAGACAGTTCATGATATGTTTAGTTTCATGTTTTCAGTTTAATAAACAAATTTTGTTAAGCACATAAAACTTGAATGATTTTAATAAGTGCTTCCACAAACTCTTTTTTATGTTTTCAATATTTTAATAAAGAAGGATTTTTGTTTATTTTATGAAATCTTTCATACCGAGCTTCTTGTTAAGTGTTCAAAGGTTAGTAGCACTCTAGGTCCCCTAGATTTCCAAAAATGGCTTTATTCATAACCCTAGGGGGAAGGGGTGTTACAAATATTAGGGTGAATACAAATGATCATATAAACAGTAAGATCATGCTCAAATTTTATTGAGTTTATCATATGATTATAGATCTGATTCAAGTTCTACTTTGTTAGATGGATGCCACGGTACTCTGTTTAGATGTGGAAGAAAAATCACTGAGATGCAAATGCAAACAAATTAAAAATGCAGATGTATGTTGCAAGAGCACTCACCAAATCCATACCCAATCATCAGCCAAAGAAAATATCCATTTGACATTCCCTTCTTATTTGCTTTGTCATATCTAAGACAAAAAAAAAAAGCCAGAAAAAAAGGATTAAAATGAAAATTATCCATGAAAACAATTTTAGGAGTAGAGCGTAAAAAAGCTAACAAGAATTCTTTAACAACATAAATGCATCATCCCTGTATCTAACAAAAGCTCACAAAGCATAAAAAACCTAATTAAGTTTCAGACGCTCAATCCTAAAAGCACAAGTATCCGTCAGTGCAGCCTTAGTGATCAATGTGTGGGTTTGGAATGAGCTGTAAACTCAAACATCCTGAATTCAATTCTGTACTAGGGAGTTCTTTTGATTAGATACATGGTCCCGGCGGATAGGGTTATGTATTCTGGATTTACTTTCCAAGCCCTAAAGGGTCTTGCCTTGGTGAGGTTCCACATCATTACAAGAAATTTAAAAGTATTGGCCATTCAGCAATGCATTCAGAATGAGCTTTTGATTGAAACTGACCACCCTAGAGTCCAGTAAGCTCTAGTGAAAAGGAATCCCTGAAGTTTATAACATTCTACAACGCAGTAGTTTCACATCACAGTCAAAGTACACCAAACTATTACCTGAAAGCAAAAGATATAAGCAATCCAGGAAATATAATGTCCCCAAAGCCAATCATATCATAACCACCCCAGGGGTCAAAAATACGAGGGACTCTCAAAAGCATGGGAATGGATTCTCCACCACTGTTGTCACCTCGAGCAACCTACAGACAACAATGAAAACTCATATTCAAACACCACATATATAAAGAAGTCATGCATTCATAATACAACCATCTAATATATTATGTAATCACCAAAAGTTTTGAATATCACAGAGATATGGAAACGCGGAAAGATTCATCATACAAAAATTTATAGCAAAGTGAGAAGAGTGAAAAACATGCACGCACACAAAGGTATGTGTGTGTATGAATATACACACATGCTTGCTCAAAATGCCATCATTCATCAAATGGTTACAATGAAGTTTAATAACAAAGTCCATTGCCTAGTCTAAACCTTCTTATCTAAGTTTTTTGTAAGTATAAAATCAAATGCAAAGAGTTGCACCTGCTGAGAAACATTCTTATCTAAGTTTCGTTCAGAAAAAGAAGAAAACGCCAACATTCAACCCATTGTTATAAAAAATTTGCCACGTGATGATGGGAGGTGTGGAGTAAGAATTTGAATGGAAATTAAGGTACTGGAGATGGTGCTCATGAAGTAGGAAAGGAGAGAAGTGGAGGACTGTAGATGAGAGGGTCAAGTAGTAGCATATCTCATGGTCCTACCCATGTAAAAGGCCTAGAATTATCTATGTTGCAAGACCCACCTTGGTCAGTTCCCAGTCTGGATTGCCAAAAACAGTAATAAACTATTGTAGAGATCCATACGTGATCAATATAGAGCAGTATCTAGACTAAAACTTGCAATTTCTGACAGAACAAAGAAAAAAAAATAAAGTTCCAGGCATTAGTAACTTTTAAATATTAATTTTGCCACTCCCTATTGAAAAAAAAAAAGCATATAGCCATGGTATTTTATTTCCAAATGCTAGTTATCTACAAATGTAATCCCTGTACTTTACAGTATATCATGTTAATGTACACATTTAAAATAAATTTCTTATTGTACCATACGTAAAGTGACCCAAATGAATGTTTCATAAGTAACCAAACTAGTGATTAAACTAAACGTACCCCATACCATGTACATAAAGTATCAGACCTAGTTCCCACCAGAAAATAAAATTTGATATGTTACAATTAACAATGATATAGCCGTTACCCCTCCCAATAACAATTAGAATAAATGAACATAAGATTTTTATTTCAATTCATAAATATACCTACATGCTTATAGTAGATAGGAATTTTAGAATATTCATAAACACAACTAATTTGATAGACCTTTGTCAGAAAAATAGGCAGTAAGTACTTCAAGAAAAGAATTAGGAGGCTATGCACAGCTAGTCCATGGTATAATATAGGTATCCCCATTTTTCCCAGCTTGTCTAAATTTGCACACATATATATATATATGTAGTCCGGGTTAATCACAATCAAATTACTCAACAGTACAAGAGTATCATGTTATGTTCATTAGCAATTTTATATCCAGACAATTCAAAGAGTTCCAGTACTTCTTTCTAAATATTGTAGATTATTCTCATTAATACCAACTGACATGAAAAACCAGTACATAAAAATAATGTTGGAAAATAGAATAATTGATTCCCTCAATCTTTGGTATATTAGGAAACCTATATATTTGTATCTTTGACTTCCCTAGGATTAGGGGATAACCATTAAGGAATCCCACTGATATAGAAATCTGTTTTAGGAAGGAAAGTTTCCTATTTTATTTCCTTATAATTAGCTCTGTAAATCAGCCATGTAATCGTACATATAGTCTATGTAAAGGCTACAATTGATAATATACAATTGATTCATTTTTCCCACATGGTATCAGAGCTTTAGGCTCTTTTCTGGGATTCTTGGCCTTCATTGCCGTGAATCAATGTCTGAAATCAAAGTATCCAATACTATGGCACAATCTGAGGACGCCCTTTCGCATCAGTCATCTGGCGACCTGCAAAACATTCAGGCAGCATATAGGCTGAACGGAAAGAACTACTTGAAGTGGTCCCAATTTATTCAAACCTATTTGAAGGGAAAGGGAAAGCTTAGCCATCTCCTAGGGACTGGACCAAAGGAAGGAGATCCACGGTATGATGCGTGGGATGAAGCAAATTCTATGATTATGTCATGGTTATGGAATTCGATGAACCCGGAGATTAGTGACACTTGTATGTTTTTATCCACAGCTAGAGAAATTTGGGATGCGGTTCGACAGACGTACTCGAAAGCCCGTGATGCAGCTCACGTATACGAGATCAAGGGCAAGACCAGTGTAACTAGACAAGGCAGTAAAACTGTAACCGAATATGCCAACTTGCTGAAAAATCTGTGGCAGGAACTTGATCATTACCGGTGCATAGAGACTAAATGTGCATCAGATGCTGCCATCTTAAAAAGTTTTATTGAGAAGGATCGAGTCTACGACTTCCTCGCAGGACTCAACGTAGAATTCGATCAGGTCAGGGTCCAAATTCTCGACAAAGAAGAGGTACCATCTCTCAATGAGACAATCTCTCTAATTCGTGCTGAGGAAAGTCGCAGGGGAGTTATGCTGGAACCCCAAGTTCTGGAAGGTTCAGCCATGGTGACTAAAACAGAACAGCAACCAATACAAGAGAACATGAAGAGAGATCCATTGAGAAACTCCGGACGAGATAACAAAGATGCCCTCTGGTGCACTTATTGCAAGAAACCACGGCATACTAAACAAAATTGTTGGAAGCTGAATGGTAAACCATCAAGCAAAGAATGGAGTTATCAAGGAGGATCGTAGAGGAATCCAAACCAGGCCTACTTCACCACGACTCAACCCACAAATCAACCACATCAAGAAAATTCTCAAAATCTGGTTGAGCTCAATAAGGAAGAGATTGAGAAATTCAGGGGACTTTTGGGATCATTGGAGAAGCCTACTGGTGCATGTTCTCTTGCACTCTCAGGTGAGTTCTCTATTTCTCAAGGATTAAATGTCTCAGATGAACCTATTAGGGTTATTGACTCAGGAGCCACGGATCATATGACTCACTCTTCACTACATTTTAACACTTATACCCCATGCCCAAGCAATCGAAAAATAGCCGTTGCCGATGGTTCTCTCACTAGAATAGCTGGTCTAGGGGATATCCGTGTCAATCCATCTCTTATCCTAAAAAATGTTCTTCATGTCCCAAAATTATCCACCAACCTAGCATCCATAAAAAACTAACTCAAGATATTAACTGCAATGTGGTTTTCTATCCCTCTTACTGTGTATTTCAGGACCGGGATTCAGGGAAGAGGATTGGACTTGCTAGGGAGAAGGACGGGCTCTACTATCTTGAGGAATCAGGCATATCAAATATTGTCAGGAATAAATTATCTCTGTCACTGCTATCATCATCCAATAGAAACACCATTTGGCTTCATCATTTTAGACTAGGGCACCCATCATTTGGAGTTTTAAAAACTATGTTTCCTTCATTGTTTAAAGGGCTGAATTCTGAACCTTTTTTCTGTGATGTATGTGAGTTTGCAAAACATAAACGTGTACCCTTTCCAATAAGTAATGAGAGAAGTTCAGTTCCATTTGCTTTGATTCATAGTGATATATGGGGACCCTCCACAGTTCCAAATGTTTCAGGTTCACAAATGGTTTGTCTCTTTTATCGATGATTGCACTAGAGTCTCTTGGATCTTTCTCCTCAAAACCAAATCTGATGTAAGCAGTGTGCTCCCAAATTTTCATAACATGGTTCAAAACCAGTTTGGTGTTAAAATAAAAAAATTTAGATCAGATAATGCACGAGATTATTTCAATCGTATCTTATCTCCCTACTTCCAAAAAGAAGGTATTATCCATGAATCCTCTTGCATTAATACCCCACAGCAAAATGGCATTGCTGAGAGGAAGAATGGTCATTTGCTAGCCACAACCCGAGCTTTCCTTTTCCATCAAGATGTTCTAAAAACTTATTGGGGGGAGGCTGTACTCACAGCTACATATATCATCAACCGACTGCCATTGGGGTGCTAGGGTTTAAAACACCAATGGAGACACTTTCTCAGTTTTATCCCAATCTAAGAATAACAAATCATCTTATTCCACGAATTTTTGGTTGCACGGCCTTTGTTCATATTCATAGCCATCAAAGAGGAAAACTGGATCCAAGAGCAGTTAAGTGTATTTTTGTGGGGTATTCATCAACCCAAAAGGGGTACAAGTGTTATCATCCACCTACCAGGAAGTTCTTTGTTTCTATTGATGTCACCTTTGAGGAGCAACAATCATACTTTACTCAGCCTTATCTTCAGGGGGAGTCCTTTTCATTCATTGAAGATAAGGACAGAGATTTGTTTTTACTTGAGTTACCATCGAATCCTTCAATTCCTCAAACCTCAAACTCAGCCCCTGAATCTGTCCAATCCACTTCCACAGCCCATGAATCTGTCCAATCCACTTCCAAACCTGCTGAACCATCTCAAATGGTGACAGAGAATGATGAATTTCATGACTCTAGAAGATTTGTGCAGGTTTACTCAAGATGAAGAGATCTGGACCCTAATTCTGAGCAAATTCCAGCTTCAACTCCAGATCTTGAGAATGAGGTAAGTCCCGATATTTCTCCTCCATCAGCTCATGATCACGATCTTCCTATTGCTATTAGGAAAGGCACAAGAGAATGCACTAAACACCCATTGTACCCTTTATCAAAGTTTGTGTCATTTAGAAAATTCTCACAATCACATAGGAGTTTTCTAGTCAGCATAAATACCATTCCTATTCCTAATACTTTATCTGAGGCATTATCTAATGAGAATTGGAGAAATGCTATGAATGAAGAGATGCAGGCACTAAGAAAAAATCAGACAAGGGAAATTGCGGATTTACCACCCGGGAAGAAAGTTGTGGGATGCAAGTGGGTGTTTATAGTGAAGTACAAGTCAGATGGTTCATTGGAGAGATACAAGGCCAAACTAGTGGCAAAAGGATACACGCAGACCTATGGGGTTGACTATCAGAAAACATTTGCTCCAGTGGCTAAGATGAGTACGGTAAGAGTGTTGCTATCACTAGCTGCTAACTTTGACTGGTACTTGGAGCAATTCGATGTAAAAAACACCTTTCTTCATGGTGAGTTGGAGGAAGAAATATACATGGATGTTCCTCCGGGCTTCAAGGGAAATCTGAAAAGTAATAAAGTGTGTAGATTGAAGAAAGCACTTTATGGTCTTAAACAATCACCAAGGGCTTGGTTTGGAAGGTTTACCTAAGTAATGCTTGCCACTGGATACAGACAAAGTCAAGGAGATCATACACTCTTTCTTAAGCACTCAAATGCAGGGGGAGTCATAGCTCTTTTGGTATATGTTGATGACATAATTGTGACAGGATATGATGAGAAGGAGAAGGAAGCCTTGAGAAGGTGTCTTGTTAGAGAATTTGAGATAAAAGAACTTGGAAGACTAAAGTATTTTCTGGGAATTGAAGTAGCTCATTCCAAAGAAGGCATCTTTCTTTCACAACAAAAATATGTAACTAATCTTCTAAGGGAGACAAGAAAGTTGGCATGTAGACCCGTCTCCACACCAATCGAGCCAAACCACAAACTTGGAGAGGCAAATGAAGATCCAGCTGTAGACAAGGAAATGTACCAGAAACTGGTAGGAAAACTTATATATCTTGCTCACACACGGCCAGACATTGCATATGCCGTGAGTGTGGTTAGCCAATTTATGCACAGCCCAAGAGAAGTTCACCTACAGGCAATGTACCGTGTACTACATTACCTAAAGGCCAATCCTGGCAAGGGAATTCTATTTAGAAGAAATGCCGGATTTATTCTTGAAGCATACACCGATGCTGATTATGCAGGCTCACCAATTGATAGGAGGTCTACTACAGGTTATTGCACTTTCCTTGGAGGCAATCTTGTGACCTGGAGGAGTGAGAAGCAGAATGTGGTAGCTAGATCAAGTGCGGAGGCAGAATTTAGGGCGATGGCTCAAGGAGTGTGTGAATTACTATGAGTCAAGATAATTCTGGAAGACCTTAGAATCAGATGGGAAGGACCAATGAAATTATTTTGTGACAACAAGTCGGCCATCAACATTGCTCACAATCCTATTCAACATGATAGAACAAAGCACATTCAAGTGGATAGACACTTCATAAAAGAAAAGTTGAATAGTGGATTAATTTGTACCCCATATGTGTCAACTAATGGCCAACTCGCGGATGTACTCACAAAAGGGCTTAGCAACGCAGCATTCCAAGGACTTATCTTCAAGTTGGGAATGAAGGATGTATATTCACCAGCTTGAAGGGGAGTGTTGGAAAATAGATAATTGATTCCCCCAATCTTTGGTATATTAGGAAACCTATATATTTGTATCTTTGACTTCCCTAGGATTAGGGGATAACCATTAAGGAATCCCACTGATATAGAAATCTGTATTAGGAAGGAAAGTTTCCTATTTTATTTCCTTGTAATTAGCTCTGTAAATCAACCATGTAATCGTACATATAGTCTGTGTAAAGGCTACAATTGATAATATATAATTGATTCATTTTTCCCACAACATACCTTGTCTCCACATTGAATCAAGAACAGGGTCAGAGGGATCAAAAACCGCTAATTTGTATAGAGCCATCGAACCGGCCCAACCAGCAACTAGAGCTGTATGCATTATATGGACAAAAAGCAAACGACCCGGATCATTCAATACGACGGTATGAACACGATACCAAGGCAAACCCATGGAAATACCCCTTTCTCAACGAAAAATAGACACTATGTAACTTTATTGCATTGGAAAAAATTATGCTATGTACCCCCCCCCCCCCCCCCCCCCCCCGCTTTTTCAGTAGATTATCTCGAAGAAAATATTAATATTTGTACTATTCTTATTCTTTTAGTAATAATGGAAGAGTTCTGTTTGTAGGAACAAAAAGAAGCAGATCTATTCTATATCCGATAAGTACCAATATGCAATGGTAGGGGGGAGGGATCCCATGTTCATTTTCTATGAGTCCAGATCTCACCCCTTCATCCTTTGTGGTAAGTTCATCCCAATCATCCTGGAGAAACAAAGGAACGCATACCTCTAAAAGAACTTCAAAAACAAAACTTCAAATTTATCCACAAATATGCCAAAAAACACGAGCTGCAACTAAAACCCATCCAAACAACTAAATCACAAATAGACTTGCTGCAATCTTTCTCTCTCTCACTCTCCCCTTGACAGCAAGAGCTGCTTAGAGGGAAACTAGCAAGCAGTTCCTTCCTCAGTCTGCCTGTATATCATAATGACCAAGGGACACGTCGGCCACATCTACAGTATACTCTAAAAGGACAGATTAATGTTACAAATGGAACTCATTGTATAGCTTATGAGCTTATGAGGCCAAGTTTGCCTTGTAAAGATTCCATTGAAAACTAGGCAACATGCTCCTTAACAACTCACCAATCCAACGTGGACTTAGTAATTAGGTATGTCACATGATTTACAAAAAAATCCACATATCCTTCTAGATATTTTAGGACTTATAAAAAAAATCAAACTCAAAGTATATTATGGTATAACAAATAAGACTTGACATAACTAAATGTAATATCAAGTATTTTTAGGTCCAATTACAGAAAACAAGCATGGGAAACTCGAGCCACAATCACCAACATAATAAAAAAACTTAAGGCGCCACAAGACATCCAGTCATCACAAGCCGCTCTAAAAATTTTTCTTCTTTCCAATGTTCCCGTAAATCAATATGCATATAATAGAATGAGTTTCATAGCTTGAAATAAGAGAAATGAACTTGCAATTTCACAATAAAAGAAAAAGCAATTACAAAGAGATTAAAACTTACCACAATCATAACACTCTCGTTGAAGATTGCTTCTGATATGAACACCCAAAAGATGTCATAGATAAACGCACAACAAAGAAGTACAGTAGCAACCTGCAGTATCAAAATGCTATCATGATATCATAATGAATTTGGGATGGAAAACACGAACACAGACTACTTACATACCTTGACATTGGGTAATCGGGCGATCTGTAAGACTGTTATAATCAAGCAGATACCCTGAGAAGAATGAATCAGCGTCATAGTGGAAAGAAAGAAGCAAGAAGGATTTGAACAACTTTGTGTCTCAATTTCAGATTGCTTCATGTGCAGCCAGTATACAACATATTTCAGCAAAAACCAATAGATTTAGAAAAGTACAAAACATTATTGTTTGTAACAACGTGACCAACATAGGAGGCAGACCCGTTTTCCTACAAAGGTGCATACTACATATTGTATAATATTGACAAAGCTCAGTGACACAGGACTTTGAATGCTCGAGGTTTCTGTGCTACACACAACAGCTTATACATGACCAAACTAGTTCGGATTACGAAGACGAGTAAGATCTATTCCATCCTACAAGGCTATGATCATTCTAGGTTAGAATTTAAAACAGGTTAAGATTTTTTTTTTTTTTTAAAAAAAGAATGAGAAATATAAAATTCCAACTGTGTAAATTTAGGCATGCTTACATTTAGAACCAACTGATATATCTACATTCCTCTCTGACTCATCTACTGCTACAAATAATGAAGAGCTTTAGAACCAGAAAAAAAATCCATGACGACCTTATGAGAAAGGAGAACGAACCAAGATTTCTAATTAAATATTACATGGGTTCTAAATCCCAGCAGAAATTCGTACACCAAATACATTAGCCTGATCCATTGCACACCTGTCCTATGTAAGATAACCAAATAAAAAAACTACTACTTCATCTTGCATGCGAATTCCAACATGTAAGACTAATACAAAAGGAAGAAAAGCGGAGCAAATTCCATATCCAATTCAGAACTCAACATAAACATGTATCCGGTAGTTTGAAATTCCGGATTTTAGTAAATCAACACATTTCTTTCAAACAAGATAGAAGAAAATAGCCTAGCACACAGGTACTGAATCAAACTTACAAGAACATCTTGACCGAACCATGAATACGATGCCTTTCGAGTAGCAGCCCAGAAAATTGCAAATGCCATACAGAACAATAGGACCACAAGTGACACAACTGAAACCTCCCCAACAAGAGGCAAATTCACTATCGTTTGCCCATAGTTTCTGCATTTTCTGCTTAACAAACAGTAAAATAATAATGAATGATAGTGTAAATGTAATTCCCAGTTAGTTGATAGGTTTAGCAGAAAGAAAAATTAGAAATCTGTGTACCTTAACATCAGGCTAACTATACAAGCATGCATTCCCTGAAAAAAAATTATCAATGCAGCAACATTGATGTGATTGCAAAAGCAATATAAACAAATAGAAACCCAAAAAGAGAGAATGATATATACCTTCCCTGAAACAACTTAACTCAACTCAACTAAGCTTTAATTCCAAATATATTGGCCAGCTCTATATCCTCCTTGACTGATCTAAGAGGTAACTCTTCTCATATATGTTTACAATAAGCATTTCCAAGTATGAAAGGTGGCATTTACAATAAGCTTTAATTCCAACTAAGCTTCATCTAACTTCTCTTCTCATATATGTTAACAATAAGCATTTCCAAGTATGAATTTATTGTCAATAAAAAATGAAAGTTATATAATTAAGGATCCATTTTTTCAACATAAAATATTTATATTTATTTTACATGGTTTAATCCAGATATTTGCATAACTGATATTGGAAAAACTACCAATCTTTTGCTGTTTGATTGAAGCCCTAAGAATAATCCTTTCCAATGTTTGGCTCATAGGGGAAATCATTAACCAACATGATCACCAACCAAGAAATGATTATAGTTAAGTTTGCTACAGTTGCAACGTAATGAGAGAAAGAACTACTCCTAATGCATTCTAATGGTCTTCAAATTTTCCCTTTCATGGTTTATATTTAAGAAATATAAAAGTTGAACGAAATTCCACAATGGATGAGTATGTGCTTGGTCATTGAGTTATGTGCTTGGGTAAATCCACCTACAAGGTTAAGCTTTCAGGTTCAATGCCTTAACGGTATGTTGTTCTTGGACTCCACATGCTTGGCTTATTTGGTTTTGGTTGTTGGGCTAAATTGAGCCATTCCGATCTGTTAGACTTGTTATGTTTTTGTTGTGGTGAAACAAAGCTCCAAATTGGTTGAGTATATGGATAATGTAGTTGTTGAGAGTATCCACCTGCTGACTTGAGCCTTTAGTTGGATGCTTTAACATGAACCACTAGAAGTTGATACTTCACTAAAATATTTCTCCATTTTTTTATAAGTAATCTTAAATCTTAAAATAAGAAGAACCCAAAAACCATTAAAGTGAATATAATGTTTAGACAAAAACAGATATTTCGGTCATGCAAGAATTATCTCAATTCAGCCTGAGAAACAAGATAAACAAATAAATACCTAAGTAAACAGACACTGAAAAGAGCTACCTTACCTCAACACCACCAATGCAGAAAAGTACGATCAGCACCCACACGAACCAGGAAGACATAAAAAAATATAAAAGCAGCAGAAATGCTGATGCCATGATGACAAAAAATATAGCACCCTTGGCACTAATATCGAGGACTTCCTTCTCAAGATCATCAAACATCGTCTCAGCTTTGGAAGATTCCTACTCAATGAAAGAAAATACACTTCAGTTCCAAGAACTCTTCCCCGTAACCACAAAACAATATTCGATAGTTGTAGAATTAAAGAATGGGAAAAAGAGAAGAGAAAGCATATTGATGGAAAACCAAAGTCTCAAAAATATAGAATAAATGCGAATATGGGATTTTTTTTTTCTTCAAATTTATACAGTCATTCATGTCTCACACTCAATTCACTAATGACATAATTATTCTTTCTGAAGCATGCACTCATAGTGTAGATGTTTCCACTTCGAAAGTGTAGGAGATGGAAGGATTATGTTCTAGTTCTAGCAAGGTATCTAAAATTCCGCTCTATAATTTCAACAATTATTCAAAGGCTTTTTTAGTGAAAACTTGAGATTTTAGCAGACTATCAATGAAAAGATAATATATTTTTTTTGTTAAGTAAATAGATAGCTTTATTGAATAGAATGAAACTAGGCAATGCCCAAGTACACAGGAAGTATACAAAGTGAGACACCTAATTACATTCTAGTGAGCTGAAAAGAAGATAGAATATATAACTATGATGTATGAAGGAAATTGAAGGACAATGAAGAAACAAAGTTAGGAATAAGTAGCCAATATGATATAAATAGAGGGAAGTGTGGCAATACGAGTAAAGAAGAAAATAAGCTGGCACCGAATGGATCGATCACATTCAAAGAACAATGATGCTATGAGGTAAGAGATTGACTTAAATCAAGTTGGTGGAGCAAAAGTTTATGGGACCGGAAAGCACTCGGGAGGCATAAAACATAAAAAGGTAGATGTTGCAACGAAGGGCATGATCACAAGAGTAACATTGAAAATGGCCTTAGATAGGGCCAAACAGCTGGACCATTAGCTGGGCCTACTACTTAGATAATATACAAATAAAGTAGAAACATCATTTGCAGGTGCAAATATATAGTAACTATCTTATTTCAACAAGGTGTAAACATAATCCCAATGCTGACCCATAATTACATCTTCGACCCAAAAATTCAGATATATGGTAAACATCCACCTACCTGTATGATGTAGAACCCCCAACGATTTATGGAAACAAAAAGAAAATAGAATATAAATAGCCTGGCAGGTAGGGTTGGAGTACCCATCAAGGGCCACAAATTAAAATGAAAAAATACGACTTCAAAACTGAGCTTCCTAGAATATCCATTTGCAATAGAATACTTTTTTTTTTTGTATAAGTCCATTTGCAATAGAATACTTCAAAAGAACATTGCATTTTTGCAAGAGTATAGAGATCAAGGGCAGTAAAAATTCTAGATTTTTTTCTCTACGTCATCTGATGGCAATTTCAGACTCTCAACAGGCAAAGGCATCCATTAGCACTAAACTTTATATCAAGTTACCAAACAGTCATTTTGCATAACCAAGCTCCCTATGATGACATAAATCAAGACAAATCTGTGAGAATAATCGAACTTTAAGGTCAAAAGTTTTGGACAATGAGTAGAGGGTTGAACAAGAAACCTTTGGAGATAGTTCATTGTATCGCTCATCACTCTGCTGAGAACCAGTGAACTCTGACCAACATGAAGCACATAAAATTGTTCCAACAGCCATCATCCATAAGAACACCACTGACAAGTCTACAACTGGACGCTTGGGAGCATATAACAAAAGCTCCACTGCAAGAGATGATCTCCAATTAACCACATGTACACCATGAAATAAAAACAAACTTTGTGATTGAAAAATAGGGCCCATCAGATCTATAGAAAAATAGGTCCAAATGTAGAAGAACCCAGATTGAGTATAGACATGGGGTAAATGAGATCCCACATTGAAGGGGAGAAGTTCTTGACCTCAATGATTCTAAGGAACTCCATTAGTAACATTGACTATTCCTTTTGAAAAATAGGTCCAAATGTAGCTTGGTTCCTAAGATGGTTACAGTTGGTGTGGTTATTGGTGGTGGGGGTGCAGATTCAATGATTTTGATGTTGCTATTATAAAAAAAAGGTGAGACGAATTTGATGTTTTCCACTTCTGAAATAACAAACATAGAGAGTAGTAAATTTACATGGAAGGATGCAGCAGTTGTATTGTACATTGGCAGGGGAAGATGGTTAATTTTGATGGCCATAATCCAGAAAAAAATGAAGATTAAGGCTTCGTTTGGATCATCAACTACTCTCAACTCATCATAACAACTTTTTCAAATCCCAACACAAAATATAATAAACAATTCAACTTTTTCAAATCCCAAAATAATAATAATATTAAAAAATAATATTCTAACAATATTTTATCATCTCAACTCAACTCACTTCAACATCCAAACTCACCCTAAGACTTTCCTGTATTCCAACCCAACCCACTTAGTCAAGCATGCCTTACACCATGTAAACCAGAAACAGAGGCCAATTATTTCAATAAAGTGCCTTTAAGCAAGACCATTCCAATATGACAACAGAAAAACTCGTTCCATGTGATGTCAGATATCAATGCTAGAAGAAAGTTCACATCACAAAGATCATTGCTGCTTTACTAAATATACTTTCATGACACTCTTTTGTAATGATGCACATCCTTCCCCATTGTATAGAACAATCAAGAATATGTCATTTCCAAAATATGAAAACAGAAATAGCACTTCTCCAACATCTTCATCCCGGTGATAATCCCAGACCAGCCAAATTACCCACCACTTCCCTAATTAACTCATGTTCCTGTGAGTCAAGATGTCTTTGCTTCTTTTAAAGGTATTAGCAGTCCATGTAAATAATTGATGCACATGCATAGATAAGTATAGCAAAGTCTGATAAAATGAAAACTTTAGAGACTCACCTTTCTGTCCGTTTGCCAAAGATTTGTTAAGGGCTTCTCCTCCTGACTTTGGGATCATCACAACAGGAATAGATATATTTAAAGCAGTGTCATTACCAGCGCAGACCATCTTGTAAAGATCTGAAATGATCATAACACAGCAAAAAAAAATTATTATAGAAGAAAACAATAAAAACCGATAAATTCATTGACCAAAAGTCCAATTCTCTGCTTCAACATTTTATGATATACAGGAACATCTTTTGCATTGCAACAATGAAAAATGAGAGAGAGAGAGAGAGAGAGAGAGAGAGAGAGAGAGAGAGAGAGGAAAGTCAAGAAAAAGTCTGTAAGTTGTTTGAAAGATGTCATCAAATGGCATTTAAAGTCAAATTCAAAGCAACTAAAACCCAGCCCAGCTAATTTTCTTATTTGGCCAACATGAAAGCCATTTTACACATAAAATCGCTCTTAATAACCTTAAGCAACATGATAGCATTAGAACAAGGAAAAATGGTAGCACAGTTTGGCTGATTTCACTTTTGAACCAAAGTTGAAGCTTGTTATAGAAAAAGTTAACTTCCCAAGTGTCCCTAATGCTTCAAGCTAAAAAACACGGTTTACATTAAATTTATAACTAACAGTTCATTTGTTCAGAGGATTTAATTAACGCGAACTTCAACTGAGAATGACCTAAGGACTTAGTAAACATACTCTTTTTTTATAAGTAAGAAGAATTTATTAATCCACATAATTAGGCATAGCCCCAAGTACACATGAATTATACAAGAGAAAAACCTAATTACAAGCAAGTGCTGTGAAAAACAGCATAAAAGTCATTAAAGCTAGTCACATTCAATACAATAGCCGAAGCCCCGATTAACAACGTATGGAACAAAAAATCTCTAAACCCTCCCATCAAGAGTTCCCTATTACCAAAACAGCGACCATTCCTCTCATTCCAAGTACACCACATTAGGCATAATGGCAGCATCTTCCAAACAGCCGCAATTTGACAATTGCCCCGAATTCCTCTCCAACAAGACAATAGACTTACCACCCTCCGAGGCATTACCCATGCAATACCAAGCCTAGCAAAAATTTCATCCCATAAAGCCTTAACCACATCACAATGAAGAAGAAGGTGGTCCACTGATTGTCCATTTCTTTTACACATAAAACACCAATCCATTACAAAAATGCCGTGCTTTCTCAGCTTATCAATAGTCAGAATTTTCCCATGGGAAGCCAGCCAGCCAAAGAAAGCAACCTTGAGAGGCACCTTACTTCTCCAAATGCACTTCCAAGGGAAATCAATAGATGAATGGAATGGGTGAAATAACCTTATAAAAGGATCTGACCGAAAAATTCTTATTCCCCCAATGAATCCAAAGCAACCAATCCTCCCCTCCAGCCTTTAAATTCAGTGCATATAACACACTGTGAAATTCAGTAATATCCCCCATCTCCCAATGCTGAACAGCTCTAATAAACCTCACAGACCACTGAAGAAAACCATTTGAAATGTCCATGTAGTCAGCCTCAGAAGCACCCTTATCCAATGCAATCCTATAAATAGAAGGGAAAGCACTCTTCAAAGCAACATCACAACACCATAGATCATGCCAAAATCTAATCCGCATTCTCCTTCCCACCTCAAATCCAAAATTTCTGCAGAAATCTCCCCATCCATTGCGGATAAATTTCCAACTCCCACACTATACGCCTCTCTTACTTCATTTGAGCACCAACCTTCCCAAATACTCCCATATTTAACATCAAAGAGCATCCCCTTCCCGATGATACAGCCACAACCATTTCCCTAAAAGTGTCTTATTGAGAATTCTCAGCTTTCTAACCCCCAGCCGTCCACAAGATAAAGGGGTACAGATCTTATCCCACTTAATCAAATGGAATTTTTTCTCATCCTCTAAACCTCCCCCACAAGAAAGCACGAAAAGTATTTTCCATTTTATTAGCTACCCTTGCAAACAAAAGAAATAAAGATAGAAAGTTAGTTGGAAGGTTACATAAGGTGCTCTTGATTAAGGTGATTCTACCACCTTTGGACAAATAAATCATTTTCCAACCAGCCGATCTACATTCAATCTTTTCGATAATCCCATCCCACATTGCCTCGGATTTATGAGGAGCCCCTAAAGGAAGACCAAAATACTTCATAGGCAAAGATGACACCTTGCAGCCCAAAATATCAGCCAATTCCCCTAAATTATTAACCAAGCCGTTAGGGACCATTTCAGATTTTGATAAATTCACCTTAAGACCGGAGACAGCTTCAAAACAAAGAAAAATAGCCCTCAATGAACAAACCTGATCGGGATCCAGCTCACAAAAAATCGACGTATCATCAGCAAAGAGAAGATGTGAGACATTTATGCTACCATTGGATGAACCTCCCACCGAAAAACCCGAAATAAAGCCCCTATCCGCCGCCTCCTACAACATTCTACTCGACACATCCATTACTAAAACGAACAAGGAAACAAAGGGACCTCTTGTCTCAAACCCCGAGAACTATTAAAAAATCTCGCGCGGGTACCATTAACCAAAACTAAGAATCTAACAATTGTGATGCAATGTTTCATCCACTTACATCATCTCTCCCCAAAACCAAATCTACTAAGAATATACACCAAAAACTCCCAATTTACACGATCAAAGGCCTTCCCCATATCCAGTTTACATAGACTACCTAGAGCGCCGCCTCTAAATCTACTTTCCAAGCATTCATTAGTGATGAGGACCAAATCAAAAATTTGTCGTCCCTTTCCAAAAACATTTTGTGACTTCGAGATGATCTTCCCCATAACTTCACTCAAACGATTAGCTAGAACCTTTGAAATGATCTTGTACGCTCACCAGACTTGTAGGACGTAAATCTTTCACCTCCACTGACCCTGCCCTTTTTGGAATAAGGGCAATGAATGTAACGTTAAGACTTTTCTCAAATTTCATTAACGAGTGAAATCCAAGAAAAACCTGCATGACATCCTTCCTAACAATGTCCCAACAAGCCTAAAAGAAAGCCATTGTGAAACCTGGGCCCGGTGTGTTGTCTTTGTTCATCCTTCTTAACACGATAAGCACCCCATCCTCTTCAAATGTTCTCTGTAACCAAGTCGCACTTGACTAATCAATCGAATCAAAAACCAGCCCATCACCTAAGGTCTCCAAAGGTATTGCTTCGTGAGAAGCTTATCATAGAAGTGAACAATCTGATCCTTAATTTCAGCGCTGTCCAAAAGTACCCTACCTTCCAAATGAAGGACCTCAATGGCATTATTTCTTCGATGGGAATTAGCTACTCTATGGAAAAACTTTGTACACTTGTCCCCTTCCTTCAATCAAAGGGCTCGTGATTTTTGTGTCCATGAAATCTCCTACATAAGAGTGATTTTTTCCAGCTCAGACTCGACAACAATTTTCCTTGCCTTGTCTTCTACTGAGAGGACCCCATCAACCTCTTTTTCATCAAAACAATGTAGCTCCTCAAAGAAAGTATTCCTCTGATCAATAATGTTCCTAAAGACTTCCATATTCCATTTTTTCAAATCATTTTTCAGGGCATTAAGTTTCCCAACTAAAACGAAACTAGGAGCACTCGAAAACTAATATATGAGGACCACCATGATCTATGTTATCCGTAAATCCATCTACTTTCAGCCACATGTTCTCAAATTTAAAGTATCTCCGCCCCTCATGGAGACCCCCACAATCCAATAAAATGGGAAAATGATCAAAGCATGGCCTAGGAAGGCGTTTTTGGCATAGGTCAAGAAAGTGAACCTCCCAAGAAGGAGAGACAATAAATCTGTCTAGCCTAGACCAAGCTCTCCCATTTGACCAAGTGAAATCTCCCCCTGCCAAAGGTAAATCAACCAAATCCAACTCAAAGATTATTGCTGAGAAGTCAGCCATGGCCGAACCAATATGAGATTCCCCCAACCTTTCACAAGGAAACTGAATGATGTTGAAATCCCCACCAATACACCACGGGCCATCCCACCAACTGCACAAACCAGCAGTCTCAAATCTTCTATCACTGTCAACATTAGGCCCATATACACCTGTCAAACCCCACTCAAAACCATCATCCACATTCATGAAAGAACAAGCCACCAAGTATTCTCCAACATACTCCTCCACCAAATTAACTACTCTCTTATCCCACATCATTAAAATACCTCCTGAGGCTCCATGGATGCAAGAGAAGCCCATCTCGTGTAAGAGCAGCCCCACAAACTTCTTATAATATTTCTGTCAATAAACTTCAGTTTGGTCTCCTGCAAACAAATTATGTCAACATTCCATTTCCGAATCAAATTTTTCACTCGTAGGCACTTGCTCGGGTCATTCTGCCCCTGAACATTCCATGAAAGGATCTTAGGTTTCATAAAACACCAAAATTCGCCCTATCTTTGTGCCTTCCCCTCTTGGCACTTCCTTCCCTTGAGTCGTAATTGATAGAACATGAAAGTCTCTTAAGCTCCCTTTCTTTTTTAGAAACTGATCTAGCCGAAAGGGGTTGTCCCGCTTCAATAACAATGAGAAGAGCTTTAAATTGATCTTCAGAACCTTCACAAAAAATCCCTACACTAGAGGCAAAGAGATGGTTTAAGTGGATGATGGTTTTGGGTGGGGTTTCATCTACCTTCTATAGAACCCAATCCGAATGTAAACTAGCCCATATAGGCGCTAGAGGCAAAGAACATATAGGGCTAGGCCCATCCCCAGGATCCTCCAATCCATTTATAGAAGCAACTACCCCAGACTCCTTGCACACCAGCTGCAGATAGACCCCTCCATAGACACATAATCTGAAAGCATCTCATCATCCGAGAACACCTCATCATTTCCTCCAAAGTACACAAAACCCTAAAGGAATCCACAACTGTGTCGACATCTAAAGATATCCCCATAATTGTGTCAACGTCTGAAGGTATCCCCATAATTGTGTCGACGTCTGAAGGTATCCCCATAACTACGTAGACATCTGAAGGTATCCCCATAATTGTGTCGACACCATAAGTAGATGACTGAGGGCAAACAGAAGGTTGTGAGGGTCCATGGTAAACATAATCTATAAGTTGCTCTTCTAACTTCACAACTGGTGTAGAAATATCTCCATTTAATATCTTGTCCTTATGAAATGACAACTAGTCTCAATATGCTTAGTCCTTTCATGAAACCAATGATTCGAGACGATATGTAGCTAAATGTGATAATGACAAAATAACTAGAAATGTGTCGGAGTAGAAAAGCAAGTTTCCTAAAGAAAGTGTTGCAACCACGTCATCTCGCTATTAGTGCAAGTTGTTACCTTGTACTTAGTTCCTAAACTAGATCAAGCTCCTATTATTTATTTTTTACTTTTCCATGTGACAAATTACCTCATAAAATGGTACAATATCTAGTTGTAAAACTTATATCTGAGAGAGCCTTCCCAATCAATATTTGAAAAAACTTCTAGTTTAAGGTACCCATTTGGCCAATACAACAATCCTAGTCCAAGAGATCTTTTAATATAGTTAAGAGATGAGTTATGGCATCCCAATACAAGACCCTTGGAGCTCCCAAGAGTTGACTCACACTCGTTGCATCAAAGATTTATGTTCTAATGATAGTGACATAATTATGTTTTCCAAGAAGTGTAATAATACCTACCTATATCAGCAAATATCAGATTCATCCTTCAAGAGTTCACAATTCGGGTCCCATAAATAATTACTGATTACAAATAACTAGGACTGGTAGGTTTAAAGCTTAACAAATATAAATATCTTTTGGACTTCCATGGTAAAGCTTCAGTCACTACATGAAAATTGCTGAAAACTACTTACATCTGGTGCTAAAAGTTTTAACAAACACCAGAAGTGGGAAAATTTTGTTAAAATATAATATCGGGTGTATTGAAAATTTCAACCTTCTTCGTCATTTATCACCACCAAGGCCGCAGCACCTCCTGACTGTGCAATTTCTGCCTTTTTCGTGAAGTCGCAATCACCACGTACAGACAAGACAATAAATCCAGAAAACTGAAAAGGCAGAAAAAGACCACCCTTAGCCTGATGCTTCAAAAATTAACTATGTCATCAATTTTGACATTAATATTTGGGAAACGATAATGCTTTACCAACCATTCACTCTAACATCAACTCGAGGACTAAAATTTCTTCTAAGTTTTTTAGAACTTTCAAGGTTTTCCCACAATTGTAAAAATTTTCATGTGTATAAATTTTCATTCTACATTACGTTCCAGCTCACATTTTAGAAGAAAAGTAAGATACCTAAGGAAAAGGTTAAAGTAGTCAGTTGAGAGTTTGGTTTTTGATTAACAGCTAAACAGTTTATCCAAGTTAACAATGTAACACTGATGCAAGACCTTTGAAGATGAATTGGAACAGCAGTTTGCAGGATTTGCAAAAACAGCAGGCAATCTGAGAGCTTTTTCGGCATTAGAAGGCAACACGGCCCCAAATTTTGCATTCAACCCATCTAAATTTTCACCTTCAGCACCCGCGACCCAGTTTTTGACCTTCACCTGGAAGATTTAATTGCAGTAAAGAGACCAAATCAGTTTATCTGCCATGTATTTCAGGCAGAAAAGAAAATGTGTGTACCAAACAAAAAAAAGAAAGAAAAGAAAAAGTGTCAACATGAGTTGGAAGAACCAAACTTCAAATGGAAAAAATCTAATAATATTTGTTGACTTTCAAAACAAATGACTTCAAATTTTCTGAGGTGAGAACTACAAGACGATTCCCCTTGTTTCTTTTGCAGGGCAACTAGAGAGATGAATGCTCAGACTTTTGATTGTAAGGAAGTACCGACTTTCAAGTTTAGGCTTCCACTTTCGGATCACATTATGCTTGATTGCTCTTGACTCAACTCATTGCTTCTCGTTTTCAATGTTCTTGACATCTTAAAACCATTGTGAGAATTAAGCTTTACCAAAAAAGCATGATTAGATACATATAATTGGCTATGGTTGCATCTCTATCCACTGCAATGCAAAAATTCAGGGAATAGAATTTTACCAACAACTTCCTATACCATAGACCAAGCCAAAAACAAAAGCGGTGATCATCCTGATATTTGACCCAGCATGTTTACAGAATACATCCCAGCTTATCCTAATATGCCTACATAACCGAGCTCAATGAGCACACTTAAGTGCAAAAGCATACTTTTTACCCAACTCTAATACATACTTGGCGTCACAACTCTTCCAAAGCTTATCCAGCTTCATTGATAAACCACTGTGCTAAACTAATGGAGAGTAAAATTGTAATCATTTATAAACTAATACTCCCCGCAGATATAGGCCCAGACACCCTTTTAAGGGTGGGAGAAAACACGTTCTTTCCCTTTTTAAATGAATCAAAAAGATATTATAAGCACTAATTTGCCGTCCTGATTTCCCAACAGTATGGCATAACCCAGATAAATAAAAGTGGGCTCTAAGAAAAAACTCAGTGGACAACCACAAACGAGGTAATTCCTAAAACCCTAGCAACTCAGAAGATATCTCCAGGAAAGTATGAGTTGTTAATAACCTACAGCCATGCCAGAGTTGGTTGCCAAGTAGAACACAGCAATTACTTCTCTCCACTAACAACAGACATACCGAAAACCAACATGCTTTGGCAAACCAAAATAAGATTCAGAAAGAAACAAAGCTTCAGAATCCTCAGACGTAGACTATTCATCATGCAATAAATATGATGAGGTGGAAAAACCATTCTTATATAAAAGGTTAGTATATACACATTTAGCCCCTCCATGCCTACTATAGACAATGAAAACCAAGTTCAAACTCAGAACTACATACTTTATAAGTTAAGCTCTATTGATAATCAAAGGGTGCTACTCTAGTACACAGGAAGTATAAAAGATACACACCAAAGCGGGGAGAGGGGGGGGGGGGGGGGGGGGGGAGGGAGAGGTACATGAAAATCTTGAAAACTAGAAAAATAGAAATACGATGTTGTGCAACCACCCAATGGTATAGGGTTCTAAAGAAAAAATATTTTATTTTTGCAACCGTATAGGGTTCTATAGATGTAAGATTTACAGATCCTTGGGTATTGCTTTTAGGCGCACATCCAAACTCCAAAAGCATTATACAAGCAATTGGCACAGGGAAATTTACCCACAACATTGAAAACAGAATGTCATTCTCCTTCCTCTCTGTCTGTCTTACGTAAATATCAGCAAAGAGATTGTTTCCAATATTTCTAGTTCTATATTCAGTTTCGCATGAAGACATGCTCTTTTATGTTTTCCATCTTTCATCTATCATATCTATACCTGTTTTTCAGAAGTAAAGAAATTTCTATACCCTTTTTTTCATCATATCTATACCTTATCCGCCCCAAGTTAACTAATGGCCAATGAGGCATGCGTTGACATGAAAAGTAGTTGAGGAAAACAGACTACATTCGTGCATGAATACGTCTATAGTTTTCCAGAAACTTAGCAAAAATTTACTTCTTCACAAACAGCGCTGAGTTTCATTCTGGCGGCCGTACTACCCAAACGGGATACTTGACACGTTAGCTACAGCACTGCACCAAATCTAATTTTGTTCAGTATTCCAATAAATACTGCAAGAGTAGATCGCACAACGTACTTATGATGCCACCCACGACAATATTACAATTGTCATCGTGAAAATCCCAAGATGAAACAGACGTCATATTATATATGTCGCATTCAATCTATCTGACCATATAGAAAATTGGAGAAACAGGAAATTAAACTAAATCAAAATATTGTAATGAGAACAATAAACTGTGTTCCCAGGAAAGGAGTGAGTGAGGGGAGGGAGGGAGAACAACAATAATACCAATTGGAAGGGATTGTTGCATGACGTAGACTGAGGGGCGTCGTCGTGGTCGTGATTGACATCGTCAGCGCCCACAAACAAGAAACCGATGAGAAAGAAAAAAATCAGGGCCGCAAAAACGCGGGGATAGGGGCAAAAAGAAGACGACGCCATGGCCGCCGAAAAGGAGGGAGCTTCGATAGGGAATCAGGAGAGAAGAAAGGGGGAAGGAAATCGGCGTTCTGTTGGATCTTACAATTAGTTCCAACGAGTGAATCAGGGAAAACAGATGGATGCCACTCGGTCTCTTTCACTGCAAGTCGTGACTCGAAAGAAAGTTACCGGTTACACCGGTACGCAGTCAGAGAAGATGACGTCGTCGACTCCCTGAGTTACCCCCGAGTTCAACTTCTTTGAAGTCTGCACCAATCACCTCTTGACGCATCTGTTACCAACTTTATACCGGATAACGAAAAATTGTACTCCAAGTAGGTGAGAAGAACATAGAGTCCACATTATTCATACAACAGTATTTAATTTATAAAATAATTTAATTTTAAATTTCTCATTTAAATTATATCTCATATGTAGTAATACTATGCTACTTAAGTTTGCCCACTTGGTATGCTCTTAGTGTAAATTGTACTATTTTTTTTTTACTTTTTTCTTTTAAGTATTTTTTAAATATCTTTAAGCATTTAAAAAAAATCAATACACTAATAGTCACTTCCTTAACCATTAAGTAACAAAATTTAAAAATAAAATAAAATATATGAGCAGTCAAATTGAGGGGACAAACTTGGGCGGCATAATATCATTTTCCGTTTAAATATTCTTATGTTTTTTTAAATATTCTCATATATTTCTTTCTTAAACATCATTCAAACACAAATATTTTTTAATTTAAAATTCTCAACTTTTTCATCTAATCATTACTAAATCAATACATCTTTCTCAAACTTCCAAACAAAACATAAAAAACAATACTAATTTTTTAAATTTCAAAACATAAGTTATATTATTAAAAATTATATTCAAATAATTTTTTAACTTTATAATAATATTATTCAACTTTTTCTATCTCATTTCTCAAAAGTCAATAAAATATCTTAATTCAAGGCATTTCTTAGCTATTCACAAATATGTTAGATATTCTAAGTATCAAAACAGTCAATAAAAAAATATGATACTCTTGTTCTATTACATACTATTATGTTATTGAATTTATATTTACAAATATTAATTTCTAATGACATAATATCTTATTGAAAGATAAGACATAAAAATCCTATGCTCATATTCTAAAAGAGAAATGATACTTGCAGTCATGAGTGTGCAAGCGTCGTGCAGTCGCTTTGAAAAAGATGAATAAATATGGAATCCACATGAAAAGAAATTAATTTTTTAATAGTAGACCCTACTCTTTTTCAAAGCGACTGCACGTCGTTTGCGCATTTCATGATTGTATGTAGCATTACTCATTCTAAAATTACATAATAATCATTTACAATTGGAAGGGTAACCTTAAAAAAATTTCATGATTAAGTAGTAAATCGGTCTCTTAATTCTATAAGCTTATATTAACCTTAAAATTTGAATTTTTTTTTGTAACACACCTCACATTAAAGTAGTTACACACTTATATGCTCTCTTTGAGTATAGCTCCTCCAAGAAAATAGGAGAAAAATAGAGAAGTTTCTTTAACATTCCAAAACACCACTACATGACACACTTCCTCGTACCTCCAGTACATATATTGTTGAGTAATGCTACATACAGTCGTGGAATACGCAAACGTCATGCAGTTGCTTTGAAAAAGAACGAGGTTTATTATTAAAAAATTAATTTCTTTTCATGTGAGTCTCATATTTATTCAATTTTTTCAAAACGATTGCACGACTTGTACATTCACAATTGCAAGTATCATTTATCTATATTGTTAGGCATGATAACGGAAGCTAACAAAACGCCATAAGGCCATGATCAACAAACAAAAAGCCACTTCTGAAATACCAACTAAACAAGCAGACCAAATAATACTAACGGCTCAAGAAACAAACTCCTGGCCCATCTACGAACACAGACTAAAACACTAAAAGACTACATAACACGAGTTAACTGGTCTTTTTATGTTGTTGTCGAAGAACCTTGTCCTCGAGGTTTTTGAGCACTGATGCAACTTTATGACCAAAGTTCCAGTCCTTTATGACAGTATTTCTTTGAAAGAGGCACCTAGTAGAGCCAAGGAGACGAGTAGCGAATGAACTTCATACTGATGTGGTTGAGGATTTGGAGATGAACCGGACACCTGGTATGCAATCTTTGATTCCAAATCCGTAGCACAGGTGTCACCCAGAAGCTCAATCCAATTTAATAGTCAAAGCATCGTCATCCGTGATTAGCTAGTCCGACCATTTAATAATTCCTCAGATGCTATGGCAGCATTACAACTACTACTGTCTGCCTGACCATTCTCAATAGAGGTACTTACAGAAAATCAAGAAAACTCATAAGTGAATCGGTATGCTAGAAATCAGTGTTTTCCTTGGCGTAATGACTTGTTGCAGATCGAAGAGATTCTGAATGAGAATTGTGTTAATGGCAAAGATGCTCCATTAGTTGATGAAGATATGAAATGAGAGTCTCTTGAATGCCTTTCACGGCGTCAAAGAGATGAGTAATGAAGATCTGATGGAAGTCCCGAGGATGATGAAAACATGTGACCAACTGCTCCACTGTTACAGGGTAAATGACGCGCATGCATGGGTGAGGGCCCTTGTCACAAGTTCTCTTTCAATGAAACCTGTTGAGACTTAGGCTGCGTTTAGATGTTGAGTTGAGTTGAGTTTAGTTGAGATGATAAAATATTGTTAGGATATTATTTTTTTTAATATTTTTATTATTTTGGGATTTAAAAAAATTGAATTATTTATTATATTTTATGTTGGAATTTGAAAAGGTTGTAATGATGAGTTGAGATAGGTTTAGTAACCAAACGTACCGAGCCAAATGCATATTCTGGTGCAATAGTCAACAAGACTATTTCACCCCTCTTCATTGTCATCACAGCTCTATCGAGCCCCTCAATCATTTGCTCATCCTCGGTCTTGAACTCAAACCACTCTTCTCCATCATTATGAAGAATCCCGTCAAAATCAAAACCAAAACGGTGAAATACACTTGCATTTCTTCTATCAAAGGGCCAATGAGCTGTTATTATAAAGACCTTCAGGGAAAACATAGACACTATAAGAAAATTCCAGGAATTTCGTTCGGTTTCAAAATTTATCTCATACCACTAAAAAACAACCCTACTAACTTTGTACGAAGCTTTACTTGAAACTTGGGCATCACATCCTTGTTTGACTACATCCCAGTCATTCCCATAACGATTCATTGTGACCGCCATCAGATGCAATATATGCACCGACGCTACATATAACAACTGAGCAGCCAATAGCCTTTACGGAATTGAGACTGCAACACCCTCCTTCCCTAGGCTTAGGGATGTCACGTGTTTACATGAATATAGCCAGGCAAAAGATATCAATTTTAAATAAAACAACTAAATAATAAATAAATAAATAAATAAAGCCTGAAACTAAATCCAACTGCTCCATCTAATCATGGCCCCTCTGCTCGTACTAATCGTCCTCACCTGAGTAGTTAAAAACATGAAATAAAAGTAAAATGAGTCAAAAACTCAGTAAAAAACTCATCACAACATAAACATAATAAACGTAAAGTTTTCATAAAGTTTTTCATGCTAAGAGTTTAAAATCATGAATGATCATACTAATGTTTATGCTATACATGACTGATTTATTTAAATTAACTTACTGATCTGATTTATCTGTCTGACCAACACACTTAACCCTGTGTGCGAGATTGTGCACCAGCCCCATGTCTCGTGGTCGTAAGGGGAGCCGCTGAGTAGTATTCTAGCATATTACGATGGACCATGCTTGAGTCTGTGGGTTGCACATCTACCTTGAAACTGCATTGGTACCATGCATCTGAATAGTCATCTAGTTTTACTGATCTTATCTTATCTTGTACTTGAACTTAATATAACTTATGTGTCTTATGCGAAGTGAGATGCATAACATACATACTACGTAATTATAATTTCTAAATTTGAACATGATGGGGAATTATATGATCGTGTGCTATGTTGAATGACATGTTTACATATATCATGACATACGTTGTACATGAACACTACCTTCCAAGAATTGGTTTTAATAATAATTTATCTAAACTGACATGTGATGATCCTAATTTGTGATCAAATTACCTACCTCGCTGCGCTGCTTTCTGAATCTCACTTCGTAATTCATCACATATACGAAGTATTAAATGTCACTAAATTTATCTAGAAAAATGTGTCCTAATATCCTACTTAATTAAATTCACACTATAGAAAATAATAAAATAAATATTTTGTTTAACACAAAAATCAATGAATATTGATATTTTAAATACTAATAACATATTATAATTTAGTAAAATATTTAGGCTATATTAAGTTCTAATAAAATACTCAGTTATATACTAAAATTAATAACTACTAATATCATATAATTATTTAAATAATAATATCATGTCTAGTCTTTCAAATATAATCTAGTAAAGAACATATTTTTATTTAAATCTATAAAATGACGGTGAAAATACTTAGTTCATAAAAAAAGGCTTAATAATACTTAATATTAAAATTCTTGTAAACTATTATTATAGTCTAATAATAATATAATACTTAGTATTACATTTTAACTCCCTTAAATTTTTTATGTAAGAATAAGATTTCTGAGTAACATAAATATTCAATTAAGATCAAGCCCACATAAAGCACAATATAATGGTTTTCTAGATATATAATCGGCCCAATGTAAAATATATCTAACTTAATAATTATTCATAACATGAATACTTGATATCTCCACAACAACTAGGAGATATTTTTGAAACTGCTCAAAAAAGCTCTAAAAAAACAAGGGCGGTGGGTGTCCTTCTCCTGAGGAAGTGTAAGGTTTTAGCCCCCTACTTTTGCAAGGGTGTTTGTCTCTCTTTAGTTGGGAGTCTGTCGTGAAGCAACTTGAGAAATGGAGGAAGAGGAATTGTCAAAGATGTGGGAAAAACTTCATCTATCCTTGGAGGAAAATTCTGTTTTCCAAGTAACTAGTGAGGGAGGGCAAGACAGTGTGGATAACGGAAAATTCTGTCTTATAGGGGGAATACTAATAGATAAGGGACTAAATAATGAAAGTTTTCGTGTTACTATGTCCCAAATTTGGAGGCTGGAGGGTTGGGTTCAATTCAAGGATCTTGTTAACTATAGGTTTTTGATTGAATTCCAAAACATATTTGATAAAGACAAAGTACTAGGTGGTCGTCCTTGGTTTTTTTACAGGAATTTACCATCTCTTAATGAAGTGGATGAAACAGTTTCCACTGAGTGCAATTCAATTTAACTTCGAACCTTTTTGGGTTCAACTACATTGTCTTCCTCTTGCTACCATGACAGAAGAACTAGGGACTCAATTTGGTGCTTATATAGGAAAGGTCATTCGAGTGGATGCAGATTCAAATGGAAGGGCATGGGGTAAGTGTATAAGAGTGAGAGTTGCAATTGACTTAAATAAACCTTTGTTAAGAGGGAAATGGTTGATGCTGGATAAAAAGAAATATTGGATTTCATGTAAGTTTGAAATAATCCAAAATATTTGTTTCCAATGTAGTATTCTATCTCACAAAGGTAGAAATTGCATAAAACAATACATTAGAAGACTTGTTACAATTCGGACCTTGGCTTAGAGCTCAACCTATGAATTTATTTATATTTGATTTTCGAAAGTATGGTGGCTCTCATGTACCTAAAAATTAGCAGGGGAAGCGGTCTGTAGAGGTTAGAGAAGAGGATGAAAAAGGATTTCAATCTATCAAAAGGGTTGATAATCAAACTTCTTTAAAGGGGAAGGACACTGTGAGTTCTCCTGAGGAGGAAAAAACATATTGCTTAGTAGCCTTAAAAGGAGATGGTGGTCAAGGAAGTCTACAATATGGTTAGTCTATTAAAGAGTAGGTCGAGTTGATGGTAATAAAGTCTCCAATTCTAATAGATTCTGTGATTATTAATGACCAGATTGGTTTTAAAGGGGAGTCTTCTATCATGGAAATGGAAACTACTTCAAGCCCTACAAAAGATATTTCTAACATATCTATTGAAATTGATGATTACTGTTTTGGCTCTAGACAGTTAAAGGAGACCACATGGAAAAGGAGGGCTAGGTAAGTAAAACTTCAGGAACCTAAGGGAGGGGACATTATTACAAAGGAGAGGGGAAAAAGAGAATTGCATATTCATATGGAATTACCTATGATGGCCAAGAAAAAAAGAATAATGGATGGTATAGAAACAAACAGTTTTGATAATGAGTTGGTGGAGGTTGCTAAGCAGTTCCACCAACAACCATGATAGGCCTTAGTTGGAACTGTAGGGGGCTTGAAAACCCCCGTACAATTAGAGAACTTCACATGTTAGTGAAGACTAAGTGGCCCAAATTTGTTTTCTTAATGGAAACAAAATGTGGAAGGAAAAAAGTGGAGGAAGTAAGAAAAAAGGTGGGTTTTGATTCCAGTTTTGTGATTGATAGTAGGGGTTTAAGTGGAAGGCTAGCTTTCCTAAGGAACAGTGAGGATAAATTCAGTCTTGAATCTTATTCTCAGTATCACATATCCATGATTTTCAGAAATGAGGAGAGTGATGAAGAGCTGTTAATTTCTGGATTCTATGGCTCACCTATTACATCTTAAAGAAATGAGAGTTGGCAACTTTTGAGGATGCTCAAACCAAAGAGTGACAAGGCTTAGATCTGTTTTGGAGATTTTAATGAGATAATGCACCAACATGAAAAGAAAGGAGCTGCAAGGAGACCATACCAGCAGATGGAAGAATTTAGAAACAATGTGGACTGCCGTGGATTGAGTGATCTGGGCTTCAAAGGTAACAAATTTACTGCAACAATAGAGAGGGGCCCCAATTCACAAAAGAGAGATTGGATCGAGCATTGGGTAATTTTAAATGGATTAGGACCTTTACTAATTACTGCATACAGGTTCTAGCAGCACAAACTTCTGATCATAGCTCCATAATGATGAGGTTCGGGATGGGAAGAGAGAGGTATACCAATAATGATCACAGAAGGAGAAGGATTTTCAGATATGAGGTAGCATGGAAGCAATATGAGGAATGCTTTAAAATCATTAATGACAATTGGACTCAACAATCTTTGAACCAAGATTCACAGCTCAGATTGACCAAGAAATGCCTGGGGAGGTGTAAAAACTCTTTAATACATTGGAGTACAACTTCTCTTAACCATACCAGATATGAGCTACAAACCAAGTTGCAGCAACTTTCTCAAATCTAGTCATTAAACACAGGTGCCAACACTGAATCAAGTATTACAACAAAAAATTGATCAATTACTGGAAGCAGATAACATCAAATGAAAACAAAGAGCAAAGCAAGCTTGGCTCAAGAATGGAGACACAAATTCAAAATATTTTCATAGATGTGCTAATCAGAGGAGGAAAACAAATGAGATCAATTGTTTAAAAATGGATGATGGCAGAATGGTTAGAGACATGGAGGATATTGCTGAGTGCATTGACCAGTATTTTCAGCACTTATTTTCTTCTATAGACCCTGTGGGACTAGATGTATGCTTAAGTCAGATGGAAAGTAAAGTGGATTTGAGTATGAATAACTTGCTCTCAGAAGAATACACTGCCATGGAGGTGAAACAAGCCATTTTCCAAATGAATCCATTGGGTTCACCTGGCCCAGATGGGTTTCCTGCAGAATTTTATCAAGTGCATTGGTCCATTGTGGGAGATGATGTTACTAAAGCAGCTCTGGAAGTACTTAATTCAGGAGGGGACATCAGTAGTATAAATGATACCTATATTGTACTCATTCCCAAGCTCAAAAATCCAAAGTCAGTGATGGATTATAGGCCTATTTCTCTATGTAATGTGTTGTATAAGGTGATATCCAAGGTTATTGCTAATAGATTAAAGAAGATTTTGCCTCAAATCATCTCTCCAACCCAAAGTGTCTTTGTTTCTGAAAGACTTATTCTGGATAATGTTATTATAGCTTTTGAGGCCATGCATTCAATGTCTATTAAAGGAAGAAGCAAGCAAGGACATATGGCAATCAAATTGGACATGAGCAAGGCCTATGACCATGTGGAATGGTTTTTTGAGAAGGGTAATGCTGAAAATGGGGTTTAATGAGAATTGGACCAAATTAGTGATGGGATGTGTTTCTTCTGTGTCATACTCTCTTATTATCAATAGATCCCCACAAAGATTCTTTAAACCATCTAGAGGTATTAGACAAGGGGATCCTTTATCCCTTTATCTATTCCTTTTGGTGGCAAAAGTCCTTAGCTCTCTACTCAATCATGCACAATCAGTTAAGAGCATTCATGATTATCCTATGGGAAAAGGTCAGATTACTATCAACCATTTATTTTTTTTCATATGATAGCTTACTCTTTTGTAGAGCCAATGTTATGGAGTGGACTAATATCAACTCATTGATGTGTCTTTATGAAGGGGCCTCAGGTCAGATACTAAATAAGGACAAAACAACAATTTTTTTTAGTTCAAATACTCGAAAGGAAACAAGGGATTATATCTTGAATATTGCTGGAACTCGAGCAACTACTAGTTATGAAAAGTACCTAGGCTTACCAGCTCTTGTGGGGAGATCAAGAACTCATGTTTTCAAAAGTATTTTGGATAGAATTAGGAGTAGGGTGAGAAATTGGAAATCCAAACTTCTTTCCATGGTAGGGAAGGAAATTCTTCTAAAAGCAGTGGTTCAAGCACTTCCTACCTACTGCATGAGAGTGTTTAAACTACCAAAATTATTATTGTTGGAAATCAGTAGAGTCATGAACCATTTCTGGTGGGGACAGCAGGATGGGGATAGGTATCTTGGGGTCAGTTGGGGAAAGCAAAATCAGCAGGTGGTATGGGTTTTAGAGATTTGCAAAGTTTTAATTTAGCTTTATTGGCTAACCAAGCATGGAGAATTTTGCATTCTCTTGATTCCCTAGCAACGAAAGTACTCAAGGCAAAATACTTTTCAACTTCAGATTTCTTCCAGACTAGTTGGTAATAGACCTTCATTTATTTGAAGTCTATTGGCTGCAAGAGAGCTTATTGTACAAGGCTCCATGTGGAGAATTGAGAATGATCAAGATACCAAAATATGGAAAGATAGGTGGCTTCCTAAACCATCTTCTTACATGGTTCAGCCCCAAAGCCAGATTTTAAGTGAGGAGGCCAAGGTAGCTGATTTGATTCTAGTGGACAACAAGCAATGGAATAAAGAATTGATATTAGACATGTTGGGTACTGGAAATGCTGCCACCATCCAGAAAATTCTTGTGAGTGCTACTGGTACAAGAGACAGACTTATATGGTTAGGCACTAAGGATGGGAGCTTTACTGTTAAGAGTGCCTATCATCTTCAGATGGAACTCAATGAAATCCATCTTGGACAATCACCTCGAGGAGCTCAAAACAATAAAGACTGGACCTGCTGTTGGAAATTAAATCTTTCTAATGCAGTGAAGGTTTTTGTGTGGAGAGCTTGTATGGAGTCCCTAACAACAAAGATGAACCTTTTTAAGAAAAAGATTGTAGACTCTCCTCTTTGTCCTATATGTTACATGGAAAAAGAAACAACTGCTCATATTCTATGGAATTGTGCTTCAGCTAGAGATGTATGGAGTCAAGGGCCAACACTTTTCCAAAAGAGCTCACTGAGAGCATATAGTTTTATGGAGATTTTTGAATCTCTAATTGCTAAATATGACAATCAACTTATGAAACTATTTGTTGTAACAGTAAGGGACATTTGGTATCGAAGAAACAAGTCAATTTTTTAAGGAATCTTTTTGCATCCCACTTTGTTAGCTCAACAAGCAGTTCAAGATCTTGCAGATTTTAAAGTTACACAGGTAATTTCAGAGCCTTCTCATAGATTTACTTCTAACCAAGTTGTGCATTGGACACCCCCTCCTCATGGTCAAGTTAAGATTAATTGAGATGCAGCTTTGAGTGAGTCTCAAGACAGTATTGGCCTTGGCTTGGTGGTAAGGGATCATGTAGGAGGTATCTTAGCTACTAAAAGAGTGTCAAAAGTAGGTTGTGTAACCCCTTTATTAGCTGAAGCAATAAGGGGCTTTCAAGCTGCAAAGTTAGCATCAGAATTGGGTTTAACATCAGTCATCCTTGAAGGTGATTCCTTTCAAGTTGTTCAAGGCCTTAATAGACATCAAGCCAGATGGGATTATGTGGGATTGGTAGTAGATGATACTAGAAATCTACTATCTAATTTTGAGACTTGTGTAATTATGTTGGTAAAAAGAAGTGGCAATGATATTGCCCATTCTCTTGCTAAAAAAGCTTTAGATCTTAGAGTGGAATCTGAACAATTGGTTCTTAGAACTCACTAATGGTTATCCTGTAATGCTACACTGATGTATGAAATTGTTAGTTCAAAAAACCAAAAAAAAAAAAAAAAAAAAAAACTTACTCATAACACAAGTCTAATTTAAACATCAAGCCAAGCCAAATTAAAAAAAAAAAAACTATTCATCTTAAAATAACAACAAAACCAAGCCCATGTAAAACAATATATACAATGATTTTCTGGAAAAAATATATAACCAGGCCCAATTTAAAACACGAGTCCAATTTAAGAATTAAGCACATCATAACATATTTTAATAGCTTTAAAAAATATATGAAACCCAGCTTAATATTAAAAAATTTAAGTCAATATAAGATAGGTGTCTAATTAATATTCTTCCACTATAAACTTAACTCAAAACGTAAGTCCAATAAAATCAAGCCCAGCCCAGCAATAAAATCAAGCCCAGCCCAGCAATAAAATCATGCCCAACATAAGAGCAATTCACTTCCTGTCATGATTTCTAAAATAGGGGTAGTAACGTAATTATATTTATAATAATTTCTCAAGATGCTTCACGAAAGAGCTACACGACTAAAGGATTAAGAATAAATCTGTTTGCAGTCCCGGATTGCATGCGTACGCCTTACGTGTCTCTTCGCTTAAATGAAACGATGAAGAGAGCTGCTACCTCCTCTACCTCAAAAACTGATTCTTCTTCTTTCATCCCTCTCCTCAAAACATGAGAGCTGCTACTCAGACGTTGTCCCCCTCTCAAATCATACCCTCTATTGCCATCACCGTCGTCCCTTTCCTCGGACCAAGTTTGTCATCGCGAACATAATGCATCTGTAACATCCCGCACCTTCCTTCTTACATACGTTTCTCTCTTTCTGTTGTACGTTCCTTCTTTATGACGTAAGCAAATCCTGAGGGCAGATATTATGTAAATTTTATGCCCCTTCTAACTAGCGACCGCGAGCCTTGTCAGGCGTGCCGAACCATGATGGCGTGTTTCGAAGGATATCGTACGACTTCTAGGGCACGCCCAGTGTTTTAAATATGCTAGAAATATTTATAAAGAGTATTTACAGTGTTATTGAACTAAACTTGATTTTTAAATACGACAATTATAATATTCTTGAAGAGCTCCAAAAATATTATAATTGCCAGAAATCATTTTAATATCATTATTAAAATGATTTCAACTATTTAAGATATTATGGGATTTAAATTATGTTGAAAACTTTTATTAATTAGATAGTTTTATTCTCTTGAGTATATTAAGTGAAACTTCATCATCTTATTAATGATGAAGGAATATTATTTTATAAACTAAAGTTAGCTTAAAATAATATTCTACCTTGATTCCTCTAAGCGTTTTTAATTAAGTTAATATTTATGCATTTTCAAATCAGTATTTGAGATCCACCGTTAGATCGTTACGTGGATCCCCAGACAAAGGGACTGGGTTATATACCCAAACCCCCTCTCTTTCTCCCTCATTTCCCGTAGCTCCCTCTCTCCCCAGCGTACGTTGTACGCAGCCCATCCCCCTCGCCGTATGCTCCATGCCTCAGCCCGGCACTGCCGTGCATCGGCAACTCTCACCTCCGGCACCACCAGCTCCTCATGCCGGCGAGCCTCCCTAGCCCAGCCCCTCTCTCTCACGCTCTCCCTTTCTCCCTTCGGAAGTGCACAACCAGAAAGGGCTTGGTGTCCACTGCACCGCCGTGCGCCGTCCTCCGGCACCACCACCTCCACAACAGCTTCTCCTCCCACCGGCCATCACCCTCCAGCGAGCTTAGGCCCTCCCATGCAGCCACCTTCCCCGTCGCACGCACAAGAGACCCACGCACGGCTTCACCGTGCGCTGCCTCTAGCACCGCCGTACGCGGTACCCACGGCCACCAAGCATTGCCATGGACCTTCCCTTTCCTTCCCCTTCCTCCTCCATGTGACCCATGGCTAGAAGCCCCTCCTCCACGCACGGGTTGCACAGTTCTCACTGCCGTGCACTACCACCCACGCTGACTGACCGCCACCTTCGGCCTCCTCAAGCCACCACCAAGCCATCCTAGCCATCCACGACCTCGATCTGCCACCCATGCATGCACACTCTCCCTCGCTCTCTCACGGGTTTCCCTCCCCTTTACACGACCATTCCTCCCTCCTCCGTCGTGAGCCACTGTGGTGCCACCCTAGTGCCACCATGAGCTCCACCAGCAACCCCTCAGTCCAACCCTAGGTCCAAACCACCACTTTAAGTGGTGGATAGTCACTGCACGCGATGGACAGCCACTGTGCGTGGCTGACCGTCACTGTACACTGCTAGATCCGTCGTGTTACGCTCTTTGCCACCATCACATGGCCACCAAAAGCCCTTCCAAGACCACACCTAGCCATCCAAACGCCTAAACAGTCTCCGTACGTGGTGGCTAACCACGTACGACCCTTCCGACGTCTTCGACCGTGACGGTCAACAAGCAACGTACGGGTTATCCCGTCGATGGTATAACTCTCTATCCCTCGTATTTGTGGACTGTGCTGTTGGTATTTGTGGAGTTGTGGTATTGTGATGTGGTGATGTGTAACGAAGTGTTGGGCATTCTGTGTAGTGATGTGTTGGGTGTAGATGGGAAGTGTGCTGTGAAGTGTTGTGGACTGTGTCATGTAGTGTGGTTGGGGAGTATGTGCTGTATTGGTGACGTGACAGGTGGAATGGGAATAGTACACGCTGTGTGTACTCTGTGTGTGACGTAGTGTGAGACAATGAGAGTATATGTAAAATATTTCCTCCTGGTATATTGTGGAACGGGATGAGTACAAGTGGAGTGTACTCTGTGGTGTAGTGCGTGTAAAAGGAGTACACGTGGAGTGTATTCCATGTGGTGGATTGATGCACCATATGGAGTGTACGCCATAGTGGTGATGTGGCATAATGCATATGAAGGACGTACACGAGAAGTGTACTCCATATAGTGGAGTGATGCACCATGTAGCGGATATACCATAATGGTGATGTGGTGTGGTGTGTATGAAGGGAGTACATGTGGAATGTACTCCGTATGACGGAGTGATGCACCATGTGGCAGATATGCCATAATGGTTATGTGGCGTGGTGTATGAAGGGAGTACACAGGAAGTGTACTTCATTTGGCGGAGTGATGCACCATATGGGCTGTATGCCATAATGGTGATGTGGTGTATGTGGAATTGGACGAGTACACGTTGAGTGTACTTTGTGTGGCGTATGGTATATGAAAGGAGTACATATGGAATGTACTCCATTTGGCGGAGTGACGCACCATTTGGCGGATATGCCATAATGGTGATGTGGAGTCATGCGTATGAAGGGAGTACATGTGGAATGTACTCCGTATGGCGGATTGAAGTACCATATGGCTGTATGCCATAATGGTGATGTGGCGGGATGTGTTTGAAGGGAGTACAGGTGGAATGTACTCCATGTGACGGATTGATGCACCATATGGCGTGTATGTCATAATAGTGATGTGGTGGCGTGATGTGTATGAGGGGAGTACACGCGGAGTGTACTCCATGTGATAAAGTGATGCACTATCTGGCGGGTACGCCATAGTGATGATGTGGCGTAGCATGTGAGAAGAGAGTACGCATGAGATGTACTCCATGAGGTGCAGCGATATGCCGTGTGGTGTGTCACAGTGATAAGGATGGTTGTATGATTGATGGGCGTGGAACGTGATGAGTAGAGTCGGGAACTGTGGAACAGTATCCTGGAGTAATTAAGGTGAAGCCTATAGTCTAAGGTGACAAGTGTCACCGTGTTGGACTTACGGCTGAGAATATGGATGAAATAGCGGAATAAGTGTAAGAGTAAGCAACGGAAGCATGACTGGGCAATGCCACCTCGTGACGTGGTTACTGACAGTCATGCTTGCCATGTGATGAAGTGATAGGGTATGAATGGCGTAATGGGAACGTGACAAGATGTCACGATGTTACGGGAGTACGTAAGGAATCGTACTCATGATGAGTTAGGAATTGACGTGGCAGGATGTTGGGCAACACAACAAGGTCACGGTGTAGCTTGGGAATAGTCTCGAGCTGTATGACGTGACATAAGACATGGTTATGAATGGAGTGTTGTCGTGTTAAGTGTTGGGATGAACTGTCAAAAGGGACGGATAGCATGAAGAGCCATGCTAGCCGGGTTAAGAGAAGGTTAGTATCAGAGTATGGCCCTTGTCCGTCCAAGCAGGTGATCAACGTGTTATATATGTTGATCTTAGGTGATAAGGGGTAGAATACATGCGTAATATGGTGAGACACATGTGCTGGACGGATTCACCATATGTAATGGGTAATCGGTTCTGAGTATGGTTGCACGGTGCTTAAGCCTCAGAGTTGGCTTAGAGCCATGTGGGCTGTATGAATGGGAGTGAGGATTAGTATGGGCTAAGATGCATGAAGTTAGTGACGAGTGTACTGTCTAAGGACGGGATGCGTGACTTAGTTGGTCTAAGTCATGCGTCAGAATGAGGTTAATGAGAAGAATGAGACAGAGGCCTTAGTGTCTTAATCCTAAGGTGAATCATGGGTTCATTTTAGTGGATGAGCACTCGAGGCAAGACATGAGTTGGAAGATGGGGTGACCGTAATGGGTCCCCAAAGGTTTTAACTTAGTAAGGAACACGTAAGAACACGGGATAGAAGGAGAGTGTTCCAAGTGAAGTGTAGCTTGTGCTTTCTAAGTTTAAGTTGCTTATGGAGGAAAAGAGGCAGGTATTGATGGAGGAAAAGAGGCAGGTATGGAGGAGAAAGCAAAGAGTATTTAGGTTTGAAGCAAAATGGACTTTAGAGAGGGAAGGAAGTGTTGTTGTTCAAGGGGCATGGAATACAGATGTAGCTGGGATGGATCCTCTCCTATAGGTACAACAAAAGTTACATGCTTGTAGAAGAGACCTAATAAGGTGGAGCTTAGTTTTGGTTCAGGGTGAAAGCAAGTTCATAAGACAGAAGACTGAATTGCTGAGAGTGGAGCAACAAAATGAAGGAGCCCATAATTCAGAGAACATTAAGAAGCTGCAAGAGGATATTAGTTTGTTGATAGCAAAAGACAATATAAAGTGGAAACAAAGAGATAAATTTGTTTGGTATCAAAAGGGAGATAAAAACTCGAAGTATTTTCATGCATGTGCTAACCAAAAAAGGAAGAGAAATTGGATACACCAGATTCGAGATGTCTGTAATAGACAGCTGGCTGATAAGGCAGGTATAGACGGGGCCTTCCAGAATATTTTACACAATTTTTACTTCCTCTAATCCATCATTGGAGGATATTGATAGCTGTACCAGTGTTATTGAGCCTAGGTTGTCTGCTGATAAGAATGAAGAGCTGGTTAAGGAGTATAAGTTCATGAAGCCTTGAAGTAGATGGGTTCCCTCAAATCTCTTGGCCCATATGGGTTTGAAGCTTACTTCTACCAAACATATTGGGATATTGTAGGGGAAGAGGTATGTAATGTTGTCTTAAACTTTTTAAATGGGGGACCATTCGATTCCTACCTCAATTATATTTATATATATATATATATATATCTCTAATCCCAAAGGTTAATTCTCCTAATATAGTAAGTGAATTTTGACCTATCAGTTTTTGTAATGTTCTATATAAACTTGTATCCAAAGTTCTAGCTAACAGGTTGAAAAAGGTGTTGAATGGCCTCATCTCCAACAATCAAAGTGCTTTTATCCTTGGGTGCCTCCTTACAGATAATGTTATGATAGCCTATGAAACAATGCACACTATGAAGACAAGACAGAAAGGCAAATCAACAAATATGGCATTAAAGTTAGACATGACAAAGGCTTATGATCGATTGGAATGGAATTTTCTTGAAGCAATAATGAGAAAGATGGAGATTCCAGAGAGGTGGATTAGGCTCATTATGACTTGTGTAACATCAGTCACATATTTAGTACTTGTTAATGGGCAGCCAAGAGACATTATTAAGCCAACTAGAGGCTTAAGGCAAGGGGATCACATTTTCCCTTACCTTTTTATACTGTGTGCTGAAGGCTTAAGTGCTCTTATAAACTCAGCTGAAAGAAGGGGATTAACTCGAGATTGGTTGTCTCAAGAGGGGGAATAAGGGTCAACCATTTATTATTTGCTGATGATTGCATTATTTTTGGCAGGGCCAATTTGATAGAATGGTATAATTTTCAGGCACTTTTACACTCATATGAGCAAGCTTCAGGCCAATTGCTCAACAAAAATAAGACCACAATTTATTTCAGCTCTAACACTTGCAGGGCTGTTAGAAGTTAGATCATTCGAGCAGCCGGGGTTAGGGAATATGGTTCCTATGAAAAATTCTTAGGTCTACCATCTATGGTGGGGAGATCAAAGTATAATGCTTTTAGACACTTAAAAAAAAAGGAAGTGTTGCTTAAAGTTGTGATTCAAGCTATGCCAACCTTTCCTATGAGCCTATTCAAATTACCAAGGAAGTTGTGTATGGAAATCACTTCTATTATGTCTAAATTTTGGTGGGGCCATAAGGAGAATATGAGTAAGATTTAGTGGAGGAGTTGGGTTAGAATGGGGGAATCAAAGAAAGAGGGGGTTTGGGCTTTTGAGATGTAGAGTCTTTTAACAAGGCTATGCTAGCAAAACAATGTTGGAGACTTCTCACACAACCTCATTCTTTGGTGTCTAAAGTCATGGCAGATAAGTATTTTAAGCATGGGGATTTCCTGAATGCAAGGATTGGGAGTGGACCTTCTTTTATTTGGAGAAGGCTGCTGTATGTCATGGATTTACTTAAAGATGGTTTGCTGTGGAGAGTTGGTAGGGGGGATAAGATCATAGTTTGGAAAGATAGATGGCTGCTTGTTCCTACTACATACCAGGTACAATCTCCATTGATTACTTTGAATAGAGAAGCCACTGTGTATGAAATTATAGACCATGAGCAAAGGGAATGGAAGACTCAATTGATTACTGATATATTCAGTAATACTGAAGCTGAGGCCATTTTGAGCATACCACTTAGTAGATCGAGTCTTGAAGATCAACAAATATGGTTATATGCAAAAGATGGGAAGTTTTTTGTAAAGAGTGCTTACCATTTAGAGCTATCAAAGAGGAGAATGATTCAAGGAGAGCCTTCAGATTCCACTGACCTCATAGTAGGTTGGAAACAAATCTGGGAACTAAATGTGGAAGGGAAAGTTAAAATGTTTCTATGGAAGTTAGGCCAAGACATACTGCCTACTAGGGTGAATCTGGTTAAGAAGCAGATCAATGTGGATAGACTATGTCCAATTTGTGGAAGGGAAGATGAGACTTCTATACACATTGTATGGAGTTGCCTTATAGCAATAGATGTGTGGTCTGAGATTGGTAGTCTAGTGCATAAATGGGGATGTCATGAAGTCAGATTTATGGACTTATGGCAAAAGCTAAATGAACTGTTATGTCCAGAAGATTTAGGTGTCGTGGCATATGGTATGGGACTACTCTGGTTGAGAAGAAATTCACTCCTCTTTGAAAACAGATTTGAGCATCCAAGAATAATTATGCAGAAGGCTCTGGTCAATAGGAATTTAGTGCTGCACAGGAACAACTCAATGTTAAAAGGCATCAATATGCATCTGCTCGAGCTGTCAGTCAGTGGAAAACACCAAATGGTTTCATGTGCAAGGCCAATTGGGATGTGGCTATGGATTTACAGAAAAAGAAAATTGGCTTGGGGATCATAGTCAAGAATAGTGAGGGGATTGTCTGGCTGTGTTGTGCTCAACATTGAAGGGTTTGATACAACCATTAATTGCAGAGGCTCTGGCCTTGAGGAAGGCTTGTGATTTTTGTGTTGATTTGCGACTGTCACAAGTTATCTTTGAAGGGGATTGTCAATTGGTGGTCAAACATGTCAATTGTAAGGAGGAGATAGATACCAGCTATGGCAGTATCGTTGCAGACATTCCAAGTTTGTTGTCTGAGAGGCCACCGTGGAGCATTTGTTTTACCTACAGAGAATCTAATTCTATAGCACACATGTTAGCAAAGTTAGATTTGTCATTAACTGAGGATCGAGTTTGGATTGAGGAAGTCCTTGTTCAAGTAGAGAGTTATGTAATGACTCTGAGTTTATTGAATGAATGATAATGTCAATGGTTTGATTAAAAAAAAAAAGATTCACTACGCACATTCCTATTACGAGATCCTTCCTAACAGACATTTCAAAACAATCCATTAATCAATGGCCTGTACTACTACTTATGAGACAGGACCATTTAATTGGTCCATTTTCTAACTCATTGTAACTTTAATTTCCCATGTTGTATTTTCTGCTTGGAAAATTGTATCTTTATACACAAAAAAAAACTTACAAACTTATGTGTTCCCACATGGCGTTGACACGCGTCACTACCATGTTAAAAACAACTTAGATATGAAAGGGATCTTTGTTTCTGAATCAAGCCGCTTGAAGCCTCGACCCCTGAAACCCTAGTGCCTTTTACGTCCAATATGCACGATAATCACCATCAATTGGTCATCCATATAAAATCTGGCGGTGTGTGACATCGAAAACATGACCTTTCTAGATTTTCCCGATGGTTCTACACTTTGGTGATGGGTTTTAAGCTTCAGAGATCTAAAAACTGACATCCCGACAGTAATATCTTCATTTTTCTCATAGTGTATACATTTGTTTAGATTACTCTGTTAATCCATATTCTAGACCCACCCTGTCACATGAAATCTGAGCCATCAAAGGAGAGATGAATGAGGCAGTTCTTTGAATCTTAATGCACTAGTATCAACAAGCAACTTCAACATCTAAGGTCTCACTCTTACAAGCTAATTTTGATGACATTATTTTCCATTGGTATCGGTAGGTTCATTGTGTTTGCAATTTGTTGTCATTTGTATGAAATCTCAATATGTATGTTTGCAATTTTCGGACTATCTCCAGTTTATAGGGTCTCTTTGTTGGGTTGCTTTGTTGTGTATGCTCGAAGTGTACACGTTAGTGTTGTGCATGCTCAAAGTGTGCACATTGGCTTGGCTGGTTTAAAGTTATTGCTTCTAAAAGCGCACAAAAGTTGTTGGTTGGTTTTGCTAATTATTTGGTTGGGAATAGCTGATTGGATTTGCTAGTTAGTTTTTAATCGCTAGGACCATAACTTTGTGTGTGGAAGATGTTGGCATCAAGCAGTCACAAAGAGTCACAATAAAAAATTGAAGACTTCCGACAAGAATAATAACTTCAGAAGACGGTTTTTTACTAGTAGAAACTGGTAGGTGGAATGATTTGCTAACATAATTTATATTAGTACGCTATTTGGGAGATCATTATATAATACTTTTGTTGGGTTGATTTGGAGCTTCCTAATTATGGCAAGAAGATGCTTAAGCGTTAGTGTGATATAAATGAACATTGAGTTTGAAAGTTGACCATATCCGTGCAACAATGGAGCTATAATTAAGTAAGTACGGTGCAGTAATGTAAATTGAAACAACTAGGCATCGATTAGAAAGTACAATATATAGGGAAGCACTCTTGTCTTCATGGGTTATTTTGACAGCACTTTCGTATTTTCTTTGCTATTATCTATTGCAAAGACAGTTTTATTATACATGATTTTTACATGAAATGAAAATGGTATTTGGTATGTAGAATTTCTCATTTGGTATTAATATCTATGGCAAATGCATCCAAAAACATGAACTCATTTGGACGGTGACTGAGACGCCGGGATATGTAACACAAGCCTACACACCCCTCATACATGATAGATAATATGCTATGCACTTAAGTATACTAGCAGTATGCAATAGCGTAGCAGCGGAAAGTTAATAAAAGTCGGATAAACTAACCAACACGATAAGCAATTGCAAAGCAGATGACACCATACTAATAATATAACCCTAAACATTGTCCAATCGTAAACATGAGCCATAAAGACATAATATCCCAAAAGCATAAAGCATAGTTTAAAATTTCCAAAATACGGGATTTCCTCAAAACAACATAAATCCACAAAAGTTGACCATAAGTACTGTTGTCTTTTTTTTTTTTCAAAATACTTAAACTCCCGTACTTTTCATAAAGATTCGGGCTTCACACATTTTTCTAAAACCTTATCCTTGTCCAGGTTGTTATGCCGCTTGAACTCCGCAATAAATTCAAGTATACCAATGATCTCCCGATCGATGGCCTCGAGTCACTCCGAGATGGAGGGCTCGAGCCGATTCACAGCCATCTTAGGCGCAATCCTCTCCGGGGGAGAAGGTGCCGTTCTTTTCCTCTTGGTCATGGTCGTCGTTTACTACACCTGTCACAACTTCTACCATTTCGGTTGGAAAATGGTAGTGGAAACTACCACAATGAGATTTCAAGAAATCTCAGCAAGTAATCACGCAACATACCAGAGTTAACAGAAGCATACAAAAGGTATATCATGAAATGCGTGCATGGACATGTACTTGACTTATGCCTTTGACCAGAACTTGACTTATGCACTTGACCATTTTCAAAAGACTTGTAATAGAGACTTGAGCTTTTTATAAAAAATTCATAACCTTTTCTTATTCACGTGAACTTATTTAGAACTTGTCTTATCAAAACATATCACAAGATTTGCATCGAGTGATCCTTATCATATCACGAAATTTTCATCAAGTGATCCTTATCTTATGAGCTTTTATCTTATCCTTGTTCAAAGGGTGGATGCAACACGGTTCCCCTTTGCACCACGTGTTCCTGCTATTACCGCACCATCAACAGTCCATACACCGTGATGAATACGTCATAAACGGAGATTCATATTAACTCAACCTTACTTCGTCGGGTTACATGCCTTATGCACCCACTAGCGTTAGATGCTTCCTCGCTCCGGCATCCTTTGAAAAGAATCCATTTGAGGCTCGTCGACGATACTTTGTCAACCTAGGGGTTACTACTCCATTCTTAAGCACTCCAGAGTGGACAAAAGAGTTCCACTAGGACATTCCCCCGCCCTAGCACTTGGGGTCGTTATAAATCTTTTTCTTTGAAAACATTTTTTTGAAAACACTTCTTTAAAAACACCTTTTTGAAAACACTTCTTCTACAAATACATGTGACATGAGACTTAAACATGCTTACTCATACTTGACATATGACATGCGAAATGTTGTGCATGAAATAACCAAGCATAACATGTTCATTTAATAGGATAATAACATAAACCATATGAGATATCATAACACATATATGGAACCATGAGAACTTGCTTAGGCTGAAACTCATAGGCACAAAAACATGAAGATTCAACTCATAAACATGTTCCAATCCTCAAACATATATTATAAAAATCAAAATATAGTAAACTAAGACATGAAATCATAGATTTTTGGCTAAGTCTGAAACTTCCAAAGCATGTTCAAACCGAAACATCATGTTGTATATACCATCAACCTCAATCAAGTGAAAACTGAAACTCATGGACATATTTCATAGCAATTTCATTACAAAGCCGAAACATAAAACTCCTTCCTTAGAATTACTCAAGATCATATTGACATATTCAAACAAACAACTAAGAGATAAAAAACAAAGCGATCAAAAACCATGGAAGGATTTACACAATCATATACGAATATTAATCAAGAGTAAGTTGAGTGTATACTTACAAAATCCACGTAAGGAATACTAGCAAGCTGTAAATCCGAGCATACTATATTAGAAGAGCATCTAAAACCCTACCTCATGTTCTTGAGTGAGCGTGTGGATTTCTAGGGCATCACTTGGTCTTATTTAGGTTAAAACCCCTTCATTTCACTCGTAAAGTAAAACAAAACCTAAAGTAAACAAGATACATGTGATGATCGAAACATGGAGGTTAAATCCCCTCTTCACTAATTGGCCTCAAGTGTTTTTCCTTGAAAACCCTAAGTTATTTCCAAGAAAATGGTAGAAAGTTTGTGTGCTCTATCTCTCTCTAATGAGATTTGAATCTCATTTTCGGATCGGAAATGACTTATGTGTGTGCAAGACTTAGAGGAAACCGATTCTTACCTTGCTAATCCTTGGTAGTGCCGAAATCCCTTCTCTTGCAAGGATCCTCCTTGTTTGGTTGGAAAGAAAATACAAGAAAATGAGGGAACTTTCAAATGAACTAGGGAGAATTGTGTGGAGAGAATGAGAACTCATGCAAATCCGAAAAATGGCAAGGGAAAAGCCCCCTTGGCGTGAACCCTTCTCTTTTTATATGAGACCCTTCACTTCCCTCCTTGGTTGTATCCAAAGTCCTTTCATGGATGACAAGTGGCAAAGTTTCTTCTTTCCCTTTTCCCTAGTGCCAAAATGCCTCTTGGATTTCCCCACTTGGATTGCATTGGGAAGGGACACTTTGGGGGGTGGCGTGTAGGACTCCTCTTCCTTAGCCAAAATTCCTTCTTTCCCCTTTATGCCCTTCCTTTCTTTAAACAAGCAAATATCTCTTCAAGGGTAGCTTGGTAAAACCATACATGCCTCTTCCTATTCCCAACAAGTAACTCTTGGCATGGAAGACAAGTGGCATTGGGCGTGTGCCATAGCCCTAGTCGTCCTCTCCATTTCCTTTCCCAAGATGTTGCTTCATCTTCTAAGTACTACTTCCCTAGGTGACCTTTCATATATTATTGGTCTAAAATGCACTAAGTGACAAGTGGCAAGTGAATGGAATACTTGAGAGTGTGCTAACCGAAACCCTAAGGGCAAACTTGTCCTTGATACAAAAGTCTCTCTACAAAATCTTCTAGAAACTTGGTGCATACTTGACACATGGAAAAAAGTTAGCCAAATTCGAAATCCCATAAGCCTCCCTTTAGTTTCCTTTGTAAAACTTCTAGAAAAACTCCATTTCACTTCCCTAGGCTTCCATTTCCAAGAAACCTACCTTGGAACTCGAATTCTGGACAAAAACAATGGGCTAGGCGTGCAAGCCCATCTTGGTGCCTTCTTTCACCTTTCTTTCCCCCTTAACCCACTATCAAGACTAGGTTCAAGGTGTAGCATTCTCATGACACATGGCACTAGTAACTTAGAATTGGATCATGGGCCTAAACCATTGGACCTAAGTTTCTAAATAGAGCCGAAATTCCAAAGTAAACTAAGGCCACTCTCCTCTTGGGCTCAAGTTACTACATCAAAGGTTCTAAGGCCTTCCAAAGTAACTAAGGCTCCTAAAATGCCATGGCAACCTAGAACGAATTCTAAGGGTCAAGCCTAGACAAAACTCGAGTCATCACATGAGTTATTTTATAGTCAAGTTCCTTTATATCAGATGACATATGGCTTGATCTCCAAATAGGAGAACCAAGGTCCAAATCCCACACCCCCTTTATCAATAATAATAATAATAATAATAATAATAATAATTGTAAATTAGGACGTGTTTTACACCACTGACTACTCAAACGACCTGCAAAGAACAACCTGACAGCACTGGATGCCCAGGATAAACTTTGATGATTAAGTTAGAGAAGTAATCTCAATATGATATCTCAATAATACTTAGAAGAGTATTTGTTACCTTTGTATACCATTTATAGAGATGCACAGGGGCGTGTCCAGGAAGTCGATAACCATCTGTTCCCTATATTCATCTCTAATTATCCCTTAATCAAGGATGAGGAGATAATCACCCTGATTTATAAGGGTTATCCATTTCAGGATAACTACCTTCATCTTGAGGCGTTATCCCTTTGTGGATGATGTCGTCTCCCTTGTTGATATCATGCTCCCGTGGGCTTTTGGACCATGGGCTCTATAGGTCAACATAGCAAGTTGGGCCTACTTATGGGCTTGGTATCCAGAGGACCCAAATATCCCTCCAGTTACCTCGCTAATTTTCTTTGTGCCAGCAGATAGGAAATTCATTAGTTTGGCACCTTATGCGTCCATGATAAGTGTGATTTTTATTACTCTTTTATTTATGAAAAGTGTCAGTTTTTCTTCAATTCTATTGATTTTATTTTTATTTTTATATATTTTTTCTTTATTTTCTTGGATTTGAAGGAATAAGAAGATTTAGTGTGAAATGAGAGCATTTTGGTACAAAAGAAGGGACTACGGATCCAGACCGAAGAAAGTGCGACCAGAAGGTGCGATCAGAATTGGTGACAAGAGTTAGGTGATAAGCGAGATATTTTACCTTCTGGGCGAGAAGACTTGGTGCAAGGCTCCGGGCGACTAGATTGGGCGACCAGTCTAAACAACCAACTTAAGTGACCAACCTAAACGACATCGTGGGCAACAACTAACAAAGGCGATCAGCTTTACCGTTCAGTAGGTTGGCGAGAGGAGTCTTTCATCTAGGTCAAAAACCTTACATCTTGGTCATTGGGCAAGGAAACCAATTATATTCGACGCACACAACATCTACCCGGTGGGACCCTTCCGAGTTCCTCAATCAATCTGCTGACCACCAAATCCTCCCGAACTCCGTAAATCAAGCCACTTATTACTAAATCTCCATTTTAGATAATTTCGTTATTCTTGGGATAATTTCTTTTATGTTAACATTTATCTTTAGAAACTATTTTCCAAATCTTTAGGCTAGATTGTAGCCGCATTGATCTTATTTCCAGATTTGAGTTTTGACATCTATTTAATCCTATCTTGTGGGATGAATAGAAGAGGAGGAGAGTATAAGTTTGAGAGTAAAAATATTCTAGAGTTTATCATTTAAGTTTCTTTCAAGGGGGCAAATCTGGAGGACAGAGGCGAGAGCTGCAAGCTTCATCAACCGACTCCAACGAAGAACACTAGTTTTATTGTTTTTCTTTTCAGTTTCATTATGCATTAATTTTATTTTCTAGAGTTTTGATGTAGTCTAGCATTGAACACACAATTTATATTCTAAGTTATTTTATTTTCAATATTTTCATGATTGAGTGTTTATTCTTTGTCCTTAATGCTTGCAATTTTCTAGCTAATTATTGTTCGATCGATTGAATCGCAATGAGAACGAGAGGTGATTTGTGATTAGAGCTCTAGGATTAAGTGTCATTAGTTGAGCGAAAGTAGAGATACTTTACAGCGATTGTGTAGGATTTGCTAGGTGAAATCAAACGCTCTAGATCTATTCTTATTATTTTTAACATCTTAATTTTAATGTTATTTTCTTTAGTTTAATTTAGATAATCTATTCTTCAAATTTCAGTTTTCCAAATAGTAATTAATTTAGTAAATTTCAATACTCAATAACATAATTAATCATTGTGGGTTCGATATCCGTTTTCTTTAAAACACTTTACTACTTGTTACGATTCTGTGCACTTGCAGATATTTTCAGCCCAAGAGTCCACGTGATATTCTTACCCCGCTGGTTTGCAATAGGTAATCGATTAAGCAGATTTCAACCTTTCCTACCCTGTCAAGGGTCCATGAGAGATAATTTATAGGCTTAAATTCAAACCAATTCTTCAAAATATAGCCCACGTTAGCCATAGATGTTCGCGCTAATTTAACATCCCTTATTTGAAAGAAATGGAAACTGTCAGGTCAACCAACTTTTCGGATTCCTAAGAACCCTCATGATTACCCTTCCTGATCTTTCTTGATTCACTTACTTATGCCCGTACTTCTTCTTTTCGCACTTCCTCCCCCTTCCATCTTTCCTTCTCCCTGTTCGAGCCCTCTGTTTGTGTCATCTTCAAGAATGCATTTTTCTAGCAATGGTCAGCCCTGGTTCTTTCCGTACTCCCATCCATTCTTCTAGCCCAACTCCAGTGAAGGGCTCTCCTCCCCTTCTGCTAAATCTTCCCTTAGTCGAACCCCTACCTCCTATGAGGGTTTTTCTTGGCGTTCCACCCTGTCTGAGCAGGATTTGGTGAAGCTACAGTCCACATACTAAATCTTAGATTCAGTGAAACTTTCCATTCCCAGGGCAGGATGTACCGTTGAAAAAGGGTTCGCTGGCGATGTGGCCCTAACAGTGAGTGCCTTGACACACAGGCTGCGACTCCTTTTCATACGCCCTGTTTGTGACGTTTTGGATTTCTTGGGGTTAGCCCCCACCCAGCTTCACTCACACGCTTGGCGTGTTCTTATGTGTCCGTGCATAGTATTTCGCATGGTTTTGGAGCCCCTGGAGGATATTTACCCAAATTTGACAGCGAAAGAATTTCTTTCCTTCTATGGGTGAAGCCGTTGCTAGGCAATGTTTACAATTTTCGTGTTAGGTCACAATGCTTGGCAACCTTCGAGCCTCGTTATTCCAATGCCAAGCAGTGGCAAAACAAGTTCTTTTTTGTTTCTGGAAGTAACTGGGAGTATCCCACCGACGAGATGAATCTTTGGGACTACCCAGTCCGTGCTAATTGGGGAAGGGTCCCCGACAACAAAAGCTTGATGTTGGACTTTACTCACAGGGAACGTTCTCGTGTTGACATAGTCCTTAATTGGGCAAAGGAAAAATGACAGGAGTGGTTTGGCGACAGAGGACTTGCTCTCCGCCTCCAATATCGATAGGTTCTTGGTGATACCCAGTCGAGCCCATGTTAGGGGTCATAAACTCAAGGTCGTGGTGCCCCCGGTGAAGAGACGTGCTCCCTAGCCCGAGGGTAAAAGGTAAACTTCTCAAATTGACAGTTCTTTGCCCAAACGCCCTCGTGGCGGCGTGAGGGCGAGGTTGCTAGATCTACAAGGGGGCAAAAGTGGGGGTGGATCGAGGAGTACACTGCAATTCTGACCTTGTTGCTGGTGAGGGGGCTCTTGATGCTTCCCCCGGAGAGAAAATGCCCGAAGCTTCGCCTGTCAGGGTTTCTCCCCCTGTGTCGCCAGGTCTTGACGACCTTATTTGGCTCATGGGCCAAGCCCTCGCTGACTTGGCAACAACTTTTGATTTTGACTTGCCTGCCAAGGGCACTGAATCCGTGAGCACGCCGCCCTTCGAGTCTCCTTCTCTCCTCTCGCCGACCTCAACGCTCAGTGTCGGTGACCTTTCTGTGGATATGTACAGTGCATTTTCTATGGGCATGGCTAGGGTTGGGGTGCCCGAATCCATCTTAGTTGGCGGCGCCCAGACCAATATTGGGGGCGGTGATGAAGACGACGTAGGGAGCAAGGATCTACCCTGAGTTCTCTCCCTGCGACCGTATCTGGGGGTGAGACCCCTACTACTGACCAAGAGAGGGTCTCCATCCCTTCTCCCTCCCCTTCATCATTCGACGATGAGGAGGATTCTCCCACTCCTCCTGAAGGAGGGGGGTCCTCCTTAGAAAGACGGCGGGGTTGGTCAACAGGTGGTGGGTGATGGAGACTTGGTCGACGCTGAAGTTGGGAGGCAGGTTGAAGGCCCAGGGACATTTGTGGCCGAGTTGGGGAATCTGACCACCCCTTCCCTTCCCTTCGTGCTCCCCATGCCGGGGGGTGGGGGGCCCTGCGGTTGAAGGAACAGGCCCAGGATTAGTCATGGAGATGTCAAAATGCTTGAGAAACATGCTCTCTCTAGTATTATGTTCATTTTTTGGATACTACGCCAAGAAGGAAATGACCAGGCTCGTGGCTGAGATGAACAGGCCGATGGGCACATCCGCAACTTGGAAACTGACCTTGAGTTCCTCCGTGATGAAGTGTGCGAGCTTCGTGGTGAATTACTTCGAGCTCAATCAATCCAAGCTCGTGATAGTTTTGCCTTGCGGCTAGCGGACTCCGAATGGGAGTCTGCTCGAGCTCGGGTATCTAGGCTGAGTGAGGCGCTGGCCACCTCCCAACAATCTCAAGCAGATGCTGTGCAGGGTTCTAGGGAGTGTGTTCGGGCCTTGTCCACCTCGAAGGAGGAGCGCAAGAGGCTTGCACTTGAACTGTTAGAGGTGAAGGAGCGCAGACAATTCGACATCCAACTGTCCGAGGCAAAGGGAAACCACAAAGAGTTGCAATCAAGGTTTGCTACCTATAAGAAGGTCTGGGAGGATACTGATGCTGCATAGGGTAAGATAGCTCAAAGTTTGAGGCCTTTGAACGCCACTGTCAAGGAGCAGAAGCAGCAGTTGGAGGGGTTGGGGACTTAGTTTGCTTTTGCCAATGGGGAGTAGGTCTGTTTGCACCCTAAATTGGCCGCTGCCAGGGATGTTAGGGACTGGGCATTTGGGTACGACTATGGGGCTGGTATGGCTTGCTTGCGGGCTCACCTGTTGGCTAACCCGCGTACCAACTTAAATAGCCTAGACTTGGAGGAGTTTCAGCCTGATGTAGTGTCTTGTCGTGGATGCCCTAAGATGCAACACCATCCCCGACGCCTTTCCTACCCCAGCATCCTCAGCCCGCCCAAGTGGAGTCCCCTCCTCATGACATTTTTTACATTTGTGATGTTTGTTTGATATTTGATCTTTTGTATTGGTTCTGGACAACGTTTGGCCCTTGAATTGGCCCTTGACTTTTGCATTTGTTTTGGCCTTATTGCTCTATGTAGTTTAATTTTTGTTTGATCTTTTAACTCGCATCGTGAACTGCTCTTGATGTTGGTGGCTAACTGTTAGGGGGTTGTGGGGTCCTTTAACCTCCGCACCTGTTTGATTGCACTGCGAGCTAGACTTGAACCTGGTGCCTAACTGTTTAAGGGGTCCTTTTACCTTCATGCCAGTTTGCTTGCACCACGAGTTAGACTCGACCCTTGTGGCTAACTTTTTTTTTGGGGGGGGGGGGGGGGGTCGTAGGGTCTTTTGACCTCCGCGCCCTTTGGTTTGCACCGCAACTTAGACTTAATACTGGTGGCTAACTTTTTGGACAGTCGTAGGGCTTTTCATCTCCACGCTCATTGGTTTGCATTGCAAGTTAGACTGGACACTGGTGGCTAACGTTTTGGGGGTCGCGGGGTCTTTTGACCTCCACGCCCGTTGGTTTGCACTGCGAGTTAGACTAGACATTGGTGGCTAACTATTTGGGGGGTCACTGGGTCTTTTGACCTTTGCGCCCATTGGTTTGCACCACGAGTTAGACTCGACAATAGTGGCTAACTGTTTTGGGAGTCGTAGGGTCTTTTGACCTCCATGCCCGTTGGTTTGCACCGCGAGTTAGACTCGACACTGGTGGCTGATTGTTTGGGGGTTGAGGGGTCTTTTGACCCCCATGCCCGTTGGTTTGCACCGTGAGTTAGACTCGACACATGTGGCTACTTGTTTGGAGGGTCGTAGGGTCTTCTGACCTCCACGGCCATTGGTTTGTACCGCGAGTTAGACTCGACACAGGTGGCTAACTGTTTGGAGGGTCGGGGTTCTTTTGACCTCCACGCCCGTTGGTTTGTACAACAAGTTAGACTCGACACTGGTGGCTAATTATTTGCGGGACGTGGGGTCTTTTGATCTCCACGCCCATTGGTTTGCACCTCGAGTTAGACTAGACACTGGTGGCTAACTATTTGGGGGGTCACTGGCTCTTTTGACCTCCGCGCCCGTTGGTTTGCACCACGAGTTAGACTCGACACTGGTGGCTAATTGTTTTGGGGGTCGTAGGGTCTTTTGACCTCCATGCCTATTGGTTTGCACCGCGAGTTAGACTCAACACTGGTGGCCAATTCTTTGGGAGGCTGTGGGGTCTGTTGACCCCAGGCCCATTGGTTTGCACCGTGAGTTAGACTTGACATTGGTGGCTAATTGTTTAGGGGGTCACGGGGTCTTTTGACCTCCATGCCCGTTGGTTTGCACTGCGAGTTAGACTCAACACAGGTGGCTAACTGTTTGGGGGGTCGTGGGGTCTTATGACCTCCACGGCCGTTAGTTTGCACCATGTATTAGACTCGAAACTTGTGGCTAACTGTTTGGGGGGTCATCGGGTCTTTTGACCTCTACGACCGTTGGTTTTCACCATGAGTTGGACTCGACACTGGTGGCTAACTATTTTGGGGGTCGTAGAGTCCTTTGGCCTCCACGCCCGTTGGTTTGCTCAGCGAGTTAGACTCCACACTGGTGGCTGGCTGTTTGGGGGTGGTGGGGTCTTTTGACCTCCACGCCTGTTGGTTTGCACCACGAGTTAGACTCGACACTGGTGGCTAATTGGTTGGGGGGTCATGTGGTCTTTTGACCTCCATGCCCGTTTGTTTGCACCTCGAGTTAGACTCGACACTGGTGGATAACTGTTTTGGGGGTCGTTGGGTCTTTTGACCTCCATGCCCATTGGTTTGCACCGTGAGTTAGACTGGACACTGGTGGCTAACTCTTTGGGGGGTCGCGGGGTCTTTTGACCTCGGGCTCATTGGTTTGCACCGCGAGTTACACTCGACACTGGTGGCTAACTGTTTGGGGGGGGGGGGGGGGGGTTGAGGGGTCTTTTGACCTCCATGCCCGTTGATTTGCATCACGAATTAGACTCGACACTAGTGGCTAACTATTTGGGGGGTCATGGGGTCTTTCGTTCACGTCCGTTGGTTTGCACCGTGAGTTAGACTCGACACTGGTGGCTAACTGTTTGGGGGCTCATGGGGTCTTTTGACCTCCACGCCCGTTGGTTTGCACCACGAGTTAGACTCGGCATTGGTGGCTAACTATTTGGAGGGTCTTGGGTTCTTTTGACCTCCACGCCCGTTGGTTTGCACCTAGAGTTAGACTCGACACTGGTGGCTAACTGTTTTGGGGGTTGTGGGGTCTTTTGACCTCCACGCCCGTTGGTTTGCCCCGTGAGTTAGACTCGACACTGGTGGCTAACTCAGATCTCCATCCACTTTATTGATTTGTCTCTCGTTAAAAACATACATTCTTTTTAAGACGGAAAATAAATGCTTAAAAATAACCTCATAGGGATAAAACCTCTTCAAGTGTTCGGTGTTTTATGGGTGCTGCAACTCCTTTCCCTGTTGTCCTTGAGGCGGTAGGAGCCTAGTTGGTTGCAGGTTATGACTATTTAGGGTCCTTCCCATCGTGGGCCAAGCTTTCCCTCGCCTTGGGTTGTCACGCCTATCTCCCTATGCACCAAGTCACTGACTTTAAAAGACCTAGGCTTGACCCGCTAGTTGAATTAGCGCTCAGCCTTCCTTTTGTTATAGATATTCTAGACTTCTGCCTTTTCTCTCACTTCCTCTAATAGGTCGAGATGCTCCTCAAGCATTTCGTTCTTGTCTGCTTGGTTGAAGTGGCTGGTCCGGGGTGTGGCCAAGCCAACTTCCACCGGGGCGACCGTTTCACTCCTGAAGGCCAAAGTAAATGGTGTTTCCCCCGTTATGGTCTTCACTGTCATTCTGTAGGCCCATAAGACGCTTGGGATTTCTTCCGCCCATTCTCCTTTCTTGTTGCCGAGTTTCTTTTTTAATATTCCCAACAAGGATTTGTTCATTGATTCTGCTTGTCTGTTTGCCTGCGGGTGCCCTGGTGACGAGTATTTTATCTGGATGCCTAACTCTTGGCACCATTCTCTATAACAGTCTGAGTCAAATTGCTTCCCGTTGTCGAAGATTATGATATTAGGGATGCCAAACCTACACACAACATTCTTCCATAGGAACTTAGTCATAACTTTTGTTGTGATGGTCGCGAGGGGCTTTGCTTCCGCCCATTTCGTGAAATAATCTATCGCTACGATTATGTGCTTTACCCTGCCTTTCCCTAGTGGGAAAGGGCCAACTAAGTCGACTCCCCATTCGGCGAAAGGCCACAGGGCAATGATAGAGTAGTTTTTCTAGCGGACAGTGTGAAACCGAGGTGTATATTTGGCATTTGGTACACTTCTTTGCGAAAGTCTTAGCATCTCTTAAGGCGTTAGGCCAATAGTATCCTGCCCTGAGAGCTTTCCATGCCAAGGCCTTCCCGCCCGAGTGGTTGTCGCAGATGCCCTCATGTATCTCTGCTAGGACATACTGTACTTCCTCAGGTGAGATGAACCTTAGCAAGGGAGCCGAGAAACCCTTCTTATACAGGACTCCATCAATTCTGGTGAACCGCACCGCATTCCTTCTCACTTTCCTCGTTGCCTCATTCCCTTCTGGAAGCTTGCCAGCTTCTAAGTATTCCAATATCTCTTTGCTCAGGGCTACATGATTCACATGGGTTCCAATAGTTGGAACTTCAATCACCTTCTTCTGTACTTCCCATGGCAACTCTACATCCTCCCGTGCAGAGGCGGCCTTGGCCAGTTTATTGGCTATAGTGTTATTCGCCCTCGGGACCTGTTCCAGTTTGAAGTAAGTAAATTGGTCGCAGATTGTTAATACCTGATTTAAGTCCTTTTAAAATTTTTCCCCTTTCGTGGCGTAGGCTCCAGTCACTTGGCTCATGACTATTTGGGAGTCGGCTTTTGCTTCGACCTCATTGGTGCCAAGAGTCTTGGCAATTGAAAGTCCTGCTATTAAGGCCTCGTATTCTGCTTTGTTGTTTGTAGTCTTAAAGGCGAGTGTGGCCATATAGTAGTGTTCCTCTTCTGTCTCCCCAATGATATAAATCCTGATACTTCCTCCCTTTTGGCAGGCTGACCCATCGACGAATATCGTCCAGGGTAGAACAAGAGGTGCTACTTCAACATTTGCTGGAAAATTGGTGAACTCAACGACAAAGTTCGTTAATATTTGCCCTTTAATTGCACTCATGGGCATGTAGTCAAGGTCTAACTCGCTGAACTCTATCGACCATGCGACTAATCTTCCCAAGCTGTCTTGCTTCTGCAGTATCTTCCCAAGGGGATGCTTCGTCAGGACCCTTATGGGATGGGCTTGGAAGTACGGCTGCAACCTCCTGGCGGCTGTTACTAGTGCGAATGTTAGCATTTCCATTTGCTGATACCTGGTCTCGGGGCCTTTCCGTGCACGACTTGTAGTAGATTGGAGCCTGTGTTGTGCCCTTATCTTTGCATAATACAACTGAGACGGCGTGGGGGGATACTGCTAGGTACACTTACAGGATGTCCCCCAGGTTAGGCTGTTTTAGTAGGGGAGGATTGACCAGGTACTGCTTCAATTCCTCGAAGGCTTGGTTGCAATCCTCATTCCACGGATGTGTCTTCCTCAAGACCCTAAAGAAAGGGAGGTACTTGTCCGTGGACCTTGGTACGAACCTATTTAAGGCCTCTCTCCGACACTATAAATCCCAAAAACTTGCCCGAGTTGACCCCGAAAGCGCACTTAGTAAGGGTGCAAATCGGTCGGTCCAGTTCAGTCCGGTCTGGCGATGGACCGGAGCAAACACCCTTAGGGATCGTACCGGACCCGACGGTAGCTATAGGTCTGGTCCGGTCCAGTCGGTCCATTCAGTCTGGCCTAATTTTTTTTTTTTTAATCAACTAATAAATTTTTTTTATTTAAAATACTAAATTAAACTAAGTGACTTATTAATGTTGATTATGTAACAAACTCAATAAAAAAATATTTTATATAGTCAATGATAATAAATTAGATGAAAACTATATTATTAATTTATATAATTACTATATAATTAACTAATTGATAGAATATTAACAAGTGTTAATAACATATTTAAAATTTTGTATTGCTAATAGTGATAGGTTAGATGAAGATATATATAAAATATTGTTAATTTATAGAATATTAACAAGTATTAATAATATATTTAAAATTTTATATTGTTAATTGAATAATTATTATATAAATAATATATAATATATATATATATTTTTTCATTTGGTCCGGTCCTGGGTGGGAAAACCCTGGACCATGGACCGGACCGAAACCTTTCAGTCCTCTAAAATATGAACCGAGACCAACCGGTCTCTGTCTCAGTCCGGACTGAAACGGTCGGTCCGCTAGGTTCGGACCGACCGTCTATCACCCCTAACACTTAGCAGGGTTCAACTTCATTTTGTACTTGTGTAGCATTGCGAAAGATTCTCTGAGGTCCGCTAAGTGCTGTGTAGGTTCCTTGCTCTTCACTAGCAACTCGTCGACGTAAACCTCCATGGTCTTGCCAATCTGGCACTTAAACATCTAATTTACCAACCTCTGATCTGTCGCCCCTGCATTTTTCAACCCAAAGGGCACTACCTGGTAACAATACAGGCCTCTATTGATGATGAATGCCGTCTTCTCCTCGTCCATCTTGTTCATTTGGATATGATTTTATCCTGAATATGCATCCATGAAGCTTAAAACTTTGTGCCCCGCGGTGGCGTCTACAATGACATCAATCCGTGGAAGCGGGAAACTATCCTTTGGGCAGGCTTTGTTTAAGTTGGTGAAGTCCACACACATTCTCCACTTCCCATTTGCCTTTTTGACCAGTACCATGTTGAAGAGCCATTCTGGATAGTAAGCCTCTCTTATAAACCTCGCTGCTAACATAAAGTCTATTTCTTCAGTTATGGCCGTGCATTTCTCTGTGCTGAAAGACCTTCTTTTTTAGCGTACCTTCTTTGCCTCTGAGTTGACACACAAATTGTGTTCTATGATTGCATTGTCGATTCCGGGAATATCTTCATGGCTCCATGCAAATACATCTCTATGCTCAATCAGCAAACGCTTTAGCGCCTCCCTGTACTCTGGCGGGAGCCTCATTCCGATCCTAGTAGTGGCGTTTGGGTGTTATGGGTGTAGTGCTACAATTTCTAAAGACCCATTTACTTTAGCTTGCATGAGGTTGTCTTCATCCCTCACTTCTACGTTCTGGCTATCTTCTTCCAAAGGTGGCGGTGGTGGTTGCTTGCCCCCACTATCCACTGTGCACACAGCAGACGCCCTTACTTTGAGCTCCTACACATAGCATTCCCGCACCAGGATCTACTCACCACGTACCTCGCTACTCCAGCTTCGGTTGGGAACTTCATTTTCAGATGGTAAGTGTAAGTGACTAGCTTCAAGTCATTGAGGGTTGGCCTTCCTAATATGGCATTATAGGATGATGGGGCTTTAACCACCAGGAAGTTCTTCATCGTGGTGCTGATGCAGGCACCTTGGCCAACTGAACCTGGCAGCGCAATGGCGCCTGATGAGTGGACGAAAGTGCACTTTAAATACCTTATTATTGGACTAAATGCTAAAATGTGAATAGAAATGATAGAAATTAATGTTTATTATTGAATTGTACTATTTACTTTGAGATACTCCTAAGCAGATTTTTATATTTAATTTCAAGCTCTATAAAAAAGCAAGTCAAAGCCCAGTCAAATTCAAAGGATTTTCAAGTGGCCAAGACGTTGGAAAAATTTATGAACTTTCAATGAGTGTAGGACTCTTCAAATAAGGATAATGATGGAGTTTGAGAGTAATTCGGATCTAGAGAAAAAGTCAGAGTCCAAAATGTGCTAGGAGACAGCCTAGACATACTTTAGTATTTTAATCGTAACTTTCCACTCACATATTGGATTGATGCGATTCTTAATGCGTTAGAAAGATATCTTAAAGGGCTACAAATTTGTAACTAATAAGGATTTCTAAATTCGAATGCCTGAAGTGCGTACGTGGCTGCCAAGATGAATCCTAAAATTTATGCGATTTTGTATGCAGGAATATGAAGACATTAGGGTTTCTTTCCTACCCTATATAAGCATTTCATTAGCAATAGATTGAGAGTTTTTAGAGAAGGGAGACGGCTCAAAACTGAAGAATGAAGAGACGAAATTAATTTTTATGGCCGTCGTTTGCTTTATTTTTCTCTTGAGATTTTTGTTGTCTATTATATTTAAGGGTAACTAAATTCTCAAGTAGGGTTAGAGAGGAACTTGCGCATGGTATTTTTAATTTATGTATTTGATTTTCAATTAATAAAACTCTTTTATTTTATCATTCTCAATTCACTGTTGATATTTTCTTCTCCGAATAATTATAGAATTTATTCTGTTTATGGATTCAGTCATGCTTTTTCTATTGAATGGATTAAGTCTTTAATTATGTTTGGATTAATTATTTATCTATATTGATTTAATTCTTTGCTGCAATATCGCTCCCTGAGTATATTGTCGTCGTTGAATTTTCTCAATAGTGATAACAATTTACGTATTTTAAAAAGTGGTGAATGATTTTTCAAAGGGTTACATTTGGTTTAATTTTGATTTATAAATCTATACCTTCCAATTGGGAATTTTGGGAATTGAGTTCCCAATTAAGTTATTCAATGAATTAAGAATAATTAAAATATCAGATTTGTGCAAGGGATTCTCGACACTTTATTGTTCCTCAAATTTGAGTACTTTTTCTGTTAGTCACTTTGCTTCATTTTAATTTGCATTTAAAATTAATATTTGTTCTCCATTAATCATTTAATATTTTTATTTAGTTTCTTTGTTCCTTTTGCTATTCTTTTAAGTTGTCTCTCTGTGGAATCTACACCCCAAAGTTGTACTACAACTACCGCGTTATTCTTTGGATGAAATCAAATTTTGGCGCCATTGCCGGGGAGACGGTAGAAGAATTGCTAGATAGTTTTCTTTCAACAGTTTGTAAAGACGGTAACTTCGTTCCATCTTTTAGCTTGTTGTATTAATTTTTTTTCTTCTCTCTTTTTATAGTATTTTTATTTTTTTTAGTATTATTTCTTTTACCTTGCATGCACAAATATAGAGACGCTTTGGGTAGATTTGCTTGTAGGCCTGCGCTAGAGTCAATCAAAATTTTTAAATCCTTTATTTGACAATCCATCTAGTCACGAAGAAATGAGTGAACATGAAGATCAACCCACTAGAACTCTTCAAGATTACCTCCAGCACAGCCACACCATCATGCATCATGTTTCCAGCTAATATTCGCCAACTGGATTTTAAAACATGGATGATACAGTTACTCCCTACTTTTCATGGCTTGGAAAATAAAAATCCATATGTGCACATTAGGGAGTTTGAGGAAGTAGTTGCGACTTTTCATAGTCAAAATGCAACTGATGACGTTGTGAGACTTAAGTTCTTTCCTTTCCCTTTGAAGGATAGAGCTAAGAGTTGGCTATACTCGCTGAGATCACGATCTATTGGGTCATGAAATGAGATGACTCAAGTTTTCTTTAATAAATGTTTTCCCCAACATAAGACCAACACTTTAAAAAGACAAATTTCCACCTTTGCACAAAAGGACAGTGAGACTTTGTATCAGTCTTGAGAAAGATTTAAGGAGTTGTTGTGTATGTGTCCTCACTATGGGTATGAGAATTGGCGCTTAATGAGCTATTTTTATGTGGGACTTACACCTAGAGAGCGTCAATTTGTGGAGATGATGTGTAATGGTGAGTTCTTACAGAAAGATCTTGATGAGGCCATAGAATACCTCAATGAGCTTGTTGAAAAAGCTCACACTTGGATTGATTCTAGTGCTACTGAAAGCACAAATAGGTCACAACCTGCAAGAAACCCAAAATGGTGGTGGAATTTACCATCTCAGGGAAGAGGATAACCTAACGGCTAAGGTTGAGATGCTGACTAGGGAGTTAGATGTGTTAAAGACTAAGGATTTAAAGCCAACACACATGGCTAATCATGCAGAGTCTTTTGGACCATGTTTTGTGTGTGGCAGGGTAGATCACCTCACCCAAGAGTGTCCCACACTTGTTGAGATGAGAGGGATGTATGAGGAACAATGTAATGGCTTAGGTATGTACAAGAAGCCTTTTACACCTTACTCTGATACTTATAATCCGGGGTGGCGCAATCACCCCAATTTTAGCTGGAAGTCTGAAAACCAGCTGCTTGCACAACCCCTAGATCATATCCTGTACCATATCATGCACCATCTTTTAGGAGTCCTTTAGAAGACACTTTGCATACTTTTATTGAGGCACAGGGTAAAACTAACCAAAAGTTTGAATCTTTGATTACACAGGTTGTTGAAGAAAACAAGGAGATAAAGAGCCAAACGTCCAAATTGATGAGCTCCCTGAGTGTGAATGAGCGAGGTAAGTTCCATTCTCAAACTCAGTCCGCACCCCATGGTCAACACATGGCGCAAGAGAATTTGAAAGATGTGAATGCCATTATGACACGAAGTGGTAAGTCATTACACATCCCAACAACGAACAAATCAGAGGATGTAGAAAATGATCAATATAGTAGTAATGCTGAGCTGCCCAAGGAACCTAAGGTGACAAAGAGTCTAGTTAAGGAACCATTTTCTCAAGCTTTAAAATCTAGTATGCGAACTTTGGATTCTAGCAATGAAATCTTGGAGAACCTGAGGCAGGTAAAGATCAATCTTCTTCTTTTGCATGTTATTAAACAAGTTTCTACTTATGCAAAAGTTCTCAAGGATTTGTGTATAGTTAAGAGGAAGCACAATGTTAAGAAGACAACATTCCTGACAGAGCAAGTTAGTGCTATAATTGAGCAGGGAATTCCTCCTAAGTACAAGGATCCTAGTTGTCCAACCATTGCATGTAATATTGGGAACCATGAGTTTGGGCAACCGTTGCTAGATTTACGAGCTAGTGTGAATTTGATATTTTATTCCATTTATTTGCAGCTTGGTTTGGGTGAAATTAAGCCTACTTTTGTTGTGCTTCAATTGGCTGACTGTTCAGATAAGAAACCGAGAGGGATAGTTGAGGATGTTTTGATCCAAATTGACAAGTTTTACTACCCTGTTGATTTTTTAATTTTGGATACTCAGTCGGTTGTTGAGTCTGATTCTAAGATTCCTGTGATACCCCATATGATATGAGTAAGGGTAGGTGGTGTATGAGATCCCACATTGCTTAGGAAGGAGAAGTTCTTGCTCTTTATAAGGTTCTAATGGGGCTCCAATTGTATCATTGACTAGTCCTTTTGGAGTATAGGCCATGTGGTTTGGGCCTTCCATTGGGGCGTTACAAATGGTATCAGAGCCTATCCCAACCAGAATGTGGGACTTGAGCCGTGCCACCTATAATAGACAGGTCCGACGAGGACGTCGGGAATTTAAGGGGGTAGATTGCCCCATATGATATGAGTAAGGGTAGGTGGTGTATGAGATCCCACATTGCTTGGGAAGGAGAAATTCTTGCTCTTTATAAGGTTCTAATGGGGCTCCAATTGTATCATTGATTAGTCCTTTTGGAGTATAAGTCATGTGGTTTGGGCCTTCCATTGGGGCGTTACAATTCCTCTCATATAAGGTAGACTTTTCCTTGCTATGGCTAATGCACTTATAAACAGCAGGAATGGGCTGATGAAACTATATTTTGAAAACATGACCATGGAGGTCAACATATTCCACATCAGTAAGCAGCCTAGTGAGGATGATGAGTGCCAACAAACATACACGATTGACGCACTCATAGACAAGGGAGTTCACACAACTCATGATTCTGATCCCTTTGAATATTTCCTTGTTAATTCTGAGTTTGATATTATTAGTGATTCATCTGATGTTGATATTTGTGCTATTTTTTTATGAAACTTAGGATTATGGAATACAGATTTGGCAACCAAAATTTGAGGAGTTGCCTAAGAAAAGTGAAAAACAAATTCCTTCAAGTGTGGAGAGTCCCAAATTAGAATTGAAATCGCCGCCCTCAGGTTTAAGGCATGCATTTCTCGGCCTATGTGACACTTTTCCTGTTAGTATTTCTTCGAAATTGAATGCAGGTAAGTTTAGAAATTTTCAGTTGACCGAGTTAGAGGAATTGAGAAATGATGCTTATGAGAACTCTAAAATCTATAAGGCTAAAACGAAAGCGTTTCATGATAAAAATATTGGTAGGAAGACGTTTAAGCCTAATGACCTAGTATACTTATATGATTCTAGATTTCATAAGCACCCAGGAAAACTTTGGTCTAGGTGGACCGGCCCCTTTGTAGTGAAGCATATTTTTTAAAACGGGGCGATAGAAATAAAGGACCCTAGGGATGGCCGTGTCTTTAAAGTAAATGGTCAACGCCTTAAAGTATTAATTGATAGGCAAGTTCCGGAAGTGGAAGACATTCCACTTGTGGATCCGGTCTATCAACCTTGACCACACCACGCATGTATGTTTTTCTTTATTTGTTTTGTTTATTTTGTTTTATTTTTGTTTTCTCTTATTTTCTTTCTTTTCCTTTTCGTTTGCTATTGTTTTCTATATTTTTGTTTGCAGGTTAGTTTCATTTTGTCATTTCAGGTTACCATCTTTGGTGCTTAGCAAGCTACCCACGTCACTCATTAGGTGTATTCTACCCTTTGTATTTACTCCACATTCAAATTTGATTCCTAAAAATTGAAGACAATATTTCATTTAAGTTGGGGGGTGGTGGTGCAAATTTAGTATTTAAAATGCTTGTTTTGTTGGAACTCTGTGGCATATTTTCATGTGTCAATTGTTTTTAATTTGCATTACACATGCATTCTTTTCACATGTGTACTCGTTCTTATTCATAGTCATCTTCGTAAATTCACCAAACCCACCATAATCATTTTTTGCTGAAGCATTCACAGAATCCCTAATGCACTCATCCAAGCTTTATGGTAAGATGGTGGTTTGACACATGTAGCTAGAGAACTCTTTTGCTTAAGTATTAATTTGAGTTTTGGAGAGAATTGAGAGCCTACAAATGCAGTAAATTGTAATGAGCGTTCATTGATCTGTTGAATTGGGCACTTCTTTTGAGAATATCGTTACATGGTTCGTGGTAAGACGGTGGATATACTTGGGATATGACGAAGGTCAACTTAGGATCAACATTTGAGCCTTTCTAGCTAACCTTTTCTATCATAGACCCCTAGTAGCCAACTTTGAGCCAATAAACACATGTAGCTTTTTCTTTTCATATGTCCACATCATCCATGCCTCTCCACATTGGAGTATAGCCTATACACTGGTTTTCTACCATTTTTACTTCCAAGTATAAACTAGGTGTGGAATTTGCATTCTCTTTCTTTTGTGTTGGGTTCTCGAATAAAAAAGAAGAAAAAAAAAGGTCAAGGTTGGGTAGAAATGGCAAGAATACCAAAGTGGCTTGTGTTTGTTCATCAAATTTTTGAAAAAAAAAAAGGAAAAGCAAGAGAAGAGGAAGAAGCAAAAGCATTATTATTCGATGATCTGAAAAGTTGGAGAGTACATCAAGTGAGAAGTATGGTCTACTGAGATATTTAATAAGATTCCCTTTGTATGTACTTGAAAGTTTTGAATGTTTTTCATCCTTTTTTTTTTATATAGCCCCGAACTTAAGACATGTTACAACCTTTTGTGTTGACCGTTTGGATCCTAAGTAAACTTTTGGAAAGAATGGTGGAAGTCTCATTTGTTAGTGTTCCTATCATAAAATCAATGTTTTATTGTTGCTTGTACATAATTGCATAATTCCTCATGAGAGTGTGTGTACACCCATTGTCAACTCTATAGAGAGAATCCTCACACGAAACACTTTTATACCTGTGAGTTATGGAGTTGAAGCTTTCGCTTGAGATGTTCTTGATGTTGCATTTGTCAAGGCTTCTGGTTAGATGGATATAGTTTAGACCACACACACACTCTGTGGAATGCTATAGGTGGATTGCTTGTGATAGGGTTATTGAATTCTTAAGATTGCTTTGATATGTGAATCTAGAAAGTGTGACTTGGTGGCCTTTGTGTGTGATTTTCTTTGGTCTCTTTTGTTATTATGGCATGAAAATTGCTAGGGACTAGCAATAAGCAAGTTGGGGGTGTGATGAGTGTACGAAAGTGCACTCTAAATACCCTATTATTTGATTAAAATGCTAAAATGTGAATAGAAATTATAGGAATTAATGTTTATTCTTGAATTGAGTTTCTATTTACTTTGGGATACTCATAAACAAATTTTTATGTTTAATTTCAAGGTCTATAAAAGAGCAAGTTAAAGCCCAGTCAAATTTAAATGACTTTCAAGTGGGCAAGACGTTGGAAAAACCTATGAACTTTCAAAGAGTGTAGGACTCTTCAAATAAGGATAATGATGGAGTTTGAGAGTAATTCGGATCTAGAGAAAACGTTGGAGTCCAAAACGTGCTAGGAGATAGCCTAGACATACTTTAGTATTTTAATCGTAACTTTCCACTCACATATCGGATTGATGCGATTCTTGGTGCATTGGAAAGCTATCTTAAAGGGCTACAAATTTTTATAATAAGGATTTCTAAGTTCAAAAGCCTGAAGCACGTACATGGCTGCCAAGATGAGTCCTAAAATTTATGCGATTTTGTAAGTGAGAATATGAAGACATTAGGGTTTCTTTCCTACCATATATAAGCATTTCATTAACATGAAATTGAGAGTTTTTAGAGAAGGGAGACGGCTCAGTACTGAAGAATGAAGAGACGAAATTAATTTACATGGCCGCCGTTTGCTTTATTTTTCTCTTGAGATTTTTGTTGTCCATTATATTTTCGGGTAGCTAAATTCTCAAGTAGGGTTAGGGATGAACTTGCACATGGTATTTTTAATTTATGTATTTGATTTTCAATTAATAAAACTCTTTTGTTTTATCATTCTCAATTCATTGTTGAAGTTTTATTCTCCGAATAATCATAGAATTTATTCTGTTTATAGATTCAGTCATGCTTTTTCTATTGATGAGTTAGGTCTTTGATTATGTTTGGATCAATTATTTATCTATATTCATTTAATTTTTTGTTGCAATATCGCTCCATGAGTATATTGTCGTCGTTGGATTTTCTCAATAGTGATAATAATTTACGTATTTTAAAAAGTGGTGAATGATTTTTCAAAGGGTTACATTTGGTTTAATTTTGGTTTATAAATATATATCTTCCAATTGGGAATTTTGGGAATTGAGTTCCCAATTGAATTATTCAATGAGTTAAGAATAATTAAAATACTGGATTTGTGCAAGGGATTTCTGACTCTTTACTGTTCTTCAAATTTGAGTACTTTTTATGTTAATCACTTTTCTTCACTTTAATTTGTATTTAAAATTAATCTTTGTTCTCCATTAATCATTTATTATTTTTATTTAGTTTTTTTGTTCCTTCTGCTATTATTTTAATTTGTCTCTCTGTGGAATCGACACCCCAAAGATGTGCTACAACTACCACGTTATTCTTTGGACGTAATTAGCACCCACGGGTTGACCAACTTCTCCCAAGAACCCCTTCAATGGAGATGGTGATGGGCATAGCTTGTTAGAGCTAATGCTCATCTTGATGAAGGCGTCCCAAAATAAGATTTCGGCTGAGTTTCCATTGTTTATCAAGATTTGTCTGGTCGTATAGTTGGCTATCAGCAAACGACTAGGGCGTCATAATGGGGGTGTATAGCCCCTTGGCAGTCCTCGTCTCCAAACAAGATGGTAGGGGTTGCATTTAGCCTAGGATGGTGTCCGCCATGTACACTTTGTGGTATCTTACTCTCTGGGTGTGAGCCTTTCTGCTGGCTGCTGTTACACCTCCACCGGCAAAACCTCCCGCTATGGTATAGATTTCACCAAGGGATGCTTGGTCCTAACCCCTTGGTTGTTGAGGGGTATTGTGCCTTCGTTCCTCCTTCGCCCTCTGGCGTTTGGGGTTTCTACTTCGCCTACTTTCGTGCTTACGACCCTCCTCCTTCTCCGATTTGAGATAGTCAGCAAGCATTCTTACGAGTTCCCCACTTCCTGCAAGGTTGGCGACCCTCTTCTTTAATGTGACACAATCTTCTGTCCAGTGAGTACTTGCTTGGTGGTACTTACATTACCGGTGCCCTCTTATAGAGGGATGCTCCTCCTCTCTTGTTGCCTTATCTTTTTCTTGCATGCTCATGTTATTGTGAATGAGGCGGTGCCCCTAGTCTCGTTGATTGGAATACCTTTATCGTCTTTCATCCTGATGACCCTACCCGGTCTGTTTGTCTTTGGAACTATTCTGGATTTTGGCTTCTGACTTGACATCCCACTTGCTTGGCTCTAGGAGGGCCTGCAACATGTCTTCACCATTTATGAAATCGTCCACTCTATCCATAAACTCCCTCAGGGTGGAGGGAGTTTTCCTAGCCAGTTCAACCATGAATGGGCTACGTGGTCAGATACCCCCTAAAAGGGCAGCCAACATGATCTTTTTATCCTGGTCGTCTGTGGTTAGTCTCTCCTTGTTGAAACGGGTCAGTTTTCAAGCTCTCTCCCTCCTTTTGCTTGATGGTCAACAGGTAGGCAGCTGGTCTGCGGCGTCTTCTGCTCGCCATGAATTGAGTAAGGAATTGTTTGGCTAGCTCCTCAAAGTTGCCGATGGATCATAGGCGCAATGTCCCAAACTAGCCTCTTGCTATTCCTTTCAACGTTAAAGGGAAAGCACAACACACCACCTCCCCAGAAAAGCTGTGGAGGGTTATGTGTGCTTTGAAGTTTTTGATGTGGTACACTGGGTCTCGTGACCCATCAAATAAGTCAATTTGAGGAACTTTAAACCTTGGTGGGAGGGGAACCGCCGTTACTTCTTCGATGTAAGGGAGGTCAGTGCGGGTAAGAAACTATTCCACCGAAGAGGATCCTCCCATCCTTCTTGCCATCTCTTCATATTTGTTAACAAGGTTGCGTACTTCATCATGTAGTTTCTTCTTTTCCAGCTCCTCCATATTTACACCTCTTGCACTGTGTGCATCTCCTTCCACCTGCCTGTTCTGGACGGGTGGTATGGTGGCATTCTGCCGCTACAATCCCACTACAATCCCAACCTCTCTCAGCTTTTGTTTGGCCTCTACCAGCCTCGCTTCTATCTCCACTACATTCATCTCTTGATCACGAGTTGCTTGAGATCGCGTAATAGTTGACATGTGAAAATCACGCTGAAGTTTGTAAAGTATCCCACAGACGACACCACTGTAAATGATGTGTTTCACACCATTGGCTACTCGAACGACCTGCAAAGAACAACCCAACGGCATTGGTTGCCCAGGATAAACTTTGATGCTTAAATTAGAGAAGTAGTCTCAATATAATATCTCAATAATACTTAGAAGAGTATTTGTTACCTTCGTATACCATTTATAGAGTTGCATAGAGGCATGTCTAGGAAGAGGATAACCATTCGTTCCTGTATTCATCTCTAATTATCCCTTAACCAAGGATGAGGAGATATACCGCCCTGATTTATAGAACCCATCTCAGGATAATTGCCTTTATCTAGAGGCGTTATCTCCTTGCGAATGATGTTGCCTCCCTTGTTGATATCATACTCCCGTGGACTTTTGGACCACAAGCCCCATTGGTCAACATAGCAAGTTGGGCCTACTTATGGGCTTGGCATCTAGAGGACCCAAATATCCCCTCCAATAATAGAGTTATTTTATCTTAAATCCATATTGTTAATCACGTTGCCAACTTGATTTACATCACATTTTATGGATATAAATTATAAATTTTAATAGCAATCGGCACTTGTTTTTATCATAAATCCGTTAGATTCACCCCGTTGGGGCATTAGTCATCAGCGAGAAGCCTCACATCTTCAGCACAGAGCGTCAACACAAGGTCGTTAGCTCAACCTGCCTAATCGTTGATTTGAGTATTTGGTAATTTCCCAATATTAATATTGGAGTTTCGGCTAAAGGTATGACTTAGGGCAGTTTGGTTATACAAAATCAAACTATTTCATATCATATAATCATTACAATTTTTCTAAACTTTCACACAAAATATAATAAACAATTAAACTTTTTTAAATCTTAAATAAAAATTATATTATAATAATATTTTATTCAACTTTTAACCAAACATCTCATCTCATCTCATCTCATCTGAACTGTATAACCAAACGAGGCCTTAATACATCTGAAAAACTATTCACAATCACTGGTCATTTTATAAATAAGGGTTTATATGAGGAAAAACCCATGAAGAGTGTATTTGTAAGAAATGGGTTAGCAAAATTGAAATCAGTAAGTAGTTCTCTGCCTCATCCATTTTGTGGCCGACCACTTTTCCCCTGCCAATACCTCACATCCTCCGTGTATGCTATTTGGATCCGACTCTCCATCTAGTCCCTGAAAGATGATGCAAGTAAATAATTATTAAGCTAAAAAGACAAGATTAGATCAGATATCCAGGTACAAAGCTTAATTGAATATGGCCCTTTTAACTCTGAATGGCACATTGACCATGCAAGCCATACACCATTCCCATTCCAAATGGGAAATTTTGATGGGTCACCCTGTGCATTTCTTTTAAGCACAGGGCAACATTTCCTTCCAAATATTAGCTAGCTTGTGCCGCCCACCGCCCTCGAACCCCCATAAAAAGGGTCATCTGACCATCTTTCACAAGAACCATAAAGATGCACAAATTTAGCTAGCAACATTAAGAAAGCAAACCATGCTCCAAAAAAGCACAGCATCTCCTTTGTTGGGATTTACAGACAACCCTTTGACAATCTTCCCACCACAGCTACATTCACCCGAACCAGCCTGAGAATTATCAGTCAAAAGTTAAAACATATACATCTCTTTGTTTCCTTCTTGGTAAATATGCAATAGAACTTTAAAGAAGATATAACACTAACCAATACAGGATTGAAAGAAAATCAATAATAATCCTATAGATGAATGCTTAACTTCAACCACGAATCATTTGCAATAGATTTATGAATAAAACGGGAAACCAATTCACTGTATTTCCAATAACATTGCTGGCTTTCAAGGGAACAGTAAAGTAACAACCACAATATTAACATCAATATATGATGAAGGGTACTTTTTGTTTAGAAGAATGTAGTCTCATAGTTAAAAAATAAAAATAAAAAAAGCCTAATTCATAGCAGGTTTCTTACCTAAGAATAGGTTTCTTACCTAAGAATACGAAATCTCTCATTCAAAGTTATGCATAACTCTCTCTCTCTCTTCCTTTCACGTCTAAGATAACAGTTTCACTAAATTTGGAAGGACTCAGTTTTACCTAAGGTCTGTACCACAAATTTTTTACATTTGGAGCATGCCAATCTAAGAGAAGCAAAATCACATCTCTAATCACAAGATATTCGTGATGCTCAGGTCTGGGATATACATAACACTTTAAAACTTCTCCCAATTCACAACATAAATCATTAACATTGAGAGCATACTTGTTCCCGCCTGTCCAATTGGAGATACTTCTGATACTCGGTGCTATCCCCAACCAGTCCCCTACAAACTTCCTGCCTCCCCTCCCTGGCACACAAACTCCAACCCGGAAAAGCATGATGAAGGCAGGATCTGATCTGAAGTCTCTAAGGTGAATAACAACTGGAGTTGTGCTCTCCAGGACAAAATTTAAGGATTTTTAACCAATGCAATTTAAAAATCCAGGCAGGAAGCGATTGCTACCACTAGATCAATAGATAATTATACAGGTGATGTCTTCTTTCTCAGCAATTAGCAGCCCATGACTTATTTTGAAGCACAATATCAACTTCCACAGTTTTTACATCACCAACTGCCTCATCAACCGTAATAACACAAAAATCTGCTCGCAGGCATCACCAAGGACTGATATTAGGAAATAACTCAAATTAAGCCATTCACATCTCTTTGGTATTTTTCTAAATGCTGCAAGCAATTAATTTTTCCATCTCTAATATACACTGGCCAATTCCAGCATTTATGATTCCCATAAATGATCCACTTACCAGAGCATCTTCATTTCTTTTTACTTCCATAGATGTGCCCAAACCCATAAATATAGAAGTATCAGGGTGATAAATCCTCAAGAAACCATAAGTGCCTATCTAGGTGCCTGGCTAATGTCCAGGTGTTAATTTGTCAAGTAGCCACCACACACATGAAATGTATCAAAGGAGATGATATCGATAATAAACTCCAGTTATTTGAACAAAATAACAAAGGAATGAAGCCACCAAAATGCAAAACTTAGAGAAGCCTTAGACCCTGAACTTCTATAGAAAGAAACAAAAACTCAAACACCAAGATCATGGTAAACTTTTCTCAGCTCATTTTATAACTTACTTGACTTGAGAATTATCAAGCAGCCCTGAACTCTTTTTTCATAGGTAAAAGTAAAGTTTTATTGATATAAGAGACATCACCCAAGTCCACTAGTAGTATACAATTAACATGCCTAATTACATCAAAGCACTAGTGAGAGATACAAGCAAATCATGAAGATTGCGTATATTACAAATTATGGCCGAAGCCCAGAAGAATAAAGTCTTGTAAAAAAATCGCTTCAGCTCATCCAAAGAATGCTCCATGTCTTCAAAGCACCTCTTGTTTCTCTCCAGCCACAAGCACCACATAATGCAATGAGGGATCATTCTCCACACAGCAGCGATGTGGGCATTCCCCCCGATACTCGTCCAGTAGCACATAATATCCCTAACTCTTCCGAGCATAACCCATGTCACCCCTGTCCTATTAAAGATCTCATTCCATAAATTCCGGGCCACCTCACAATTTAACAAAAGATGATCTACTGCTTCCCATCACTCTTGTACATAAAGCACCAATCTGAAATAATGAGACCACATTGTCTCAAATTATCCGAGGTGAGAATCCGCCCAAGAGATGTAGTCCAAACGAAGAAATCAATCTTGGGAGGTACCTTGCACTTCCAGATAGCCTTCTAAGGATAGCTATGATCATTAGAAAATCCCAAGAGAGCCTTATAGAAGGAGCGCACAGAGAAGTTTTTATTTCCACTCGGATTCCACAACAGCCTATCCCTCATCTCATTGCCAATCAACATTGCATACAACGAATCAAAGAAATCAGCAAACATATCCAACTCCCAATCTTGAGCCGCTCTCGAAAATCTCACATTCCAATGGACAGCACCATTAGCTAGTACCAATAAATCAGCTACAACAGCCTCTTTGTCGCAAGAAATTTGGTTGAGCATAGGAAACACCTGCTTTAGAGCCCTTTCACCGCACCACACATCGTGCCAAAAGTAAACACTATTGCCTCTTCCAATTGCAAATCTGAAAAATTGAGAGAATCTTCCCATTCCAGCTCTTATGTTTTTCCACAATCCCACGCCATGTGTCCCCCTAACTTCACTAGAGCACCAACCCCAAATACTCCCATACTTAGAATCTATGACTTCTCTCCATAAGCCCTCTCCTACCCTATGATACCTCCACAACCATTTCCCCAAAAATTCTTTGTTGAAGACCCTTATTTTACGCACCCCCAAGCCACCACATGGTATTGGTGAGCAAACTTTATCTCAATCCACAAGATGGAACTTAGGCCTCGTTTGTTTTCACAACCATTCTCATCTCATTTCATCTAATCATTACAACTTTTCCAAATTTCCATACAAAATAAAATAAACAATTCAACTTTTTCAAATCCCAAAACAAAAATAATATTAAAAAAATATATTCTAACAATATTTTATTCAATTTTCAATTTTTATCTCAACTCATCTCATCTACGAAAACAAACGAGACCTTAGTTTCCTCCCCCATGCCTCCCCAAAGAAAGTTGTGAAAAGTTTCTCAATACGAGAGGCCACACTTGCAGGTAGCGGAAAAAATGATAGAAAATAAGTAGGAAGGTTAGATAAAGTGATCTTAATGAGAGTTAATCTACCACCCTTGGACAAAGATATTTGTTTCCAATCAGCCAATCGTCTTTCGATTTTTTCTAACACCCCATTCCAAATAGATTTTGTCTTGAAAACAGCCCCCGATAGAAGACCGAGGTAGTTCAGGGGCAGCAAAGCAATCTTACAACACGATAGTTTCCAAGCCCTAAATATCATTCACATCACCCACAGGAACCATTTCAGACTTCGAGAGATTTACCTTCAGGCTTGAAACCGCTTCAAAGCAAAGTAATACAGCCCTCAAGTATTGCATATGATCACTATCTGGCTCACAAAATAGTAGCGTGTCATCAGCAAATAGTAGGTGAGATATGATAACACCTCCCACAGAAAATCCAGCAATAAAGCCTCCATTAACAGCTGCACTCAACATACGACTCAATGCTTCCATAACAATGGCAAACAGCAAAGGGAGAGGGGATCCCCTTGTCTTAATCCCCTATAACTGTTATAAGAATCCTTTTGGTGCTCCATTCACAAAAACCGAATAACGAACTGTAGTTATACAATGCCTAATCCATGAAATCCATCTATCCCCGAAACCGCACCTCCCAAGTAAATAACACGGAACATCCTAATTAACATGATCATAGGTCTTCTCCATGTCCAGCTTGCACAAGAGTCCGGGTGTACCCTCCTTTATTCTACAATCTAGGCATTCGTTGGCAATCAACACCGAATCCAAGATTTGTCTCCCCTTCACAAACACGTATTGAGATTTTGATATAATACTACTCATAACCTTACTCATGTGATTGGCAAGCACCTTTGAGATAATCTTATACACCCCATTAATGAGACTAATAGGCCGAAAAGCTTTCACCTCCACTACCCCAATTTTCTTAGGGACGAGCAATAAAATACGTATTAATCCCTTTTTCAAATTTGCCAAAGGTGTATTAACTCCTGAAAAACCTGCATTCCTCCCCCACCACATCCCAACAATCATGATAAAAGGCCATCAAAAACCCATCCGGCCCAGGGGCTTTAACGTTGGCCCACCCGAAGAAACTCCCTTGCTTCAAAAGGTCTCTCTAACCACAAAGAGCTTACTTGATCAATATTCTCAAAAGGCATACCATCCAATTTCGGTCTTCATGTGGATTTTTCAGCAAGTAGGTCTTCATAGAAATTGAAAATATGGTTCTTAATAGCATCATAATTAGAGTAAACCTGTCCCTCAACCTGAAGCACATCAATAGCATTATTCCTACAGTGAAAATTAGCCAGCCGGTGGAAAATGTTCGTACAGTGGTCCCCTTCCTTCAGCCAAAGGGCTCTTGACTTTAGTATTCACGAGATTTCCTCCATTAGTAACACCTTCTCCAACTCCTGAACACTTCCCCACCCATAGTCACTCATCTTGTGAAGTGCACAACAAATAACCAGAAACCTTATCTTACATACCTCTTGTCCCTCCTTTTGCTTGTGGTGACAATTTCCCCAGATTAGAGAAATGTGAAAACCAAGCTAGTAGGCAGCAAGTAGTAAGTATGTGTGCTCAAGAAAAATGATAAGTTGATCAAGGGCACTTTCAAAAGGGCAAAAGATACTTTAAGTTTGAGAATATGTGGCTGAAATCTGAGGGTTTTGTGGATGAGGTGAAAGAATGGTGGACTTCGCATAGCTTCCAAGGTTCTTCTAGTTATGTTCTGAAACATAAACTCAAAGCTCTAAAAGCTGACTTCAAATTTTGAAATGATGAAGCCTTTCAAAATGTGGGGAGACAGAAAAAGCTCCATCTAGATGAATTTTGTATCTTTGAAGTTATTACAGTTAAGAGGATGCTAGATGTTGGAAGAGAAAACAAAGGATTTCGAAAAGGCTTACTCTCCAATAAAGAGGTTTTTAAGGAGACAAAAATCAAGGTTTTCGTGGTTAAGGGAATGGGAAATGTGTACAAAGTTTTTTCACTGAATCGAAAATCCACACAGAAGGAAAAAAATTCAGACTCCTTGAAAGTAATGACATAAAATTATCCAATCATCAAGAGACTAGTGACCATATTGTACATTTCTACAAGAGGTTGCAACATTGATAAAGAACACTCTAAAACCTACCCACTTACTTTATGGCTATATCATCCCTCCTTGTTGGCAATGCCAGCTCTATTATAAAGTTGCAGAGGGGCTTATTATGGGGTAGTAAGGGAGAAGAGCTGAAATTCCATTTAGATTTTTGGGCCAAGGTTTGTACCATATCTCTGAAGATATTGGGCATCAGGAAATTGATTAGATTCAATAGAGCTTACTAAAGAAGTGACTATGGAGCTATACGAAAAAGACAGCCTCCATAGATCACATGTGGCAGTGCGAGGGGTAGGTGGTGTTCCAATGAGGTAAATGGAACCTATGGGGTTGGGCTATGGAATAACATCTAAAGGGGTTGGGAAGAGTTTTACCAATACACTAGATATAAGACGGGAGATGGATCTAAGATAAAATTCTAGTATCATTAATGGCATCAATATCAACAACTTTAAGGGGCTTTGCCAAATCTATTCAGCATTGCTCGGATTAAGGATGGATCAAACATTTTACAGCTTTCAAATGGCTCTCCTTAAGGGGAAGTGGATTTTATTAGAGTGGCAGAGAACTGCGACCTCTTTACCTCATTCTATGATTGGTTGAATAAAAGATGGGGTGGTGAATAAAAGATGCTCAAATCGGAAAATAGCTCAAATGTGAAAACTATAATAAAATGTTATACATTTTCTTAAAATGAAAAGCATGAAAAAAGTGTAAAATAACTTTTTTTTATAAGTAATAAGATATTTTATCGATATAGAATAGGCATAGCCCAAGTACAGGAAAATAAAAGTGTAAAATAACTTGAAGCACCTATGGTTCTAACCTTCATCTATCTAGAAAAACATAATAAGAATTAAGCGTCAAATTTTAAAAGGTAATTACCATAGGGAAATACGTTTCTCCTCCTTCAACATTGTCACTTAAATACATAAGGATTGTTGCTATTCGCTGACCACCTCGCTTCACATTGAACTGACCAAAAAAAAACAAGGGAAGATTTTGATTCCTTTTCACAACACAAAGTAAAGGAGTTAAAGACAACATGTATGAGCAATGACTACAAAGGATATAAATCCAAATAAAATCCAGGGTAAATAACTTACAGTATCCGAAAAGTAGTCATGATGGGGTTTGTAATACTGACTCTTTTCGTACCTGCGCTGCTGCAGCTGTTAGCCTTGGTACTAAAACATGTCTTCCTGTTCGCAAAGAATACATTACTAGTATGCAAATTAGATTCCCACCTTAATACTTGTATGAGCTCACCATTTTCTACTGGTACTTGAGAATAGACAGATATTCGTTTTTCAATTGCCTGATTGTGCAAGAAAAGACGATTTCAGCAGAGAATTCAATTACAAGTCAGCAACAAAAAGAACACCTGCCCCCAATCAATACAAACTAAAAAATAAAATTATATGAATGTTCAGTACATGATAGCACGTGCAAATTATATTCTTGAAAATCTCTCCCTGCTCTCATTCTTTTTGGGCACCACATCTGTGAACATTACTCCCTCCCATGTCCCAAAATAAAAAGAGTAGAGAAAAATAAAGAACCAAAACAAGAAACGAGGCATTTTGTAGAGAGTATGGCCAAAAGTGAGATTTTAATCTTAATCAAACTTTAATATTCCTTATTCATAACTTACTTTTGCTCACCACTCAAATGAAGTAACATTTCTTAATGAATCAGGCCCGAATATTAAATGCAAAGGTGAAACTTCAAAGAGTTACTGCTCAACTTACAGCTGTAGCCATGCTAAACAGCTACCACATGGGTGGATATTTTTTCCCCGTGTTTTTTTTATTGGTAAGTGACATGCGCACCTAGTGGATTTTGAGCCCACTACCTCATTGTCTGCTTTGCCCCAAAGGTACCATTTAAGCTAAAGTTCACATTGCCATAGGAGTAGAAAAATAATTCCCCAGTTGTTACTTGCATGCATGCTCACACACATATATAAGCTCCACTAGAAGACCTCTCAAGCTGGCCATGGGCATAGAGTGTTTCCAAGGACAGATGCCAACCACTCATAAAGCATACCTCCAACAGGGCCGATTGCCCCTGGCCAAGAAGTTGTAATGATTCTATTTGACAGTTTTGAGTTGCTTCATGTTGAACAAGTTTAAGAAATCAAGCAGACAAAATTAAGAGAAACATTGTTTTTGTTTTTCAAAAAATTAAATAAAATACTCTGTGCATGCTCCTGTTCATGTTGAACAAGTTTAAGAAATCAAACAGAAAAATTTAACAGAAACATTGGCCTTTTTTCAAAAGATTAAATAAAATACTCAGTACATGCTCCCGAACCCGAACTGTTCAACAAAATGCAGTCTTCCATGAAGTTTGCATTTCAGTCTAAATTCCATATCTTAATATAGTCGTAGAAGTTCAAAAGTAAACTAGACGGTAAACTTTGTTGATAAGTAAAGAAAGCAATAATCAAACTAGACAGTAAACTAACCTGTATCATTGGATACTTCTTTTCTTCAGGACTTAAAAACATACCAGAGCTAGTCCTAACACCACTTTTGATTCCCTGAAATAGGCAGGCACACTTCAGTCATTGCAACTTAAAAAAAAAAGGTTATCTTAAGGCAATAAAACTTTTAGCATCAAGAGCTCTATTTCGATTGTGATCAAATGATGACAAAGCTCATATAGAGAATTTTGCTTTATGAAATCTTTCTGGCGTGAAAGGGTTCCGGCATCCCACATTACCACGGCATGGGAATGTGCCAGTATCAGATAAATTACTACATTATGCTCATTTCCAAGTCTAACAAATTAGGACAACCTCCTCTCACTTTTAAGTGTGAGTGTGTGTGTGTGGATGGATGCTTTCAAATTTATTTCATTGACTACCAACATTATTGTAGATTATCGGATCCTTATTAGGTGAAACAAAGATAAACAACTTGTACGAGTGAATTAAGTCAATCAGGTTTGAGACCCAGAACCTAACATATACTAGAAAGGATGGGAAGTTTGCTGCATATCAGCATTATTTTCAATACTTAACCACTTAAATAAGAGAATCAGCTGACTTACCACCCTACCCTATAGGATCTAGGTAATGACATGCATGATCAGTCTCATGGCTCATGCTGCTAATATGTGAATTCAAAATACCATTCAGAAGTAAATGGAATTCACAATAACCAGGTGACTCTAACCATATTGTGACAGCTTAACACAACCATATTTTTTTTTATTAGTGCATCACAACCAGATATATTTCAACATATATTTTCCCTTTTATCATTAAGTAAATCAAGCTTGGTTTTCCCAAAATTACTTAGTATTCTGTTAGTTAACATCTGTAACCATTTAGTTTCCCAAATCAATTGGAAAGCACAGAATTTTTTTTTTCACCAGAAATTTTTTCTTCATCATCCTCCCTTTCTCTCTCTCTTCGTGATTTCTAGTAAATATGCATGCACTTAGTAGTCAATGAAAAAAATCTGAAAGCATACCGATACAAATATCATCTACAGCTGATATGTATCTACCACATTGGACAAGTTTTCTGTTTGTAAAACATAAATGACAAAAACTAATAATTAGGGAAATGGAAGATCACACCCCATAAGAGCCTCTAATGCTAAGACAAAGAAGCGACATGTTTTTTTGATAAGTCAAAGAAGCTACATGTTAGGCAGATTGGAGCATATGGGTAAAATGAAGCATCTGAGAAGAAAATATTTCCCAATGCTAACTCTATTATCAAAGTTAAAGATAAAAAACAGAGAGAAGAGGATAACATATCATGAAATGAAATCATGCAACAGAAAATCTACCAAATATTTGCAAGAGAGATAATATTAAATTTAACATTAAGGGCCAATAAAAAGATTAATTAAAAGGAAGGCCATTGTCTCTACCTTCCCAGTTTTTGTATCCACTACAGTGGAAATATGAAGTCGGGGGAGGGCTATAGCCCTAAGGTAGTCACATTCCTGTAAAACAAACAAATTTTCCATTTTGAATTACTAATTTTGTAGATTTATCTGTAATTTTTTTTAAAAGGAAAAAAATTAAAATTCAACAGATTGCAAAAGAACATCCTTAAACTATTCAAGAATCAAGCAGAGAATATTCAATTTCTACCAAAGTTTAAAATCCAGCATATGTTGCCAAATTACATTGATGCAGTCCCTGTTGGTTTGAGATCAATCATCCCGTATGGGAGCTTCTACCCATGTATAGGAAGATAATTTTTAGTGATAGATTTTACTATTCAAGCTTTGGAAAATAACTTTGGAATAAACATAGATTACAAGGTAGCAAGGTAGCTTTGGAAGCAGAGGAAGGCTTAACATCTACACTTTATATTAGTTGCTTTTTGTTAGTTTAAAATGCTTTGAAAAAAAGTTTAAATCCTTGCTATAGTTTTTGGGGTCATATATAATATACACTGCTGGTCAAAGACACCAGGAAACCTCGGTTCTAAAGAATTTCATTAAGAGTGATACCGTGAATTATACAGTTACAAGCTTCAACATTTATAATTGTCATATTCAAAAGATTCAATAAATAATATTCAGCTCCAGATTTCCAGTTTGCTCAAAAGTACCTTAGCACCCCTAGAGCCAGCATATTTAATAATAAGTAGCATGTCAACATCAGAAGATGCGATAAAATAGAGCATACACTTACCTCCATGCTCAAAAAATTATGAAGTACAATTATTCGAGGTGACCAGCTAATTACTTCAGGTTTGACCTACATAAAGAAAAAAAAGAGCATTAAGCATCAAAGTTTCCAAAATGAAACATAAGTACTGTTTTCCAGAAAAACAGATTGGGAAAAAAAATTCAAGAGATGAGAGATGCAGGAGAATGTTACATATTAAAATCGAATATATACCGGTTAACCACAAAATGAGATAAAGGGTTTTCTGCATCTATTTCTGTGGGGAGAGAGAGAGAGAGAGAGAGTAATCTGTGATGCATTGGCTATGCGTCACAGGAACTTAGGACAAATTCAAGATTTGGGACAACATCAAACAAAACCATCAATACCCTCCATTTATATTTTCTCCATATCCCACCCCATTTCCTTTAGCATAACCTAATGAAAGAAGAAAATAGAAAGAAAGAAAGAAAGAAAAGTAAGAAACAACCACCAGCACAAAATAAATAACCCAGAATTTCCATCTTGGTCTGATAGTAGAATCAATTATGCTTAAAAAAATGCTTGCATATTTTTAATTTAACCATTCATATTTTAAAAATTAACTATAAAAAAAATGTACTACTTCAAAATGCAAGCCATTAAGATTATAAGTGAAGTTTTCTTCCTTTATATCCCCCCCCATCTTTGATCATGTGATACAGAGGCCACAGGATTCAAAATAGATAACCCAATCATGAACATACATATCCAAGACGTAAAATTCTTGCTTCCTTGTCATTATCCCAGTGAGGAATACCTGACAATAGTAAACAGATAAAAGATCAGTGAAGAAGTACTCCCAGACTCCACTAAATTCTTTTTGACACGTACACTAGTTCACCAAAATGATGCTGTATCAGGCATCTTCTCCATGGGAACAATTGAAAATGCTATAATGTTGAAAACATACTTATTAAATTTTTTACTGAACAAAATAATGGTCACAATAATAACCAATAAATCCTTGTGTTTACATGTTTCAAACTCAGACTACGTAAACTATAGATGCCATAAATCCAAGTCAGTATGTGCCAATCTAAATAAGCAACTCATCACATGGTCCACTTTATGGTTCACAGATGCAACCGATTTAAGTACAATGAAATCAAAATTTCTTATGCAAAACTCAATTTTGGGAAAAAATTGGTTAGGAAGCATACCGACCTTTGGGCAGTTGAAGATAGCCATCATTCTGATTTCCCTGCAATCTTCTAAATGATGGAACCTCTGTGCCCATAAAAGATATCATTCTTAAAGTTTCATTCGATAAAGTAGTGATAAACAAAATATGACTAAGGAAGCATATATATCAACAGAAAAAACTATTTTTTAGCACGAACAACATCAATAAACAATCAAAATCCTGGGAATAAAAGAATATCATAATGTTGAAACTAAGCTCCTCGACAAACCTTTTATAGAGTTGATTATATGACTATAATGCTATTACAAAAAACAAAGAAATACACTAATGCTCATTTTGAGGTAACAAATTAAGTTTCATCTGGGGAGGAGATACAAAATCTGCTGTTGTATTGACCATCAATCAATTCTAAAACCACAAACCTATACCTTAAAATGGCTGGCTAGCTTCCTGGAAGTAACGATATCAGAAACCCAACAAAAACATAAATAAATAAACATATATCATCTAATCTCCTGCAAATTTCATCATGTCTGCTTCTACCTTCCATTTAATGTTTAAGTTTCTTATCTTCCAATCATCTGTACCACCCAGATAAAGAAGTAATCCTTCTACAAGTATGAGAACGTACAATCTTCCAAAATATGCCCCAAACTTCATGATTATAATTCAGAGTAATTTCAAGAGTCAAATTTCCTCCCTACCACCTAATACCTTGTAATTGCCAGCAAACCTAAAATATATGATTCAAGATTTCCCTAACCTAATTGGGTGCAGACTCTTCAATGTACTGTATAATAATAGGATAGAAAACATATGTCAAGAAGTAATTTAAGAAGAAATAGTAATTCAGTAGACAAATATAACGAAATTATTTTACCAATCATGTAAAAGATATAACATAAGTATGATATGCAAGGAAAGGACAGATAAAATAATTGCTCAATATCATCTGAAAGATGAAATGCCCGAGAAATATACCATAGGAGTCTTCCAACCTTCGTATGAATGCTAATTGGAACAAAGCACCTACGATTCCCATACAACATGTCAGCATGAATATACTAATAGAAAGCTCTCTATTGGCGGTTTATAAACCATTGGGAGCATAATCAATGTAAAACATCATTTTAGGGAAGGAATTGAGTTTTCAGTCCATTAAAATAAAGAAACAAACGAAAGAAATATACTTGATCTCCTTAGCAAAAGAACTAACAATAATATAATCCACCCCTCACTATGACATTTCCAGCTAGACCTGAAACCAATGAAACTCGTGAAATTCCGTAATTTCAAACTTTGTTGAATTCACTCCGGCGGCTTTTCCTTTACAAGTTTATTTATGAAATATCACTTGGATGACCGTAGACGAGTGATCAAGATCGTTGATATTTATCGTAAATCTATCAAACAACTAATACTGGCCAAGAAATTCATGGAATAAACTCGGACAGCAACATAAATAGTATAAACCACTTAATATGTTAAATTCACTAACTCTAAGCTATAGAAACCTAATAACTCGTATTAGAGCTGAAAGGTATGCTTGTAGCCAAGAAAAATGGAGAGAAAGCATAGATGAAATCTCTTCTTCGTTTACTCTTAATTTGCGCTCAGAAAAGAAAACGAACGTCCACAAACAACCAAGCTGTTGATTAAACCGAATCCTTGGTACTCTTCCACCACCAACAACGACAACAACAAAAAGAGGAAAAGAACATAAGAACTTGACCATAAAAATAAAGATTACTTGGAGGACAGAGACCAGGATTTTGGCAAATAAAGCATAATGTATGTGAGAAATGAAAGAAAGGGTTCGATTCTGTACCAATAATCATTCCGACAGTGACGAGTGTTAGAAGGCCGAACGCGATCTTCATCGTGGCCGCAGTCATGGCTCAGTCTTTCGTTTTCTTTCCAAACTCTGTTTGTTCTGGAGGAAGAGACAGAGATACTGTTTTGGAGGGAGAGAGAGAGAGAGATAGAGAGAGAACGAGTCGCGAAGTCTGGCGATGGAAGAATCAACGTTTGACGAAACAAGAAGAAACCACTTCGGCCCATTGCTTTCGTTGCAGGTTTTTATTTACCCACCTTTTTTAAAAAAAATTAATGTACTCAGAGATTCGTATACGGGATTTTTTATAGTGGAAGGTGAGAGCATATAACAATTAACAACCAATTTCGTTAGCGACAAAAGATAATGATAAGAAATGAATGTAATTCACTAATTGAGATATAGTTTATTCTTTTATGGTATGGAATCTTGTATGCACTAGAAGGCACGCCCAACAACAGCTGAGTTGAGTGGCACAGTAGAAGGGTCCATGGGGAATTTAAGGCTCCTCTACCTTCAATAGCTCCTAAGTTCGTCTGTACGTTGTTGTAATTACGGGTGCAAATGGTCCAGTTCAGTCCGACAATGGATCGAATATTTTCGATCCATTATTTTTCCAGACCGGATAATTATCGGTCTGGTCCGGTCAGTTTGGCCTAATTTTTTTTTAAATAATTAATAAAAAAAATTTATTTAAAATATTAAATTAAATTAAGTAACTTATTAATGTGGATTATGTAACAAACTCAATAAAAAAATATTTTATATGGTCAATGATAATAAATTAGATGAAAATTATATTATTAATTTATATAATTATTATATAATTAACTAATTGATATTATATATTAGTTAATTCATAGAATATTAATAAGTGTTAATAACATATTTAAAATTTTATATTGTTAATAGTGATAGGTTAGATGAAAAAATATATAAAATATTGTTAATTTATACAATATTAACAAGTATTAATAACATATTTAAAATTTTATATTGTTAATTGTACAATTATTATATAAAAAATCTATATATAATATTTTTTTTTATTCGGTCTGGTCCAGAAAAACCCTGGGTCGTAGATCGGATCGAAACTTTTCGGTCATCTTAAAATGTAGATCGAGACCGACCAGTGGTCCAGTCCGGTTGGTCCGTTCGATCCGATCGGACCGTTTATCAACCCCTAGTTGTAGTTGGTTCTTCCCTTACGTGTTGAATTCATTATTAGGACCCACCAGCTCTTGAAATAGAACGTACACTTTCACATAATTAAATGCTTTGTAATAAACTCTCGAGTTCTGTGTATACAAGGATTTTCATATGTTATTGTCGAGGGAAAAACTTCCAGATGGATGGGTTTCAAATCCAATTTCGTACCCAGTCAATAGATGAACGACACATAGGCACTCTAGAAAAATGAAAGTCGAACCTGTGTCCACCCAATTTCGCTCTCCCTCCCCAATCTCTACACTCAAACTTTTCTCAGAAAAATCAAAAAACCCCTCCACGACTCACAACGACGAACCAAGCAAAAGGAACACTCATGCTGGAACGCCCACCACTACTCACAACGGAAGCCTCACTCAATGTGACACCCACCACCTGCACCCATCTTCAAAATCAATAAAAGGTAAACTCTGAGAAAATGGGGACATTGTTCGAATTTCGGTTTCCTTCTTTATTCATTTTCCTCTCTGTTAATTAGCTTTCTATTTCAACTGGGTTTCTGGTATTCCTCCCTAGTAGGTAAACTCTGCATCCCCATTACAGTTCTTTGTTCGAATTTCAACTTCTCTACATTAGAAATGAGATCAGGGTTTTTTTCTTAATCTAATTTGGGCACCTCTCTAATTTTCGGCTACTCTCTAATTTGTTCAAATATAACTGTATATACATCCTATTTTTGCTTAATCTTCATCAATTACATTACTGCATTTTTAATATGAGAAGATTTTTAATATTTTTGCTTAATCTTCATCAATTACATCATATTTCTAGTATTCCACTTGTTAGTGTTTGTGATTCCACTTGTGATGTTTGCTGGCGTTGGAAAACTATTATGATTATGTTGGCAGTTTTATTTAGAAAGCCTGCATTTGGACATGGCTTAATCTTCATCAATTACATTACATTGACACTGCTATTGATGATCAAAAGAAGCTTATTGGACTAGGAGTAATTATCAGAGACTGGGAATGCCAGATTGTGGCAGCTTGTAGTGATCAAGTGCAGTTAGTATTAGATTCTACAATGGCTAAGAGTTTAGCTTTGAGGAAAGTTGTGCAATTGTGTTCTGATTTAGGCCTTAATAAGGTGCAATTTGAAGGAGATTCTCAAGTAATTGTGAATGCTGTAAATAAAGATGAAGAACTTTGGACCTGGTATGGGCAAGTGCTAGAGGATGTCAAGCAGATTTTTAAACTTATGTTACATTGGAAAGTATCTTTTATCCGTAGGTCTTGTAATGGGATAGCTCATTTGTTAGCCAAGCAAGTTTTATCCATGGATGGTTGTAAAATTTGGGTAGAAGAGGGTCCTTCTGTGATAGAGGACTTTGTTGTTTCTGAAATGCTTTGTATATGACTGTTTGAAGTAATGAAATGTGTTGCAGTTTATTAAAAAAAAAATACATTACTGCATTTTTAATATGAGACGATTTGATTTCATATTTTTACTATGGCTCTCTGGCTCTTGCTTCTCTGTACAAAGATAATTTTAAAATGCAAATGCAGTGGTTAAAATTCTTCTCTGGCTCTTGGTTCAGCTGTAAAAAGATTAAGTAGAGTTTTTGGATCAGTGAATGTGGGTCATTCCACTTGTTAGTGTTTGTGTTTCCACTTGTGATGTTTCCACTTGTTAGTGTTTGTGATTCTACTTGCTATTTGTAGTTTAGCAATCCTAGTAAATTGATGCATTAAGATAAGATGGCAGAACCCACTTAATTATAACACTAATCATATCTTATAGTCTTAGCATAAACCTAACATGATTAATCAAAATGGAAAATCAGGAACTGTTTGAGGTAGACTTTCAGAAGAATTGTTTGAGGTAGGCTTTTAGGTAGCCACATGGAACTCTATGGGCATCAGGAACTGTTTGAGGTAAACCCCATATGAACAGTTTAGTGTTTATTTATTTACCTAACATTTCATAATCAAAAGTGTTTATATAATTTTATTCTATTTTTCTGCAGCAATATGTAAAGTAGTGGAGGAGACACCGAGACACCATATCTAGCTTACAGTCTATGAGGGCAGGAGATGATGTGATATCAGGACAAAGACCGATATGTTATTGCGGCATTCCCTCCAAAATGCGGACGTCGGGTGATGACTTGCATTATTTCTTATATTTTATCACTTCTTAACTTTAAACTTTAGTCTAAATACCCTATTATTGGACTAAAATGTTAATAGAAATCATTGGAATTAATGTGTATTCTTGAATTGAGTTTCTATTTACTTTGGGATACTCTTGAGCAGATTTTTATGTTTAATTTCAGAGTTTATAAAAGAGCAAGTCCAAACCCATTCGAATTCAAAGGACTTTCAAGTGGACAAGACGTTGGATCAACCTAAGAACTTTCAATGAGTGTAGGACTCTTCAAATAAGGATAATGATGGGGTTTGAAAGTAATTCGGATCAGAGTCCAAAACGCGATTCTTAATGCATTGGAAAGTTATCTTAAAGGGCTACAAAGTTGTCTCTAATAAGGTTTTCCAAATTCGAACTCCTGAAGCGCGTATGTGGCTGCCAAGTTGAGTCCTAAAATTTAGGCTGTTTTGTGTGCGGGAATATAAAGACATTAGGGTTTCTTTCCTAACCTATTTAAGCATATCATTAGCACGAAATTGGAGAGTCTTTCAGAGGGGCGTTTCTTTGGAGTTTTTTGTTTTAGACGCAGCGGCTTGCGAGGGACGACACTACGGACTGCGGGAGCATTTTCAGGGTTCATTTTCTTCTATTATTCTCTCAGAAAAATTATGGTGAATTCGTTTATGTTGAATTTAATTTTTAGCATGAACTAAATTTTCTTTATTCTAAAAAAACGATGTAATCTAGTTCCGAACTATACTTATTTTTCTATGTTAATTTGAAGTAATTCTCTTCAATGTTTGTTTGATTTATTTTAAGCTTATTGCTTCTAATTAACTGGCCATTAATTACATGATTTTAATATTGTGATTTGCTGTCGAAAGAGGGAATTATAGGATAGATCTTGGATATTTCGGCATAGGTAATTATAGAGATCGAAAGACTTGTATGAACCTATGTTGTATTAAAATCATTGGTCTTATTGCTTTCTTGTTTTATTAATTTGCATACTCTTGTGTAAAATAATGAACAAAAATAATTTCTAATTGATTATCGAAAGAGGCTTTTGGATGTTTGTGGAGATTTGCTAACAAACAGAGAGAATTAAATTCAATTATTGAGATGAGTAAAGCATAGTGAGGAATTAGGTGAAATCGATTTCCTAGAAGTTTTCTTTCTCTTTGATTTGATCTTTGAACAATATCTTTTTTTTCCTTTGAATATTTTCTTTGAATTAATTTTATTTTAATTTGCAATTACAAAAATCTAAGTGACTTTTCTAAATAAAGTCAAGATTAATATAATTTCAGTATTTGTCAAAAGTAAGTTATCAATCTCTAAGGACGATACTCTTCTCATCACTTTACTATAAAACTACGATACTGTGCACTTGCAGTTTTGAACCGATCAAGTTTTTGGCCCCTTTGCCGGGAAATGATTTCTTCTTATTTTTGCCAATATTGATACAAAGTAATCTTGGTTTTAATTTAGAATTTTTTATTTTATTTTATTTTCCTTAGGGTGTGTTTTTTACGTTGGATGCATCGTGTTAGAACTCGTGACATTACTCCTTTTGATCCAGAGATTGAAAGAACTCTTAGATCATAAAGAAAGAAGAAAGTACTAGCCATGGCTGACGGACAACATGATGCAGAGCCACACACCTTGAAGGATTATGTACGCCCAGTTGTGAATGACAACTACTTGGGTATAAGACGTCAGACCATTAATGCCAATAATTTTGAGCTCAAACCAGCCTTGATCAGCATGGTGCAACAAGCCCAATTTAGCAGATTGCCATTTGGTGATCCCAATATTCATTTGGCGATATTCTTGGAGATTTGTGACACTGTAAAGATCAATGGTGTTACTGAAGACACCATTAGATTGAAATTGTTTCCTTTTTCTTTTAGGGACAAGGCAATAGGTTGGCTACAATCTCTACAACCGAGAAGCATCACTAGTTGGCAGGATATGGCTGAAAAGTTTCTTACTAAATTCTTCCCACTTGCAAAAACAGCCCAACTCAGGAGTGAGATTGGTCAATTCAAGCAAAATGATTTTGAGTCACTCTATGAAACATGAGAAAGATATAAAGATTTGATTCGACGCTGCCCTCGGATTGGTTGCATGTTCAGATGTTCTATAATAGGTTAAATGGGCAAACTCGGACCATAGTTGATGCCGCTTCTGGTGGAACTTTGATGTCAAAGACAGCTGAGGGTGCTACCTATCTTTTGGAAGAAATGACCTCAAATAAATATCAATGGCCAACCGAAAGAACTATGGCTAAGAAAGTTACTGAGATTTATGAATTGGAGCCATTAGAGCACTGGCATTGGATTCATCAAATTCATCTTCAAAATTTGATGAAAAGTATATGTTTTCCATATATCTAAAACCTCCTTATCCATAACTCCACATTGGATTAGCCATTGGTTCATCAAAATAATAATATAATATTATTTTTTTAATAAGATTATTTTTTATTTTTTATAATATATTTTACAATTACACTAATATATGTTAATTAATAATTTAATTTGATACTTAAATTATTATTTTTGAATTAATTTTTTTCTCAACCTAATTATCCAACAAACACATTTTGACAACCATTCTTCTACTCAACAATCATATATAGAATTTATCAACACATTTACAATTCTTTCATCCAACAAACATATTACCAATATTTCTTCTACCCAATTGTCATATCTAAAATTCTTGAAATCAACAAACTCTTCCACAAACCCTTCTTCTCTACCTCACATCTACAATTCTAAAAGCTAACAAACACATTCATTCCACCATGCACAATATCAAGCATTCATATCTATAATTCTTGAAACCAACAAGTAGATGGTGCCAACCATTCTTCTTTTACCAAGTTTTTTAGTTACAACTAATAGTCTCGGATTAAGCTTTATAAATAGATCCATCCTCTCATTACTTCCCACTCATCAAAAACCAATCTTTCTTCTTTCATTCCATCAAATTTTGTTCTCCCAATTCCCTATGGATCCCTTTGAGAGTATTGATCATATGGAAGATGAAGATTATTTTGATCACGAGGAGTATATGATACAAGCAATGGCCCTACATAGACAACAACATGCAGCCAAGGGAGCATCTGCTTCATGTCGTCGTAATTCTCAACCTCGCATGTTCATTCGACGTAATCCTTTGGAAGGTCATGAGCGCCTTTGGAATGATTACTTTGCTGAGCCGTCAATATATCCACCAAACGTTTTTAGGAGGAGGTTTCGAATGCATCGTAATCTTTTTTTACGCATACATTCTGCAGTTGAAGCTCACGATGATTATTTTGTCCAAAAAAGAGACGCCAGTGGGAGACTTGGATTGTCCTCCCTTCAAAAGATAACTGCAGCAATTAGGTGCTTGCATATGGGGTTACGGCAGATCTTATGGACGAGTATGTAAGAATTGGAGAAAGCATCGCACGATTGAGTATGAAGAAATTTGTAAAGGCGATCGTGTCAATTTTTGGGGGTGAGTACTTGAGGTCTCCAACCAACAGTGATATAGCGAGGTTACTAGAAGTCGGACAAAACCGTGGGTTTCCAGGAATGTTGGGTAGCATTGATTGCATGCACTGGAAATGGAAGAACTGTCCCAGTGCTTGGAAAGGTATGTACTCTGGTCATGTAAATGAACCAACTATTATTTTGGAGGCTGTTGCATCTTATAATCTTTGGATATGGCATCCTTTTTTTGGTTTGCCTGGGTCTCATAATGACATCAATGTACTCAATCGATCTTCTGTTTTTGCTACGTTGGTCGAAGGTCATGCTCCTCCGTGCAACTACACAATCAATGGTCACGAATACACAATGAGATATTATCTTGCTAATGGTATATATCCTTCATGGGCAACATTAGTGAAGACAATTCCTGCTCCACATGGAAAAAAGAAAAAACATTTTGCTGCTTGTCAGGAGTCTGCAAGGAAAGATGTGGAGCGAGCCTTCGGAGTACTCCAAGCTAGATTTGCAATTGTGCGTGGACCTGCTAGGTATTTTCAGCCCCGAGTTCTAAAAGACATTATGTACACATGCATTATCTTGCACAATATGATCGTTGAAAATGAGCATCATCAATATCTCGGGGCTGACCAATTTATTTACGAATCCAATGATGATACTCCACATGAGCCAATTTCACGCGATAATATACCTGAATTCATGGAGTTCATTGCGCAACATCATCGAATTAGAGATAGAGGCACTCATTCTCAACTCCAAGCTGACCTTATCGAGCATTTATGGAATTTGCATGGTCGTTCATAATTTACGAGTTATGAAGTTTATTGCCGTTGTTTATTGTCGAGTATTTGTGGAATATGCATGTAGTTCATTGTTGTTGTTTATGACTATTAAATAAGTTTATTAGTTATGATGTGTCGTTGTTTATTGTTTTAAAGCTTTTTATTGGAATTTTGTTTTAAAGCTTTTTAAAAACAATATGAATGTCATCTGGAGTATTTATGTTTTTGGAATATAAATGTCATTTGGAATATTGCAAATTCATATTCATGCTTTAAAAAAATATATAAAAGACAATGCACATTTTATGGTTGCATTGTTTATTTTAAATTTTAACATTGTTGCATTGTTTATTTTATCATTTTAAAAAAATATATAAAAGACAATGCACATTCCTTCGGCTAATATGCCAAAGTAGGATACAAGTGGGGGAATAAAGAAAAGACCATCATCAAATTGCCTGTCCTGTCTTGTCCTATATACTTTTATCAAGCAAATTCAAAAGGTGACAAAATGTACCAGGTTTCTAACTACAAGACAAGCAACAAACTGAGGGAAGAAGAGAACGAACAGAGACATATCTGTTATAGCTATTTTCAAACCAAACAAGTTACTAGGCAGATTACATTACTGGCTGTCCAGCCTCAACAAAATAAAATGACTATTCCACAACAATATCAACTAACATTCACATTACAAGTGGCTGTCCAGCCTCAACAAAATAAAGTCTCTAATCCATAACAACATCAACTAACATTCACATTACAAGTGGTTGTCCAGCCTCAACAAAATAAAGTTTCTAATCCACAACAACATCAACTAACATTCACATTACAAGTGGCTGTCCAGCCTCAACAAAATAAAGTCTCTAATCCACAACAACATCAACTAACATTCACATTACATGTGGCTTTCAAGTCCTCAACAAAATAAAGTCACTATTCCACAAAAACATCAACTAACTGCCCAGTCATCTATTTAAAACAAAACGAATTCAGTAGTACTAGTGGCTGCCCAGCCACATGTTTTGGATATACATGTGGCTGCCCAGCCACTAAATGCTGGAATTTCTTTAAAATCAGAGTTCATAGTGGCTGCCCAGCCACTAAATACTGGAATTTTTTTTGTAAATGAACCGACAGTTACACACCTCCATGAGGTATGGATGGAGATGTGTCGAATGTACCTTCGGAATTATTCAAAGAGTCCTCATAAATTTTCTTCTGAATATTCAAGAAATAGGCTTGTTGCATGACGGTCATATTAGAAAGATCCTTACTCATGATCTCCACCTCGAACTTTCTCTTATCAAGTTCTAGTTGTGCACCTCTCACTTCATCAGCTTTCGTCACCCATGCTTTCCTCTCTCCCATGAACAGTCGCCTATCAGCGGTCATTTTTTCTAACGCATAGTTGAAGTCAGTATCACATGATTCCTGGGTCTTCTGCTTCCTCAAGTTATCTTTCTCAAGTTTTTTGCCTAGAGGCCTCTCAACATTCTCCTCCACAACGTCATCGGGAACTTCAAGAGACTGCTCATTGGCTGGATGTTTATCGGGTGGTTTTCTCCTTGTACTCAGATTGTTCATGTGTTACTGCCATTTGGGTTGGTGTCTCAATTGACACCACCAATGCTCCACTGTGAAATTCCCCTTCTATATCTCTTTGTATATTATTTTAGCTTTTTCAATCTGAAAAATTGAAGGAATATTGTCAAAAAAATAAATAATAGATAAAAAATACATTATTTAAAGGAAAATGGTACATACCTTGTCTTGCTCGGTTGCACTACTTGGGTGCAATGATTCTACTTGCGCTAGAAATACACAAAACTTGTTTGTGCATTTATGGATCATGGACCAACGATTGATCAATGACCCTATTGAACGATTTGCAGTATTTGGTTTTTTATACTCGTGATAAAACTCAGAAATTCTGTCCCACATTTGAGTGGATTTTTGATCGGTATCCCGTATGGCATCAATGCTAATGTTGAGCCAACCGGAGACAAGTAAGTTATCCTCCTCAACAGTGAAAGATGCACCTCTTTGAACTTTTTTTGGAGGAGACCTCTTTTCACCATGAAGGGGAGTTGTTTGGATCATAACATTAGAATATTGCTCATATGTTGGAGTGCAACATTCTCCTCCACTTTGTAAGAGAGTGGTGAAGAAGGGGTCCTCCTCAGATGGACTGCCCATCCTTTAAGAGTCAAACAATAAATACAAGGCAGCACAATAAGCACAAAAAATTAGATACAAGGCAGTACAATAAAATAGATACTAGGCAGCACAAGAAAATAGAGCAGTGGAAGCACATTTTAAAAAAATATCAAACCATGTTGCATGTTGGTTTTCCAAGTTTAATTTTGATTAAACTGTTAAGTGCTAACGTGTCTACAACAAGTTCATACACAACATTACAATTAGCAGTTCATACACAGCAAGTTCATACACAGCATTACAATAGTTACACAGCAAGTTCATACAGGCTGCCCAGATCATGAAGAGAGAATGAGTTTATGCTTGAATGAATACATCAAATACACAACTCAACAAAAGAGAGTCACAATTCCACAAAAACATAAATGCTTGATTGCCAACAGCAAGTTCAGATATCATAGTGGCTGCCCAGCCACTAAATACAACTCAAATACACAACAGCAAGTTCAGATATCATAGTGGCTGCCCATCCACTAAATACAACTCAAATACACAACAGCAAGTTCAGATATCATAGTGGAAATTTTTTGCTTGACTGCCAACAGTTACACATCTCCACGACTATAGGCACACGGACCTCACCATCAAGATGCACTTTATTTGTATGAAAGAATTTATTGGTTTGTTACAATGGTACCCCTAACCATAGGAAATTGACAGGTACCATTCCTTTATAAAAAGTGGTTTCAATTATACAACTCTACCAAACCAACCAAATATAAAAATAAAAAATAAAACGCACAACCCAATGGAGTCACCTATATAGAATACTCTAGTTCATAACATCAACTTATTATGGGTATGATCTTCCACCTTCCATTGCCAAAATACAATATGTATAAAACAATCCCTACAGATGTCACAATTTAGAAAGGACTAGTCATATCTACACTATACTACAAAAGTTCTAGTCATATCTACATTCATACAAAAGTTCTACAATTCAGCCCCACCCAATATAAGGACTTAACACAACACCTTCACAATCCAGGGCATCACAAACTCCTAGTACCTTAATGTCACATGACAGTACTAAAATTTTTGTTCATATTTACATTTTATCCCACACAATCAGTCAAAGTTACGATTGGAGTTACTTTTAAATCGCTTATAAAGAATGAATCAGTCTAGGCTTCATAGAATGAATCAAAACTTCATGTAATTTGATTTCCTAAAGACTAATAAACTTGAGGTTTGTCCAAAAAATCATTAAAGTTGCTTTCAAATTTGTTCATAACCTTCGGCCAATTTCTTCCTCTTGATCCCCCATCTCTCTCTCCCTTCCTTCATCCACTGTGTATATTTCCTAAAACTATCATCAGCAGTACTAGTACCAAAAGGTAAAATACAGAGAGCTCTATATCCAGCATATATCTTGAATACTTAGGCATGGACGGCAGGTTCATCACCAGCCCTTTTATCAGTAGTTCTGGGCAAGAAGAGAACATTGACAGCCCCTAGAAAATGGGGTCGAATCCCCTCCTCCACCATCTTTGACGACATGAAGATCATATAAAATCATACAAAATCAATTTGCCCCCAAGAAAAAGGTCATATAAAATCATATAAATGATCATGCAAAATTTTTCATACATGCATATATGATTAATATATATATATATATATGAGAGAGTGAACTCACAGAGATGGAGAACGTTCGGAGCAAAGGGAGAAAGGATCGGCGACGGTGTGCCTATGGAGGTGATGGAGGTCCTGTTTCACCTGAAACACCTCGTACGAACTTCAACATCTGCTTCACGAAGATGAACGGGTCACTTTCTCGGCAAAGTTTATGATACAAGCTTCAGGAAAAAAGGAGGAAACAGAGGGAAGAAATGGAGCGGAAAAAAGAAAGGGAGAGGAAGAATCGAAACGGGAAGTCGGGATTTGGGAGTTTCGGGGTGGAGAAGAAAACAGAGAAGAGAGGGAAGACCAAATGGTTTGCCAGATTCGGGAAGAAAGAAAGGGAGAGGAGAGGAAGAAAGAAAGGGAGAGGAAGAATCGAAAATGGATTTGAGGATTTCGGGATTCCGGGGTAGAGGAAGAAGGAAGAGAATAGAGGGAAGAAAGAACTGGTTTGCCAGATTCGGGAAGAAAGAAAGGGAGACGAGAGGAAGAAAGAAAGGAGAGGAATCGAAAGGGATTGGGGATTTCGGGATTTCGGGATAGAAGAAGAAAGCAGAACAGATAGGGAAGAGAGAACGACTTTGCGTGCGAAATAATTTTTTCGTAATAAAATTACCGGATAGATGTTGAATAGTAGTTCACCAAGTTTGAAGATAAAGGAGAGTTCATTATAGCTGAAAGCTTGAGATTTAAGGAAAAGGTGAATCCAATGCCGAGTATTTTGAGTGAAATTCTTCAAATTATAGACATTGGACTCATTTGATGAGTCCAATGCTAGTGCTCTTAGCAGCCCTTTCAGCTCAAGTTGCTACTCTATCCCATCAGATTTCAGTTTTGACAACCCAAAGGATACCACAATGTGCAGAATATGTTGCAGCTGCAAGTATGACAGTTCCAAGTAATGAAGCGAGTAAAGAACAAGTTCAATACATCAACAATCGGAACTACAACTATCGTGGTAATCCTATGCCAAATTACTACCATCCAGGGCTTCGAAATCATGAAAAATTGTCTTATGGAAATACAAAGAATGTGCTGGAACCTCCTCCAGGATTTGATAGTCAATCAAGCGAGAAGAATATGTCACTTGAGGATGCTATGATTTCCTTTGTTGAGGAGACAAATGCAAGGTTTAAAAAGACTGATTCACGGTTGGACAACATTGAGACTCATTGTAGCAACATGGGAGCTGCTATAAAGAATATTAAAGTGCAAATTGGGCAACTAGCCACAACCATCGATGCCCAACAAAGAGGAATTTTTTCTAGCAACACAGAATTGAATCCAAAAGAATAGTGCAAGGCCATCACACTTAGAAGTGGAAGAGGTCACCATCAAAGGAAACTAAGTCCACCCCTACAGCTAAAAACAATGGTCAAAGCAAGAATAAAGTTGAAGAAGAGGATGATACACCAAGAGAGACTGACAAGCCTCCAGAAATTTCATTTCCTGACAATCCTCCTATTCTCTCTACTCCACTTCCTTATCCTTAAGGTTTTCAAAAACAAAAATTAGATAAGCAATTTTCTAAGTTTTTTGATATTTTTAAGAAAATTTACATAAATATTCCTTTTGCAGATGCCTTGGAACAAATGTTAAATTATGTCAAATTCCTGAAAGACATCATTTCCAAGAAGAGAATGTTGGAGGAGTTTGAAACAGTGAAATTTTCTGAAGAATGCAGTGCTATTCTTCAAAAGAAATTACCTCAAAAATTAAAAGATCCAGAGAGTTTCATTTTGCCTTGCACTATTGGAAATTCATTTTTTGATAAAGTTTTATGTGATCTTGGTGCTAGCATTAATCTTATGCCACTTTCTGTTTGCAGGAAATTAGGACTTGAAGAAATGAAACAAACAACTATTTCTTTGCAACTAGCAGATCGATCCATCAAGTATCCATGTGAAATCATAGAAGACGTATTGGTAAAGGTGGATAAATTTATTTTTCCTGCTGATTTTGTGGTGTTAGATATAGAGGAAGATGAAGAAGTCCCACTAATTCTTGGCCGACCATTCTTGGCTACGGGAAGGGTTTTAATTGATGTTCAAAAGGGTGAGTTAACATTGAAAGTGAACAAGGAAGAGGTTATGTTCAACATCTACCAAGCCATGAGAATTCCAGAAGAGCCAAGCACTTGTTTTAGGGTAGATGTCATTAAGCAATGTGTAGAAGAAGTCTTTCAAGAAGATGCACCAGCCGATCACCTAGAACGAGCCTTGAAACAAGATACATAACTTAGCAATGAAGTGTAAATGAACTATGCACTTATTCCTCTTAGAGATCCTGATTGTTGAAAATTAAAAAGTCTGGCTGTAGACTTTAAAACAAGCTCTTATGGGAGGCAGCCCATAGAACTTTCTTTTATTATTTTATTTTTATTATTTTTATTTTCTAATAATTTGGATTTTGATATAGGTTTATTTAGCATGAATAAAGAGCTGAAAATTATAAACTACGACTGATTCACCATGAAATCAGGGAAGTTACTTTCATTTCTTCAATCTGTCTCACTTTTGCATTACAATGAGGACATTGTTTAGTTTAAGTTTGGGGGTGTAAACTCCTATAGTCATTTGGTCTTCTTGTTTGCAATTTATTTATTTATTTTTTGTGATTTTATAAGTCTTAAGTTGTTGGATTCTCTTGCCAAGCATGCATTTGAGTATGATTGAATTCTCTATGACTCTGAAATTTGTGATTGAGGATAAGATTGAGAAAATTTTTCAAAATTTTCTTTTATGTCAGGCTGAGTTTTGAGGGTACTTTGATTTAAAACCTTTGACCTTGAACATAATTGAGCACATAGTCATTTTTTTCTTTGTTCCGTTTTACTTATGAGGAGAATGAGTTGAATTAACTAGGTCAGGGAAGTTCAATCTTGCTTTGCTCTAGAATCCGTTGATGGATCCTTGAGGCGAAATCCTAGTTGATACCAAATATTAGAGAAATGATCTAAGCAAATTTTTTGTATAACCAAAAAGCTTTCCCAGCCGTCTTGATTATCATGCCATCATTGCATGGCGTATTTCCATAGTCAACTCCCTTGTAACACCCCGACCCCGAAAGTGTGATTTTCTTATTATTATTATTATTATTATTATTATTATTATTATTATTATTATTATTATTATTATTATTATTATTATTATTCTTATTACTATTTTATTGTTATCTTTATTGTTATTATTTTATTAGATATGTTTTGAGGTAGTAATTTGTTTTGAATAGGATTTCTCTACTATATGCCTCTTTTATCTTTCTGTTTGGTCTGGGAGTTTCATGTGGTGCTTCTTGTTTGGTTTTCAGCCTTTACCAAAAAGCCCCTCCACTAATTATGTAATTACTTACATGCCTTTTTGACCCTTGATTGTGTAATCTGCCTTAGGCCCAATCGGCTAGTGTTGTCTTTAAAGGATTTTAAAGTATGTTTTTAGAGTTTGCTTTGAAGCCTATTATTTTAATTAAGCTCCATTATACGTATTTAATTACTTGGATTATTACGACACGCTTTTCTAGGAAATTAATAACGTCTAGAACCTCGTATAGGTAACGCGCTAAAAGGTTGGAAATTAGGAAGCAACGCTAAGAGGTAAATAGTATGATCTTATAAATGCATGCGTACTGTGAATATTATTGCTATGTATGAAAATATGATGTGCTTATGATGGTAATCTACGCTACGCTAAGAGACAAGTCAATGTTAGATTCATTTCATGATTTTGAGGAAATATGAGATTATGCTTGAATGAATGAATTTGTTTGATTAATTGAATGTTACTAAAATCATATGAAAGCAATGAGATATTCATGTAGTAATTCAAGTCAAGTATGCCATGTAATAGAATAGCCAGATTATGCAAGCCATGCTCATGTAATACCTAGATTATGTATGACATGTTCATGTAGTACTTAAATTATGTATGCCATGGAATGTCATAAAATATTCAGATCATATTATGTTATGCCATGTATAAGAAAGTGCCATGTTATGTTATGCCATGTATAAGAAAGTGTCATGTTATGCTATGTCATGCTATACCATGTACTAGAATATGACATGCTATGCTATGCCATGTACAAGAATATGTCATATTATGCCATGTTATGCTATGCCATGTACAAGAATATGCCATGTTAGAACTATTCATGAAACCTAATAAATTCTGATGCATTAAGAAAGATAAGAAATATTATGGTGCCACGGACTCAAGCGTGGTTAACCATAAGTTAAGTGAAACACGGACCCAAGCGTGTTTCACTCCATGTTATGCAAGTTAAGTGAAACACGGACCCAAGCGTGTTTCTCTCCATGTTATGCAAGTTAGGTGAAATACGGACTCAAGCGTGTTTCACATCATGTTATGCCAGTTAAGTGAAACATGGATCCAAGCGTGTTTCACTCCATGTTATGCAAGTTAGGTGAAACACGGACCCAAGCGTGTTTCACTCCATGTTATGCAAGTTATGTGAAACACAGATCCAAGCGTGTTTCACATCATGTTATGCAAGTTAAGTGAAACACGGACCCAAGCGTGTTTCTCTCCATGTTATGCAAGTTAGGTGAAATACAGACTCAAGCGTGTTTCACATCATGTTATGCCAGTTAGGTGAAACACGGATCCAAGCGTGTTTCACTCCATGTTATGCAAGATAGGTGAAACACTGACCCAAGCGTGTTTCACTTCATGTTATGACAGGATAAACAAGATATTATGCATTCACGTTACATGTTTGCCATGATTATATATGCTTCCGTTCATGTTAATGATGAATACGTATGTTATATGAATCTGTGACGATATATGTATGTAAAGTCTTTCAGAAAGTCATGTTAGGTGTATGATTGTAAATCTATGAAGTTGTATGTATGTTATGAAGAGTCTTAAGAAATTAAGTCAATGTTAGGCCAAATTATATTTTACGGTATGATGTGCTACTTACTGAGTATTCGACTCATTTTCTGTTTGTATTCTTGTTTTTCTTCCATGTTTAATTCTCACAGATGGTGATTATGATGACGCAGAGCTGGATGACCAGGATTAGATCTAGTACAAAGTCTGAGAAAGGAATAAGTGATATTCACACAAGAATTAGATTTCTTTTACGTCATTCTTAGGATTAGTTTATATTCATTTACTTTACGTTCAATTTTCGAAATAATCCTGTTCAATTCAGTTTTAATAGTTTTGATTCTTTTAAATATTTGAGGTATTTCAGGATATGAATCTCTTTACCGGGTATTATGTTATGAATGTTAATAACATCTCTATCCTACGGGAATGGGGTGTTACAATTTCCCCCTTGAGCCTTATTTTACATGAGCCTTTATTTGTTCTTTTAACTACATAAACCATTCCCGTTCTAAGCTTGAAAGACCATGAATTTACCTTTACAGTTTGAGAAAATACTTTGGTGGAAATCTACATTTAAAGAGAAAGTTAGTTCAAAGGAAATTATGCTCTATTTGATGCAAGTGTGTAAAAAAAAAAAAAAAGTTGAACGAAAAAAAAAAGGATGGAAGTGGTTGAAGATTTGAAAAGGCTACAATGATTGAGGTGGTTGAACGAAAAAGGTGGAAGGTTAAAAAACAAAACAGGTATTATTGCTGGGTTTGTCTTTTATTCAGATGTGATTTATCCATCATGACTGAAAAAAATAGAGAAAACTCAATAAATGGAGTGCAAATCACTTCAGATTTTGTTAAAGGTATACTTGGTACTACTTCATTGATTACAACAACAATATTGTTATCAAGTATGAGCATATAGGCGATGAAGAGTTATGGTTTGAATCATGTGGATATCTCTTTTATTGTTCTTTCCACTAAATATTTTTCCAGTTTGCTTTGATTTTCCATATTCATTTCTTTTCTTAGCCCTCACCTTGTGGCCTGCCATTACAACCTTGATTAAAGACCTTTTAATCTCTGCTTTTCGTGTTTGACTACATTAGTGGAGAGGATTTCTGAGAATTGGACTATGGGGTTAAGTTTTGAGAGAATTCTTCTGGTTTCAATTGTTCTACTTTTATTTGAGTTTGCAGGTGGTTTGGAGTTGAATTGACTATATCACACACACACTCAAGGTCTTAGCTTAGGTTGAAATAAACGCTTAACTTTTACTTGACAAATTGCTAATTTTTTTTCATGCTATCCTTGATGTTAAAAGAGTAAGATACTAGTGATGATATTTAATTCAGATCATGGCTTGGTGAGTGATGAAACTTCTCTATGGGGTCAAGTTGATAGTCTATAGTGGTCTTTTATTTTATTTTATTTATTTATTTTAGGACAAACTAAGTTGTAAGTTTGGGGGTGTTTGATGACTTGCATAATTTCTTATATTTTATCACTTCTTAACTTTAAACTTTAGTCTAAATACCATATTATTGGACTAAAATACTAAAATGTTAATAGAAATCATTAGAATTAATGTGTATTCTTGAATTGAGTTTCTATTTACTTTAGGATACTCCTGACCAGATTTTTATGTTTAATTTCAAAGTTTATAAAAGAGCAAGTCCAAACCCATTCGAATTCAAAGGACTTTCAAGTGGGTAAGACGTTGGAACAACCTAAGAACTTTCAATGAGTGTAGGACTCTTCAAATAAGGATAATGATGGGGTTTGAAAGTAATTCGGATCAAAGTCCAAAACGCGCTAGAAAATAGTATGGACATACTTTAGTATTTTAATCATAACTTTCTGCTCTAATATCGGATTGATGTGATTCTTGATGCGTTGGAAAGCTATCTTAAAGGGATACAAAGTTGGCTCTAATAAGATTTTCCAAATTCGAAATCCTGAAGCGCATACGTGGCTACCAAGTTGAGTCCTAAAATTTAGGCGATTTTGTGTGCGGGAGTATGAAGACATTTGGATTTCTTGCCTACCCTATTTAAGCATATCATTAGCACCAAATTAGATAGTTTTTTAGAGGGGCATTTCTTTGGAGTTTTTCATTTCAGATGCTGCGGCTTGCGAGGGACGACACTGCGGACTGCGAGGAGCTTTTCAGGATTCATTTTCTTCTATTCTTCTCTCAGAAAAATTATGGTGAATTCATTTATGTTGAGTTTAATTTTTAGCATGAAATAAATTTTCTTTATTCTAGGAAAACGATATAATCTAGTTTCGAACTATGCTTGTTTTTCTATATTAATTTGAAGTAATTCTCTTCTATGTTTGTCTGATTTATTTTGAGCTTATTGCTTCTAATTAACTGGCCATTAATTACAAAATTTTAATATTGTAATTTGCTATCAAAAGAGGGAATTATAGGATAGATCTTGGATATTTCGGCATAGGTAATTATAGAAATTGAAAGACTTGTATGAACCTATATAGTATTACATCATTGGTCTTATTGCTTTCTTGTTTTATTAATTTGCATACTCTTGTGTAAAATAATGAATAAGAATAATTTTCAATTGACTATCAAAATAGGCTTTTGGATGTTTGTGGAGATTTGCTAACAAACAGAGAGAATTAAATTCAATTAGTTAGATGAGTAAAGCACATTGAGGAATTAGGTGAAATCGATTTCCTAGAAGTTTTCTTTCTCTTTGATTTGATCTTTGAAAAATATCTTTTTTTTTTCCTTTGAGTATTTTCTTTGAATTAATTTTATTTTAATTTGCAATTACAAAAATCTAAGTGACTTTTCTAAATAAAGTCAAGATTAGTATAATTTCAGTATTTGTCAAAAGTAAGTTACCAATCCCTAAAGACGATACTCTTCTCATTACTTTATTATAAAACTACGATACTGTGCACTTGTAGTTTTGCACCGATCATCGGGCAACCCAAAAAGTTTTGATTGGTGGTTTTTCAATTGTCCAAATTGTAAGGATAAAAAATAGTGTATTTTTTCGAATGAGTTGATCTTGTAATGAAACGAACAGATTGTTGTAAACGAACTTTGGAATTAACACAATGAAGAAATGAGAGAATAGCAGCTGAACGTGCAATAATTGAACACATAAAATTCCAATCGGTGAAGAAGAAGTACAAATGTGTCTTTATTGCATCTTGGATTCTATTTATTGCGTTATTTCATACTTTGAAGTTTTATGAGCTTTCATGCTCTGTAAATCGTTTAATGCTATATTAAAATGTATTTGACTAATCGCACAAGTTGTATTTATTTTTTGGATTAGTTTTTGTAAAAGACTATTTTATGGGATCTGTCAATGTGGGTTATTGAAATTAATAGACTATTTTTTTGGATCAGTTTTCAAATAACTTTTCTGATTTCTGATTCTTTTGGCATTTTCTAGAAATGTTGGTGTGAACTCAGGAAACAGGGTGTATAGATTAATAGTACGATATTATGTAATAGATTAATAGAAGCATATGTTCTATTGGAATCATTAGGCTGTATGAAAAGATTAAGAGAACATATGAAAATGTCATTTCTTCATTCAAATTTTGCATTATAGCCAACATATGGCTACAAAAAATATCATGCCTACGTACAGCCAACATATGGCTACAAAAAATGCCATGGCTACATACAACCAACATTGTACTTCAAAAAATATTGAATGGCTACAAAATGTTGTCTACAAAATATTCATCATCAATTCTCTTCTGAAAAGTGAAAACTCTACAATGCTCCATACTTCTCATCTTGTGACGCAGTTGGGAATTGCATATTCCTACAAACCAAGAAAAATTTTCACAAAGGAATGACAATAAGTGACCAAATCAAACATTTAAATATAAAATAAATAAGATAAGATTAGTATTCATACATATCAAATGTTATTGACATTGTGGCCAAGTCTGGAGGTAATGTAGTTAAACTTGGTTCGCCCATACCACTATAAAAAAAGAGATTTCATCAAGTAAAAAGATTCACACAAGGAACATACAACATAATTAGAAACATAATTAAATTATTGCAAGTACCTATGTGATGGATATTTTGTTCTAACATGCACTTCTTGTTTACAAATGCTGCATCGTCGCTTCTTTGTTGGCACATTTTCTTTTGGATTCTTTTATCGTAATGTTTTGGACATTCCTTTAGAAACAATGATGGGGAGATCTTGCAATTAAAAGTTTAAAACTATTTGGCTCTAAAGCGCATGTCCCTCCATGTTATTTATTGCGTCATCATCATCATCATCACTCATCAAGAGAAGCTCTTGATGAATAGTCTCTACTCTCCGTAAAATATGCCCATATTTCTTAATAGAAAGTGACCCCATCTCAACAACTATATAAAATTGTCTTATCAAACGATGTTTATTATCAAATGCAGTTGGAATTGTCTACAATGGCCCCTCATCGACACATATCTCATGTACCATGCGACTCTTTGCATTGATCGTCCACCTCTCTAATACATATGATTACAGTACAAGGTTCAAAATCATTTTTCTTGTCAAAACTTGTAGGATGTGCCGGCATAGAAAGCCAATAACTTCAAACTTAAGACATGTGCAAGACACAACATTTTTATTGTTCTCAAGTGTTGCTTCATATACTGGCTTTTCTCTCCCAGGAATGGCCACCAAATATATTTTCCTTCCATCTTTCTCATATGTTTTATGTGCCTTGAACCGTTGGCTACTAATAACTCTTCTTGAAAGATCAAAAAATATTTTTTTGTGTAGAACTTGGTCACTTCCTCTTTAATACTGTAAAAAGTTTTCATAATTGGCTTCGATGTTTTTGTCTTCACATCTTCACATCTTTCTATTTCTCACTTAGATAACGGGCATTCAAAATTTTATCATATTGATGGACGAAGTCACTTACCATTGTACTTGAACAAACATAGTTTTTACAAAACTTGTTCATACTCTCACTTCGTTGAATTGTTGACATTCCAGGGCAAAATGTAGATCTCAAGTAAGCAGGCACCCACTTTTCTCTCTTGACATAAATAGTTTGCAACAAACTATTTTCTTCGAACTTGTACTTCACTAACATTTCAGTCCACTCCAACTCAAACTCCTCAATAGTTACCGTGTCATGAATACAATGGTTAAAATCATATTTAAATTGTGTATATTTGTTATAAACATGAGCTAAATATTCAAGTACTTTTTGTAGGATATGCCATAAATGCAATTTGTTATTGGGCAATACCTTCACAATGGCCTTAGTCATTGACTTGTCATCATCAGTTAATATTGTAGAGGGAGCACGACCAAGCATTGCTTCGAACCATGTTTTCAATAACCATGTGTAATATTCGGTTGTCTCATTTATCAATAACGCACATCCAAACATCACAGATTGATAATGATGGTTCACTCTAGTGAGTGGAACAAAGGGCATTTTGTAGCGATTTGTTAGGTACGTAGCATTAAACGTAACGACATCCCAAAAATATTAATATGTAACTTTTGATCTACCATCTGCCCAAAAGCAATTTCCTATTGACCTATCTGCATCAACTTGGATCGAAAATACAAAGCTTGGATTATTACGTTCGCTTTCCAAAAAGTACTCATATAAATTTTGTGCGTCTCACTCTTCAAGAACTTTCTTCCTTCGATTGTCTAAATAATTCTGAATGTCCTTAGGAATGTAACCAATATTATAATCACCTCTATGCTCCTTACTCAACACGGACATTATTTTCCATGTTGTTATCCCTGACTCATTTAGCATGTCTATTCAATTTTTTTGTGCCGATGTCACCCGTTTATGCCCACGAAGTAAACTTGTACTCCTAGGCGTCATCAGCTGATGATTATGTTGGAGTACAAATTTGGACACAACCCATTTGTCTCCATTCTTCTTTATTGTCATCATTGTCGTACAACCACACCTTGTTTCCAGAGCCTCGGGTCTTGCTCTTTTATTAAGTTTAAGATTATACCGACGAAATCTTTCTCTCGAACACACATACTCTATACAAATTAATGATTTGTCTATGCCTGACAACCGAGTATGATTTGTTCGAAAGCTAAAACCAGTTCGCTTGGAGCTTTATAGCAACTAAGTGCATCCTCCACATCGTCAGACTATAGCCCCCACATATGGCTCCAAATATGAAGATGACGGTTGTATGGCCTTACTTGGGCATGTTCATATCGAGTTCAACCTCACCATCCTCTTCAATCATCTCAACTTCATCAGCCCTAGAATTAGAATTGTCTAAAATCTTAACATGATCTCTTTATGTACTTATCATTCACGCAATCTGCTATCATTTACATGGCAACGATAGCTCAATAGACAATCAAAGAAAAGAACTTTCACCAACTATAACATATATCCAAACATTACCAAACTAATCATAGGAAGCCACATTTCAAGAATGGTCCATGTAAAGCTATTGGGGATGCAGAGTTTAAAGATAATTCGGTGGTCACAAGCTTATTTATGGTTGAAACACATTTTTGGCGATAAGTTCTGGCCCTTGAAGAATATTATGAGGAATATACAAAAACAAAAAATTAGGTGATTCTTCTGTACACTTTGACTATACTTAGGTCTGTCCTTTTACTAATAAAATTTCTATACTACTTATTTTTTGTAAAAAAAAAAAATGTCAAACTGAAGATGTCATGCACTCAATGCAAATGATAGTGGTCGGGGCTTAATTAGAATGAATTATAAGTCAATACACTCAATGCAATATGTCCTGCACTAAATGCAAGAATGATATGATAAATAAGTCAAGCTTCCAGCTCGTTAGAACAAATTATCTTTCTATCCCAACCATTAACAATTTGGGGAAAAAACCTATAAAAATAACAATTTGGAAATGAACTTGGGCATAAATTTACCTATACTAGGCGTCGAAAATCCCACCTAACTGTATCTAAGCTCATATAAAGCCATGAACATTTCAAATGCAGAGTTTACCTTCTGGGGAGGAATACCAGAAATCCAATTGAGATAGAAAGTTAATTAACAGAGAGGAAAAGGAATAAAGAAGGAAACCAAAACTCGAACAATGCCCCCATTTTCTCAGAGTTTACATCCCGTTGGCTTTGAAGACGAGTGCAAGTGGTGGGCATCACATCAAGTGGGGCTTTCGTCGTGAGTCGTGGTGGGCATTTTGGCGTGACTGTTCCTTTTGCTTAGTTCATCGTCATGAGTTGTGGAGGGGTTTTTTTATTTTTCTAGAGAGAAGCTTGAGTGTATAGATGGGGGAGGAAAAGAGATTCGGAGGGAGAGAGAGCGAAATTGGGTGGACGCGGGTTTAGCTTTCATTTTCATGGAGTGCCTATGTGTCGTCCATCTATTGGCTGGTGTGAAATTGAGTTTTAAACCCATCCGGCTGAAAGCTTTTCCCTATTGTCGAATCTGATTCAACTCTCATTGAGTTCTGGTTTAACCATGAAAATATTACTTCATTTAGAATGACATCTACAACTCGGCTCATGTTACACTCATGCATACATATCTATAAGGAAATGCTACATGTAAGATAGGGGCACCCATAGTAGGGCACCCCTTCCCCTTCTCTTGGGGGTTATGAAGTGGCTCTTAAGCCACTTCATGAACCTTGATGGCTTGCCCTTAATGGCCAGTCGAGGATTACACTTAGAGAGCTATTTACATAGCCCCTTCTCCCTTGTGGATTACTTCCATCACAAAAAATCTCTCTCTCAAATGGTTCTCTCAAGTCCTGACATCTAAGCTGTGGAATTTATGAGTGTTGCTCTAGTATTATCACGTAGCACACTCCACCATTGATATAAATATTGTGGATGAACAATGACGCTGGAGGATCTGTGGAACAACCACACTAGATCTACGATTTACCAACGAGGCAATATCACTTTCACTGTATATTTTAATCTAGTATTTCTAACATTGGTATCGGAGCATAAAATTGGTTGTTCTCAAATTTTATTTGACATGCCTATTGTGATTTCTTTTACGGAAATTTTTTCCGCACAATAGAATTTTTTTTCTTCCTGTAACCGTGGCTCTCGTGAATAGTCATAACAACAAGAGGTGGTTGTGCACCTCATTGTATCTCACGAGCTGCAAAGCCACTCCACCGATAGCGGCTGCAACCACTTGCACAATGCAAACCATAGGTGATGGGAGCATTTTGGTGTTGCGCGCATGCCAGATGGCAGCGGCTTGCATCTAAGGTGTTGCGGCACCACGTGCTGATGCCGCAGACCAAACGGGGTTAGTAAACTGCTCCACGGCAGTGCATCGCACCCATGAGCGTGCAATGATGCCTCACAACGTGCTCTGTTGCACGTAGAGATGTGCTCACTGTGGTGGTGCAGCGAACAAAACGACATGCACCAACAAGGGTGCAGAGCACCTGCAGGTGTGAGAAGCACCTAGGAGCAGCATGGCCGCCTCTGCTACATGCACAGCTGTGCACACCTCGACAGAGGCAATGTCCTCTGCTGCATGCAGAGCTATGCACAGAGGAGCACATTGATGCCATGATCGAGGTGCAGCACTGCCATGGAACCACGATGCCACGGTATGTAGCGCACCAGGAGTTGTGGGGAGCAACTAGAAGCGATGGGGCCTCTGCTGCACGCAGAGCCCATGGTGGTGCTGAAGGCTTTGCTGAGGGCAGAACTGCATGCAGGGCCACACGCAGAGCTAAGTGCTCTGCGCGGCACCACACCTTGACGTCACGCACCAAGAAGTGCAAGCACCTTAATGCAGGGTGGCCGCCGCTGTGCACCTGGCCAGTGCAGCAACCTCTACTATGGGAACAACTATGCACGAGGCTGGTTCGGCAAGCTCTACTACATGCATAGCCGCTCGAAATGGCGGTGCAGCAATCCATGCAGATGCTGCGGGCACCAGTTGGGTGTAGTTCGTAGCACAAACGATGGAGGAGCAGCGTCGCATGCTATGCCGCGTGAGGAAGCGCTACTACGGTCCATTAATTCCAGCCACGCTACAGTATGCAGTGGTTACAAGCAGCTGTAAAAAATGTTGGCGTCAGTTAATCTAGTATATAAATAAATATATATATATATTTATATATATATATATATATATATATATATATATGCTAGATTTTTCCATTGTAACTGTTGGGTGAAGGAAGATGAACAATGATTTTTTTTATGGTTTTAGTTATAGGACTGAAAAATGAGTATGTCCCAACTATCTTGTTATTTATTTTAGACTCCACCCATTTCTTTCTCAGTTTATTAAAAAAAAAATAAAGGTAGTTTTATTAGTAAACGGGACTTTGGCCCCAACAGGCAATTAGGACCTGCATGGTTGTTGGGCTTCTAGTTAAGCAGACCGTGGGCTTTCTGGTTTGGCCCAGTATGCTATGTTTAAAAAAAAAGTGGCCACTGGGAGATTTGGGCTGTGAGCTCAGCAGCTAGGTGCCCAAGTGGGTGCAACCCAGTGGTTGTGTCCAAGATCAGTGGCACATAATTTTTTTTTGACAAAATGTTTATTTACTAATTCAACATGTAATTGTGACATGAATATTATTCTTGAATATTTTTTGCATGTGGTTATTGAATACATACATGACATGATATTATGAGATATATTATTGCATTTGTTAGTCATTTTATTTTATGTTCTAAATTGCCTAGATTATTATTTTTGTGAATAATATTTGGAAGAAATGTTATAATTTTTTGTACATGTATTGTGTTTTCACGTCAAAATATGAGTTTATTTTATCACTAGTATTTGCTAGGCTAATTTTAGAAATTAGTCTTCAAATTGTTAGAATGTGATAAAATAGAGGATTAAGTAGCTTGAGTATAAATAGTCCATGCTTATGATTGGCCAAAATGAAATTCTTCGGTCTAAGAAGAAATTGTATTTGTATGTGATTAACTCAGTAGATTGCTTATCCTAGTGGGAGTATAATTTAGAATAAATATCCTATATGATATAAATTTGCGTGAAAATTAAGTTAGAAATTAATAATTGGCCATTGTGGTGCAAGAGTTGATTAGGAAACTTAGCGAGTTTTCGATCTTGTGATGTGCATTAATTATTTTTTTGTTATGACTTAGATTAACACGGCAAATTTCTTAGATTTGTGTGCAACTAGATGAGCATAGGTTAGTAACTTTGAGATATTCGAAAAGAAAGCCTAAAGATTATTTATGTGACTTAATTGTTTCATTAATCTCCTCCATGAGCAATAGTTGAAAACGAATGACGATTATTATGAGTGTCAGATAGTCTCAGACCATCATTATCCTTAAAACCTCTAAAAGGTCTAGAGTAAAATTGAAAGTACGCGTGAGACGCATGTACTACAATTTTAATAGAAATTGAAGAGATCAACTATCAGATAGAACTAAACCACTATTTTGCCTTTGAAAATCTTGTGCGTAAAAATGGAAGTTGGGCATTGTTTTTTTTTTTTTTTTTTGGTATTGCGAAGATTAATTGCTCCTATATTTAAGGTTGAGCATTATAATTTTGAAACAACTTAGATTACCTCACAGATAAGAACATACTTTCTAAAACTTGCTAGTATGTCCCGACAAGTAAGGACATAAAAATCTGAGTGTGCAATAGTGTTGAGGACATTATTGATTGACACATTTATTTTATAGGTTTTATTAGTGCACCTCTCTGTGGTATTAACACTGGTAATCTTGCTTAAGTTTTCTTTCTTTCTAGCGAGAACAAATAGGTTCTTGCAGATAAATGAAATTAGGAGCACCCTTGAGAGTAATGTAATATCAAACACCTTGGAGGTTTGCATGGTAATTATGGTAAAAGTCTGAATAATTAGGTACAACTTAATTGAGCCTAAATATCTTGCTCGTGGTTGCACTGATGCAAGAAAGGTTTTAGGTTAAGATAATTTCTCACAAAGTTTTTCTTTTCTCTCCTATAGTGGATTGGAGAATATGAAAATATCGAGTAAGCAAGAAATGGAGATATATTGCTAGTAGTAGCTAAAGCGTCACATACTGCATTTGTTGCACAAAACGATGTTTTTATTAGCACTTTTAATGCGATACTAGAGAATTCTAGACCTAATTTGATTTAAGAGTCATTGAAAATAGTGGTGTTAGTGAGAATTTCTAGAGGTTTAGGAGTTGGATGGTCACTCATTGACTCAATAATATTATTTTTCGGGTGAAGAGATAATATGCTAAAATGTACCGTGGAGGCATAGGATCATGGGTATGAAGTTTGAGAAATTGAAGTTTTTTTCTCGCTAATGAGATTTCTCTCCTTTATTTAGAAGAGTCAGAGAAAAGACAAATATGAGCATTTTCTATGTGAAAGTTCCTATACATGCATACTAAGGACTTAGATAATAAAAATATTGTTTCATCATAAAAATGCGCTTCATTTCAAAATTGCAATCATATGAGTTATATGATGAAAACAATTATCTCGTGGTTTAATGACTTGCTGATAATGAAATTATAAATGAATTATGGTGCAAAGCAGTTGTTACATCACACTTGGGTTGATGTAATATGGGGTTGCGACCTTAATTTTGATTTGTTGTCTTTAGATTTAGTTCATTCGACTTTGAAAAAGGCTGCATGACTATTTTGTGCAAACGTGAATTCTATTAAAAATCTAGATGATCTATGCTTGATCATTTTTTGGTTGAGTCAGGAAAATTACTCGTATCTTCGGTGAGGGTGGGGAATTGTAGTTTTGAGATTTGAGTTACACTTGTGTTTTGGAAAGAACGTTTCATTCCACATTATCTTAATATTAATATTTTCAATTTTTTTTTCTTATAAAAAATCGTCGAAAATAGTGGGAGTAATTCAACAACTAGTGTGAATATACATTTGAGTGATGGTGTAATAGTGACTCCCAAAAGTTATAGAATATAAAGATCCTCTTAAATAGTGTGGAAGCGATATACCAATATTATCTTGTCGTTTAGAGATTAGAAGAAAATATTTGTAATATGACTCCGCTAAAGGTATTGAATTCATATAGTAGGAATCTCAACATAGAATTTTAGATTCACTCCACTTATATGATCCAACCTGGGTTGTTGATCTGATTGACATAAGAAAAGTGAAGTTGATAGATGTATAGATTCATCTGTTGGCACTAATTGAATTGCCTTTAGATAACTATTAATCGCATATTTATTGAAACTTTTCTTGAAGGAGTTAAATAGCTGATTCTCATAGGAGAATTAGATGGTTAGCTTTTGTGGTGTTTAGGCATAAAGTACATTGAGCGCATAATTATTGCTAGTACTATTTTGATACAGAAAGCAAATGAATGCTGCTGGTGCTGTTTACATGCGGCCTAAACAAACCATCTATTCAAAGATACCCAATGTACCTAGTCATTTTTATTAACAACCTACTGAATAAAATGAGGTTCTTTGAACGCTGTTGACAATTTTAGAAAAGTGTCATCTTAAGATATACGACGATCTGGTTGTCTTAGATTATTAATTGTCGCCTAATGAGAGGTTTTCCATACTATGAGATAGTAGACATGAGTTTATGAAAATTAGCTCAGACTTCATGTCTTGTGAGACTGTTTACAAGAAAAACAGTTTCTAGGAGTTCTTGTTCAAAATCCATAGATAATTAATGAGATGAAAAATACTAAAGAATCTAGTTTTGCCTATACTACTTGGTATTTCCATTATAATTTGCTCATGAGAGTTAGAGGTTAAGATTTTGTTAAAGGGTAAATATGGCTTACTTAATTAAATGAGTTTGTGATGTGATTGTCGTTAAAAGTAATGACTAAACTATTATGATTGTCTGGGGGGGGCAAAGGCCCTAATCATTATACCCTTAATGAAAAATAAATTATGGTCATCTCACATGCTTTTGTTGAGTACAAGAGATTTATATGAAACTTTGAAATCGCAAATTAAGTTTGCTGAATGACATTTGTGGTCACTTTGTAGATTCTTAAAAGTCACAGATAGACTTGCTGACTAGAATCTAAGGTTTATATTGTGAGTTTGACCTAAATGAGATTCGCGATGAGTCGTCGTTGACTTCATGGTTGTGCAAATGACTTTTATATGTAAAAACAAAGTTTATTGGTAGGAGCAAGTTGTTGGAAAGTTTCTACATATTAGAATGCACATGGAGAGAAATGGTCATTTAACACCATTTGAGAGTTGTGGTTTAATAATTTGTAGTTGACCATGTGATTTCTCTCTACCTCATGGTATTGCTCATCGTGCACATGATACTGATGTGTTCTATGATCATGTGGCATGATTGGAAGTATTTTTGGTAAGCACACACATTCACCATAAATTTAGAAGTTATGGTGAAAAAGGTATGTCGACGGACATAGATCGGCTCACTCACACAAGCAATCGCCTTTAGCTCTACTAAGAGGTGGCGAGCAAAGATAAGACAATGTGTCACTCGGTACTTCTTCAGGGAGGGATAAATTGTAAGACACAAAAGATATATCGCTTTAGTGGGAGATAAGATAAGGTCCATCATATTTAAAAAAACTGTGCATGGTTACCCACAATCCATGTAGCCTGTGGTTTAGCCAGATGTAAGATCCTCTTTGGCGCTTAGGATAGCAAGCAAATGGAGGGACTCAGGTTAGGCGTTGAGATAACGACTAGACTAAGATCTGTACGGTGAATTTAGATTAGATATATGCTCTTTCTTTGGAAAGAGAACTCCACTATAGCATGTATTTCATACTACATGTGCCTTTGCGACAAACAGTAGAGGTGAGTGAATGGATCCCTGTTTTCTCGCCATGTGAGGCCTGTAGGTCATAATTGATGACCTTAATTTATTTATGCCCTTAGGAGACCTTTGACTATGTCAAGAGGTTGATGTTTTAGTGACTGCTACTTTGGCATGTTATCTATGACCATGAATGATACGATCTAAAGAGACATTGCTGGGAAATCGACTGGAATGAAACTAAATGGCATGAGAGCAAAGGGAAGACTATTTGGTAACACATCGATATTGGTGTGTACTCACTGCTATCAAGTTATGTTACTTCTTGGAAGTTGCAACATAACTGTGAGTACATTATGTTTTATGGAGATTGAGCATTGCTTTGAGTCATTTGGACTTGAGAGGGATTAGGGATGCCTAGTCTGATGTGACCAAACAAGTCGGAGCATAACGAGACACTTTTAGGGATGTTTCTATGCTGGTATTCTCTCTGAGAGATTTGGTATAGTGCTCCCATTTTTTCTTTTACACAGCTATGCTCGATGGTCGCACAACCTGTTTGCCAGTATGAACTAGATTGAGAATATATTGAGAGATGCAGACTAGGGGTCTTGCCCACTATGTGCGAGTGAGAGATGTAAGATAGGGACACCCATAGTAGGGCACCCATTCCCATTCTCTTGGGGGTTATGAAGTGGGTCTTAAGCCACTTCATGAGACTTGATGGCTGTCCTTTAATGGCCAGACAGATGTTATACTTAGAGGGGCTATTTACGTAGACCCTTTCCCCTTGTGGATTACCTGCATCACAAATGATCTCTCTCTCAAATGGTTCTCTCAAGTCTAGGCATTTAGGCTGTGGAATTTGTGAGTGTTGCTCTGGTATTATCACGTAGCACACTCTACCATTGATATGAAGATTGTAGATGAACAATGACGCTGGAGGATATGTGGAACAACTGCATTAGATCTACGATTTACCAACCAGATAATATTGCTTCCGCTGTATACTTTGATCTAGTATTTCTAACACTACATATATTGCTTTTGATAAGGTTGGAGCTACTGTATCACAAGAAACTTCTTTTTTGTTAGCTTAATTGCTCACTAAAGTTTTAAAAATATAGAATTGATCTTTTTTTTTTTATAAGTAAAAAAAAAAGTACGTTCCATATGCTTACCCATAACAACTCCCCCCACCCCAAAATAATAATAATAAAAAAAATATACTTGACGGACTTCTCCTTCCTTCACTCTCTCTTTCTCTAATAGACCATATCTCTTCCCCTCCTCCGCTCCGTCTCTCCATTTTCTTCCTTTTTATTTATCTTCATATTTTTCCTTAGATTTTCCCTATTCTTCAAGCCATTAAGGCTTGATCTAGAATACTTGGTCCACCAACTCATCATACCATCACATCTTTGGAGGTGTCGCCCCATCTTCATCCCCCCATGACCGCTGATATTTTCTGCCTTCAGCGACATTACCTTTCAACTGCCAGACCAACATGAATCTTGACACCTTTTTTATGTTAGCCATTTTAAAGTAACTGTCAATTAGCTTTCTAGCCATGTTACGTCGTTTTTTTTTTTAGACTTTCAGCCTTGGATCTGTGCCTAATCGTCATCCACCACCATACACATGCCCTACCAGGAGGCTCCTGTGTCCAACTCCATGCCCATCATCCAACGATGCAAGAGATGAGATCCTCAACAACTACCCCAACCATGGATAGTTTGGATACTAGTGTCAATAGATTCTTGTTCAACGTACAAAACTACCTTTATGACCTTTATATGATCCAAATTATTAGATTCCATTTCTCAATTTGGCTTTTTTAACAATAATGTTTGTTTTAATATTTGATGGAGTTTCCACCTTCCACTATTGTTGAGTTGCTATGTATTTTTCAAATTTAGTAATCTATTTTGCCCATTAAAAAAATGGTAAGGTTTAGCTATATGCATAATTTTTTTTTAGTAAATAGGATTTTTATTAAAAAGTCGAAACCAAGTACACATGACATATACAAGAGCAACGCCTATACATGATTCTCTAAAAATACAAAGAAATCATGTACATTCGTGACATTAAAGTCTATTACAATTGACCAATGGAATAAAATATGAAGAAAAAAGTTCTAATCTTGTCCATTGTCCATTTGTGATCCTCAAAAACTCGATCATTCCTCTACATCCATAGGCACTACTATAGACATATTTGTATCATCTTCCACATAGCTGTAATTTGAGAGTTTCCCTGGATGCCTTGCCAGCTGACCAATAAATCAACAACCCTTCGTGGCATTACCCAATGAAGCCCCGCCCGCTCTAGCAAAGATATCATTTCACAAACTCATGCCTACATCACAATGCAATAATAAGTGATCTATAGACCTCCCACTTTTCTTGCACATATAACATCAATCCAACATAATGAGCTGACGTTTCCTTAGATTATATTTCCTCGTTTGTTTTCAGAAAACATCTCATCTCATCTCATCTAATCATTACAACTTTCCCAACTTCCAATACAAAATAAAATAAACAATTCAACTTTTTCAAATCCCAAAACAAAAAAATATATTCTAATAATATTTTATTCAACTTTTTAACTTTAATCTCAATTCATATCATCTCATCTCCGAAAACAAACGAGCCAGAACGTTCTAATCTCCCATTCTTGGACAGTGACCACAAAATTGTATCAGCTCCTCCATTCACTCTACAATTATACATAAGATTGAGGAAATATATAAATGTGTCAACTTCCCAGTCTTGGGTAGCTCTAATGAAAATGATATTCAATTGAGGAGAGCCACTAGATAAATCCATGAATTATGCTATGAAGCCTCCTATCTTCGTGCGATGCGGTATAATGTTGGCTAAGCTTCCTTAAGGATTCAATATCCACACCATAGATCATTCCAAGCATGAGAATGACGGACTCAAGGCCAAGGCCAAGCCTAGGTCCATGGCCTTATCCACCTGTTGGATCATAGAATTGGCCAAGCTTCTCAACAGTAGCAGATCTTGTTTAACAAGTTGAATTCCCTCAAAAAGAGAAGACTCAGGGCGAAAATAGAAAAATGATTTTAGCGAAGAGATTGTTGGTGGATCCTAACTTTTTTTTTATTTTCTCTATAAAGGAGGATAGTTCCATCAGAATCTTAGAGAGTAGGAAAGTTAGTAAGTTTATTTCTTTGGGTGGGGCTGTGCTAGAGTGGCTAGTAGCTTCGATCGAGGCTTGTATACAGGCTGGGAAAATTAAAGAGTTTTATAAAAAAAACCCGAGATAGTTCATGAGCTTTTGTGGTAAAAATATGTTTGAACTACTATGGTCATTTTGTGATGGTGGTGGAATACAAGGGTGATGGTAGAAGAAGTTTTATTATCATTCCAGAGGGTATGCTTGGTAATGGATGGAGGGATTTTTCTGATTCTCTGCATGAAGTCAATTTGTCAAGTACCTCTATTATGAGGTTGGAAAACAGTGGAAGGGCTGTATCATTTGACAATTCACGGGGTCGACAGAGAGAGTCTTCGAAGAGATTATTTCGGAGTGATGCTACGATGGGGGGTTCTGAATCTTTCAAGGATGTTTTGGTGCGTCCGGCATGTTTTCTGGCTACTCAATCCTCCGCCGACCGTTGATGGGTGGTTGCGTTGAAAGTTGTTGGGGTGGATGTTGAGGGGAGGGCCGATGTGCTTGCCTTTAACCGCTAATCTAGCAAGACAATTCGTGGAGAGCTTGTTCCCGAGGGTGGTACGCTTGGTGGCACGCTTGGTGGAGAAGACGAAGGGTCTTTGGAATTTTTTAGGAGGGAATTGGTGAAGATTAGAGGATTAACATCTTAACAGTGTATTGCTGAAGCTTGATAAAAACTTAGGCTTGGGGGAGGAGGTGGGCCGTGAGGTGGTGGGTTTTAGGTAGAAAGCCTAATCTCATTTTAAGGTTGTTGGTCAAGCATTAATGAACGGCTACATTTCTGAGGGCCCTAGGCCTTCTCAATTGGCTGCTTTTAATACCAAGGTGACTAAAATCCTATTATGAAATCAACCCAACAAGTTTTACAGTGGTAGGCTAAGCCCGTAGTGGGTTAGATGGGTCATGGAGCTTCGTATTCGATATTTCGCCAAAGGAAAAAGCTAAACCCAGACAATTTCCTGCACAAGTCTTACTACACAACCACCCACTGTTCACGCAGCCTCCGCACTCCAGCCTAAGTGGCTTTTTTTTTTTTTTTTATTTAATTATGTTGTGGGGTCGAGAATGTTCATTTCAAATTCCCCCCAGGCCGCATTCTTCTTCGCTTCTAAACAAAAAAAGAAAATATGCGGGGTCGAGGAGACTCATTTCAAATTCCACCCCCCAAGCCCGCATTCTTCTTCGCTTCTTCATAAATCCTAGAGAGAAAATACTAAGCAAAACTCCAAAAATCCAGGATTTGACAACTACCAACGAAAGCAAATCAGTGGGAGAAAAATCAGCCAGCTCCAGTTGGATTGGGACGTGCGGATTTAAACGTGGATTCAAACAGAGGTTTGCTATTCCTTTTTTTTTTGTAAAGCAAAATCGTGAGAGACGGAGATGTGACTGTGTTTTTGGCCCTTTGGATTTTTTTTTTTGTAGAAAAAAATTTTTGTGAGTAGGGAGTTTCGTGTCGTCGGGGAACATTTGGATATTTTCCGCTACGGGTTCACCATTTCCGTACGACTTCTCCAGCTTCACCATTTCCACACGGTTTTAGTCCTCCGCTGGTATTGTAGCTGCCGAGAGCCACCGTATGTCATCTTACAAGGGTAAGAAATTAAAGAAAATGGTTTTTATTTTTCTCTTTTGGTTTCATCTCTCAATTTCTAGCATTACTCATTGTGTGTTTATGCTTTTATGGATCTACGATTTGATGTTTGTTTAATCTGTGTTTTGTAGGGTTTTTGGGTTGTTGATGTTGTATGTATGCCACTGATTTTTTGGTTGTTGATAACATCTGAAATGAGCGAGATTATTGGCTGGGACTGGTTGGAAGGGGAAAACACAGAGGGAATATACTAGAAAGAGTTTCACAGACTTGATATACAACATGGTATAAGGTTCATAAGCATGGTCTCAAATTCTTGAAGAACTAAAATTTATACCTTTTACTAGCTCCTTTAAACAGAACCATACATCCAAGATAGCAAAAATATCTAGAAGTAGCTTGACCCTGCTGTTTTCACACCATGGTGCCATTCCATGCTTATTTTAAAATCAACCACAAAATGCATCTACATTTGTTCTGTGACATACATAACTTTACTTCGCTTATTCTCTAACACTCCAATTCAATTTGCTTTAATCTCATAAAAGAAATAAACATTGGCAAAACAAGTTTATTTTCTTTAACCAAATAAATTTATTACACAAAATAATGTAACAAGGATGTGATTATTTGTTTTCTTTCAATAAGAGTGGATAACTAGTTATTTTCATTTGTAAGACCCCTAGACATCAAATATCCCCCTTTTTGACAAAAAAAAAAAAAAAAGAAGTTAAAGACCACTGTATTTTGATCACTTAGCCTTTTACGGAAAAAAAAAAAACCATGAAGAGATGATGGATAATATGAGAAAACACCAATAAATTAAAATGATGGCAAAGAGCATACTAGGTTGGTGGATGATATGATGTTGACCAAAGCTTGCATTGTTCTTCCCACTCTTCTTTTGATGATGCAGCAGATTTGCTACCCTAAAAAAGAATAAACCCAAGAGAAAAACTTATGAGTCTTAACTAGATGCTTAGTCCCACAGCAGAACATATAAGATGAATAATAGGAACTATCTTTGATTGGTAAGATAACGATTTAAGAAAATTTCACTTTGACAATGGATGGATAACTTGTTTCTCCTGAGAAAGTTTAAGAATCAAATGGGTGGTAATTTGAGCTTATGTTGTTCCTCTTGCATGTATTTTAAATGCAAGTGTTTTACGCAGGTCACCACCGATGTAGCTATGGCACTAATCAGAAGATATATATTACTAGTTCTTCCCTAAGCTTGAAAATAGTTTTTTTTTGAACATAAAACAGCTTTCATTAACCACAATAGTCAGTCATTACACAATTTTTCCTTCATAATATCACTAGCTATTACTACAGGACAGTCCTCCATCCAAACCTTCTCCTCTCCAACGTTGACAGCTAATTTTGCAAGTTTGTGTGCAATGTGGTTTGCCTCTCTATACACAAATCGAACATCCCAATTCATTCTCCCATACAAAACTCTCCTCACATCATCAATTAAACAACCATATTCAGCTCCTATTTCTTCCCCATTTTTTGTAGCATTCACTACTAATAAGGAGTCTCCTTCTAGCAAAACATCAGAGAATCCCAATTCACTGCAAAAGGTTACTGCCCTCCTTAATCCGAGAGCTTCAGCAACAGATGGGTTACTAATGTGAGCAAACCTTGTACAAAGGCAGGCCAGAACCTCCCCGTTTGAGTCCCTAACCACCACGCCGATGCCAACATAATTGTTCTTTGCATCCACTGCAGCATCCCAGTTAGCTTTTATCACTGATCCAACTGGTTTTTCCCACCTAGTCATCCTCCTGTCAGTATTACTTCTCAATTGATTTGTCTGTAACTGGTCCTGGGCCATCTTGTATTCCGCTAGTCCCTGCACAGCAGCAAATATTATGTCTTTCGGGTGATCAAATTTTTTTTCAAATAATAGAGAGTTTCTTCTCATCCATAACTTCCTCATGATACAAGCTACCAATTCTACTTCATCTAGCTTCAGTTTAGCATTAATCTTTTCCCACAGTTCTACAAAATCACGCTCAGAAACACCCCATTTATGCACTGGACTATTGCCTTCAGACCAGACATCTGATACAGCTGGGCAGCTCCACACCACATGCAATATTGTCTCAGATTCCCTCTCACAAACTGGGCATATATCAAACTCGGTGATGTGTTTCTTATGCAGATTTTGTTTTGTAGGTAACAAGTTATGAGCTGCCCTCCACAAGAAGTGTTTCACCACGTTTGGGACATTCAATCCCCACATCAACTTCCATACATTCCCGGCACTGTCTCCCTTTGATGTTTCCCCTTTCCTCTTTCTCATATCTTCATGTTCTATGTGATAAGCACTTTTGACAGAGTACTTTCCATCTTTGGAGCCCCCCCACACCACTCTATCTTTTGAACCCCATTTACTTAATGGGATACCACATATAATTTCAGCTTCCTCCCTATTGAAAGTATCAAAAATAAAATCTTCTTTCCACACTCCTTCTTCAGCATCAATGAGTTGCTGCACTTTAGCATCAGCAGGCAGATTTTTAATCAATGATTGAACCCTATGGGAAGGTTGAGTTGGTAGCCATTTATCCCTCCAGATTCTTATGTCACTGCCGTTTCCAACTCTCCACAAGAGCCCCTTTTTCAGTAGCCCCAAAGAAGACCACAAGCTTCTCCATATAAAGGATGCCCCATACCCAAGGTTTGCATCAACTAAGCCTACCTTCTTAAAATACTTCTCTTTCATAACCTTTGTCACCAAAGACTCCGGATGTTTTAGCAATCTCCAGCATTGCTTTGCAAGCATTGCCTTATTAAAGCACTCAAAATCTCGAAATCCCAGCCCTCCATTGCATTTAGAAGCTCCCATGTTAGACCAACTCCTCCATTGAATCTTCTTTTCATTCTGTTTATGGCCCCACCAAAATTTTGTCAAAAGGGAAGCTAGCTCCTTACACAGTTTTTGTGGAAGTCTGAATACACTCATAGGAAAAGTGGGGATAGCTTGCACTACAGCTTTTAATAAGACCTCTTTTCCAGCTTGTGAAAGGAATGAGTTCTTCCAGCTATTCAATTTTGTCCACACTCTTTCCTTTACACTTCTAAAGGTATTATATCTTGATCTGCCCACCATAGCTGGTAGCCCAAGATATCTTTCATAGCTGCCACAAATGGACACCCCAGCTGCCCTCTTAATAATTGCTTTAGAAGCACCAACGGTATTTGAACTGAAGAACATTGAAGTTTTTTGCATATTAAGGCTTTGACCCGAAGCTTGCTCATACTTTTCCAATATTTTCTTAATTTTCATCCACTCCTCTACCTTTGCTCTTCCAAAGATTACACAATCGTCAGCAAAAAGTAGGTGGCTGATTCTAGTTCCCCCTCTTGATACATTCACGCCTCTGATTTCTCCTCTAGCATCCGCTGCATTAATCATCGAACTCAAACCTTCAGCACAAAGAATAAATAAATAGGGAGAAATGGGATCTCCTTGTCTTATCCCCCTAGTAGGCTTCAACATCTTCCCGGGCTCCCCGTTAATCAGAATTGAGTAAGACACTGATGTAGTGCATCTCATGATCAGAGATACCCATCTATCCCCAAATCCCAATTTTCTCATAATTCCCTCCAAATATCTCCACTCTATCCTATCATATGCTTTTGACATGTCTAGCTTGAGAGCCATAGTGCCAACTCTACCTTTTTGTCTAGTCTTCATCGTATGCAAGGACTCATAAGCTATCATTACATTATCCGTAATAAGCCTTCCCGGAATGAAAGCACTTTGGTTGCTGGAAATGATGGCAGGCAATATCTTTTTCAATCTATTTGCAAGAATCTTTGATGCAAGCTTATAAAGCACATTACACAAGCTTATAGGACGGAAATCACTTGGTGCAACTGGGTTTTTGACTTTTGGGATCAAAGCTAAGAAAGTATTATTCACATCTTCATTCAAATCTCTCTCCCTATTAAGGAAGTTCAACACTACACTACTTACCTCCTCTCCCACTATACTCCAATAGGCTTGATAAAAGCAAGCGCCATATCCGTCAGGGCCAGGAGATTTCAGAGATCCCATATGTTTCAGCGCTTCCTCCACCTCAATCTTAGTAAATTCCTTCTGTAGCTCTACATTCATCGCCTCAGTTACTCTCGGTTCTAACTCCTTCAGACATTCCTCAATTGCCTCTGCAGATGGCTGTGTAGAGCAGAAGATTGACTTGAAATATACATAAAAAACCTCTTCAATCCCTTCTTTATCTGTCACCATCCGCCCTTCAGCATTTTCAACCTCCTTTATCTGGTTTTTTTTTCTTCTTTGAGTAGCACAAGAGTGGAAAAATTTTGTGTTTTTGTCACCCAGCTGATACCATGCTTTCTTGGCTCTCTGTCTCCATTTAAGATCTTCCTGCGCCAGCAAACCCCCCATCTCTTCTTGAAGCTTTCTAACCAGTTCAGCATTATGAGGCCCTTCACTTTCTTGTTCCACTTCAGCCTTTCAGTTTTCTGTTTCAACAAAACTGTCACCTCTTTATCTCTTGAATTACCCCACCTGATTAAATCTCCTCTACACCCATTCAGCTTTCTTTGGATATTCCTAATTGGGTTTGGATCTACATCAGCCCTCCTCCAAGCCCTTTCTTCCACACCAGCCCCCTCCTCATCCCTTATCCACTTTGCTTCAAATCTAAACACCCTTCTTCTCTTTCTATTCACTAAGTATTGCTGTCTCAAGTCAAGCATTACGGCCATATGGTCTGATTGGGCTACATTCAGTGTCTCTACCACTCGTTCACAAAAAAATTTTAGACCACTCTAGATTAGCAACAGCCCTGTCAAGCCTCTCCTTAGTAAAGGTACAGTCCATGTGCTTGTTACTCCACGTGTATTTGTTTCCCTTCCACCCTAAGTCAAAGAGTCTATTATCCTCCAAAGCTTTCCTAAAATCATCCATTTGAGTCTCTGGCCTAGGTCTACCCCCCATTTTTTCAGTTTGACACAAAATCTCATTGAAATCTCCTATTACACACCAAGGAATTTCACTAACAGAATTTAATACAGACAATAAATCCCAAGTGTTTTTTCTTTTACTCACCACTGGATGCCCGTAGAAGCCAGATAGCAGCCACGACATTTTCTTCTCTTCACTCCTAACCATTGCACTAATATGGTGTTGAGAGTAGTTGAGAATCTCCACCTCTTTTTCCTTGCACCATATCAATGCCAGCCCCCCTTTTCTCCCCAACGGGTCCACAACAAAACATCCCTCCCAACCCAATCTCCTTTTAATCCCCTCAACCTTACTAGTTACTAGTTTTGTCTCCATCAAGAAGACTACATTGGGTGTCTTATCCTTCACCAACAGGAGAAGGTTCTGAACTGTTCGAGGGTTCCCAAGCCCCCGACAGTTCCAGCTAAGAATTTTCATTGTTGTTGGTGGGGCTGACTTGCAGCCTCCACCAACATCACATCATGTTTTGAGCCTCCTTCCTCAATGCATACTTTCCCTTTTTTCATTGCCCCCTTACTGTTGTCTCCAGGTTTATCACTTCTCAGCTTGCGTTTTCCCCCCAACAAAGACTCTCCTATTTCCTTTGTAACCACCACTCTGGCCCTTCTTTTCCACCTCCTTCTCTCCTCTCCCTCATAGTTTTCAGACATTTCCTTCTCATGTTCACGTTGCTGGAGCCTTGTCACTATCCCACAATCCTCCGCCGTCTTCCCACTTCTGCCTGCCCCTTCAGTCCTCTCCCCTGTTCCAGAGTTTTTATCAAACACTTGGTGTGCACCCTTGCCCTTCACTACCTGAGACTCATTCCCCCCGTCACCCAACTCCTTGTCTCCCAAAGAACCAATGGAGTGGTTAAAATCACCCTCACTCTCCCCCATATTATCACTGACCTTGTTACTCGAAGACTCTGAAGACTTTCCCCTTCCCGAATAGCTAGCTCGTAACCATACCCCATATTGAAATTTATCACTGCTACCTTCAGTCTCAAGACAACCTTCTCCCCCATGATAGATTTTGCCGCATTTAAAACACACTTTAGGGAGCTTCTCATAGCTTAACGGAATCCACAATTTGTTTCCCATCACATTAGCTGTTCGACCCCTTGAAATTTTCTTTCTCAGGTCTATTTCTATCTTAACTCTTAGAAAGCTTCCCCATCCTATCCCATCTTCCCTTATATCCACACCTTTTACATTTCCAACCGTAGCTCCAATCTGCATTCCCACTTCTCTTGACATACATGCTAATGGTAGATTGTTAAGGTGTACCCAGAACTCCTCAAAATCAAAATTCATTTTCTGCGGGGGGGTTAGGCCATCAAAAGGTTTCAATACAAACAGTTGATTATCGAACAGCCACGGCTTCCCCTCCAGAACTCTCTGTCTATCCTTCTGGTTCTCAAACGAAATAACAAACATATTGGGCACAATGTTATAGAACACAAAGGAGCCATTCAGTTTCCAAATTTTATTCATAGTGGATCTGATCACCTCTTTGTTCACTTTTCGGTCCGATAGCAGCTTCCCCACCAAGCTATTATTACCCTTCTCCTTCCCCTTGTTCATAAAATCTTCACTAACCTCGATCACTTCATTTTCCTCTTCCGTAAGCTTAAGTTTGCCCCAACCTCTCTCCAAATCCTCCATAACCTCCTTCCTCTAACTTTTACTGGAATAAAGTTAGAGCAGAGTCTTCCTCCCTTACTCTCAAAGCAAGCCGAGACTTTTCCTTCACCTGTTCTTTCTCCACAGAGAGAGCACAGAGAAGACTTTTTGGGTCCAGCTTGAAAATAGTTTTAAACAATAATTAACTTGCAAATTAAGATATCAAAAGGATGACCCACTTTTGTAATAAAAGCACCAAGCCGATAGGCATTTACTATCTCTCGTACATCATGTTGCATGCTGTCCAACTGATTGTCATTTTCACATGCACTGAATTTCAAACCACTGGGAATGTCACTTCGAATTAGGCTTTGAAAAATTAGTCAGTTTACTCTATTTCCTCCAATCATTAGAAATGGGCAATAGCCAATTAACCCTTGTTTTCAGAATTTTTCTTCAAAAGCCATTTTTCTTTCACTAACCAGAATTTCCTTCTTTTTAGTGTATAAACTATCTTCAGAAATAGGTTGAAGTATTTTTGATGGTCGTGTATTTATATTGCTGTTAGTTAGTTATACTCGTTTAGTTAGCATTTTATTTTTGATGGTCATGCATTTGATTTTTGCACTGTTGGTACAGGTATAAACCACATAATGAGCAACAAGAGGAGGGATGCTTTCAGCATACATGAGGGAAGATTGGGCGTATAGCATTTTTGTTAAAATGGAAGTGTTCCATTTCCTTCAAGTGTAATTTTCAAGAAGTGTAAATCATGATATGTAAAAGGGTAATATATATGTAAAAGGGGTACTATTTTTTGAAGTGTAAAAAAATAGGACTTCATTGAACTTTGTAAATATTTTTTGTTCAATTGTGAAATGCAATGAGGAGTGCGTCTTATTGTTCAGGATTTTTGGAATGCATCATGCTTAGGTATGAGATGCCTTTTGCCTTTCTACTTTAGAATGCCTTGATGTTTTACCTTTCTAATTTTCAACCTCCTTTATTCTATTTTAGAATGCATTCTTTATGGGAAAAACCCCAGCTGATGAGATCAAACAATCCCATGCCTCTTGTCATGGTCCTTGGATAAATATATGCTAACTCACGAATTGGTGAGCAATTGGGCAGTTGGCAACCATAAGATGAGACCAGCTATCTAGAACTTGATCAATATCAATGAATCTAACCAAATAAACAGAGACAACTTGCTACAGGTATCAAAATAGAAGAAAAATGTGTCACGAGTTTGTCCCCTAGTTCAATCCCTCATTTCATTCAAATCCAATAATCAGAAGATTCAAAACCTCATTTCATTGCATATAAATAAAGCCCACAAAACCTCATTCCATTGCATATAATTAGAATCCCATCCCATTCAAATCCCTCATTTAACTGTAATAAAATATAGTTTGGGCTGTCCAAGCAGCACCTCATTCCATTGCATATAAATAACATACTCCCTACATCACAAGCATTAACTAACACTTACAACTCAACATACAACTATGGAAGGAAATACACCAGTTCAGTTTTCAAAATAAAGCAACAAGAATGTATTGTATTTCTCTAAGTTGAGTTTAAACAAATACAACAATAAAGTCAAAACCAGCAGCTAAAGCCATTATTTAGCTTCAACTATTTCCATAAATCTTCAGTCTTGCAAGTGTCCAAAGTGCTGTCCAATCCCATTTTTGGATATCCATCATTATTTCTGTAGAACCCACCAGGTCATTGAGGAAGGCCATCCTCCAAAGACAATGTATATGAAGAGATGCGTGATGTAAACACTGGCTGAAAAGTCTAAGCACTTTTTTGCCCTCTTAATCAGAGAAGGCATATATGCAGCTCTGCACAAACAAGAAAGGTTTGCTAATCAACAAGATAATACTACTATTTATCCTCTTATTTAAATAAAAAGATGATAAACATTTGTAAGCATGCTTTGCCAAATTCTCTTTAATATCCATGATAGTCATTTCATAATAAGTTTTAGCATTTATTTTATCGGTAAACAAAATTTTATTGATCATAAAATAGACAAAGGTCCCAAGTATACATGACATAGACAAGTTGGAACCATCTCCATACCATTGCAATCTTAGAGTTGCCCTGAATGCCTCAAAAAGGAGCTAGGAGGTCAATTACCATTTTCAGCATCACCCAAGTTAGCATGTAAAACTAAAATTTACTACATGAACGCAGAAACATGAAGCCATAGGGCGTTTCCTCAGACAACATAAACAACTTGTACACTTAGCATAACCCATAAACAACAATGTTTGATTCCAATTGTACAATGCTTTTCTAAAGACCCAGGGAAAACCTGATATTTCCTATACTGAATTCAGTGTTACAATCTCTCCTACTCAAATCCCTAATATCCTCACAAGTCATTTGTGTAGTAGCAAGGCTCAAGTCCTCCACTTTTGGTGGGGGATTGGCTCTGTACTATTGGTAATGACCCAAGAAAAATCCAAGATACACATATGGCCTCATACTCCAAAATGACTAATTAAATTTTCAATTGAAGCTCCTTGAAATAATTATAAATCCTATGAGATTCTATGTTTCAATTAATATAAAATCTCATTCACCGCCCTTTTTAGACCCAGCGTTACGGCCTCCATTTTTTCAAGTAACGTAAAAAGGATCTCAAGTTGTGTATCGCAAAGTGTATAATTTGTTTTTTGATCGGTAGCATAATAGTTTTTAAAGGAAAGGGCACATTTTAAAAGCAAAAAACCAATTCAAACCATCACAAATACAACCTGTAAAAGCATACAGCACTTTCAAAGACAGAAAAGTGGCATGGAGTTCTTACCCTGCAAGCGAGCTGAACAGAAACGAAGCAATGCCACGGTGGAGACGACGGCAGAGGGAGGTATCGATCACTGAAGGGGGTGAAGGAAGGGCTCGAAGCTCTGAAGGGGGTTCTCTTTGGGCTGGGGTGAGGGGTCGAATTTGTTCTAGGGTTTCATGGGTGAGAAACTGTTTGGGTGAGGATGATAAATTTTTCTTCTAGCCTTTCAGGGCTGAGAGAATACCGGCGTTGGGGGATCTCGGCGTGAGGTGGTGTTCGCTAGGCTTTTGGGAGGGAAAGAAAATGGGGGAGACGGTTTGCGAGGGGCGATAACGTGAGAGGGTTTTCCCTGGGGTGAGGACGTTGGAAGAAGGTGACTCAAGTGAGGGCTTTCGGGAGGGGAAGAAAGGGATATGAGGGAAGGGGAGAAACATATCTGGCTTTCGGGAGGGAGAAAGGGATGTGAGGGAGGGGGAGAGAAACAGATTGGCTTTCGGGAGGGAGAAAGGGGACGGAGGAGGGGGAGAAAGTCTGTCAAGTGAGGGAGAGGAGGAAGCGAACCGTGACGTGGTTGATCAAACCGGTTCGCCACGTCAGGAGTGCGGAGGTTGTGCTGCAGTGGGGAGGTTGAGTAGAATATTTCTTCCTGCACCCCTTGCGCACGAAATCCTACTGGCGGCCACGAGTTAAATGAAACAGTCCCATCCATCCAAGAGCTTTGCCACATCTCTCTCTCTCCTCTCTCTCTCTCTCTCTCTCTCGTCTAGAAGTTTTGCATTGCTCTCTCTAGTTTATCAATGGTGTCGAGAAAGGCAGAGAAGAAGCCGATGGAGAAGAAGCCTACTGCCGAGAAAGCTCTAGCGGAGAAGAAGCCGTAAGATGAGAAGAGAATACCCAAGGAAGGCGGCCCCAACGACCTCAAGAAGAAGAAGAGAATGAAGAAGAGCACCTAGACTTACAAGATTTATATTTTCAAAGTCCTTAAGCAGGTGCACCCCGACATCGGAGTTTCCAGTAAGGCCATGGGCATCATGAAGAGCTTCATTAATGACATGTTCGAGAAGCTCGCCCAGGAGTCGTCCCGATTAGCCCGCTACAACAAGACCGCACGGGAGATCTAGACTGTCGTACATGTGTTTGGAGCTGTCCGGTGAATTCGCTAAGCACGCCATCTCCAAGGGTACCAAGGCCTTCACCAAATTTACTAACTCTTGAAATCGCCTCTCCCGATTTTGTGATCTACGATTTCTGTTTTTTCTGGTGTTATCGGCTCTATTTTGTCACTCTAATTTGTAATGTTGTAAGAAAACCAGTTGGAATTGTTTGTATTGAGGATTATTAGGGATGGTTAACATATTTATTGAGTGTGAATGGATTTATCAATTGAAAATTGCATTCGAAGAATCGAGAACAATCGGAGCCAAACCATAGGGGAGATCTGAAATTTGATTAATTTTTTTCGCAGATGTGTTGTTTGATATGATTCTCATATGGGCCAAACCTTGATTTAATCAAGATTGTGTAAATGCCGGTGGCGAGAGAGACGTGCAGAGATGTTCTAGCAGAGACGAGAGAGCAAAATGAAAATTGGTTCTTGAGCAGTGGGGAAAGCTGAGGCCTTGTTCGTGTTGTCTTCTTCACGTTTTCTCTTTTTCAATTTTTCACCCCCGAATTTCATCAGTTCCATGGGCTCAAGTGAGCTTTTCTTTTTTAAATTGCCTGGCCGCCACATCAGCGAGGGTGCACAAAGTGTGCACAAAATGGACTGCCTGTAGAAGAACCATTCTCCAAAAATCGTTATCGTGGAGCTTCCCAGTGATGGTGATGAACTCTGGGAAGACTAGTTGCGTAGGGATGTCAGAGTCGTTGCTATCTATGGCTTCTAGGAGTTGTTTGTCCCTGTTCAGGTGACAATGCCTCCACAGACTCTCTCATTGGCAGTTTCTAGGTCTATTTGTGGTGATGAGAAAATATATTTACAACCGTGAATTGCGTAACCGCCGCGTAATCGCTTTGAAAAAAATGAATAAAACATGGGACCCACATGAAAAAATTAATTTTTTAATAGTGGACCCCACTCTTTTTCAAAGCGATTACGTGACGGTTACGCACTTCACGGTTGTATGTAGAATTACTCTATGGTGATTGATCACCTGTTGGTGCTACTATAGTAAAGCAGCTACAGCCAAGGGTCGATGACAACGATGTGTTGCTATTTGAGAGCAGGGAAGGAGGTTGAGAGTAAGGGTAGTGGTTTTGTTAGAAGAAAACTTTAAGCAGGGAGTAGTTTTCGAAAATGGGATGTTTCATCTTTTGATAAGGAAGGCGAGGAGTATTTTTTGGCAAGGGTTTATCTTTCTTGTCTTTCTGGCATGGTGGATCGGGAGGGGCCAAGGGATATAAGGTGCTAGGAGGAATCTCAAATCATTTTATGTGATGTGGATTGTTCAGAAGATTGGGACCAACAATTGAGGGAAGGTCTCAATCAAATACCTTTACGCTCCTTGTCCCGATTTCTGATTTGGGTTCCTAATCCTCAAAATGGGTGTTAAGAAAAGTAAAACAAATTCAAGATTGTGTGGGCATTTCATGTGAATGTTTTAAAGAGCAATTTCGGGCTTTGCTTATTGCGATCAAGTTGAACCGTTCTTCGACTACAAAACCAGCTTCAAAATGAGACAGAGAGTTAAAGAGATTAACATGTTCTGTTAATTATGACTCGAACGAAGGTAGTGTTTAGGGGTGTGCAGAATTCTGAGAATTCCGACTCCGTCCGACCTCCGCTCCGATGCCGACTCCGACGGAGTCGGAGTTGTCGGAATTCGGAGTAGCTCCGAATAATTTTCGGAGTCGGAGTCGGAGTTCGGAGCTCAAAGGAGCTCCGAACTCCGACTCCGATTTTTTTTTTTTAAACCCAGCTCCAAAACGACGTCGTTTTGGAACTGGGTTTAAAAAAAAAAAATCGTTTGAACGACACCGTTCCACTTAATATGGAACGGTGTCGTTCGGTCGTTCCTCCAGAACGACTTCTTCTTCTCCTTCCTTCTTCACTTATTCTTCCTTTTCAGTTTTCACTTCTTCAGTTCTTCTTCCACGGTGTTCTCTCTCGCGTCTCCCGTCCCAGTGCATGAACCAGTCACCAGTGAACCCTCCGTCTCGCGTTCTTCAGAACACCGTTCGTCGTTGCTCCTCCCTGCCGCCGTCCCTCTGTTCAGCTTCCACCTACGGTGAGCCCTAAATTTATGAGCCCTAAATTTAATTCAAGCACATCTCTTGTGAATTGGAGCCAGCAGTTGTGATTCTTGTGATTCTTGTGTATTGAATATTCAATATAGTCCCCAACACGGCGCTCAAAAACATGAATTTTACACTGTTTTGAAGACTTGCGCTCGAGCGAGGTGTCGAGCGCAAGTCGAGCGCACGTTGTATTGAACATTGCTCGAGCGATATGTCGAGCGGAAGTCAAGCGAACCTCTCTGGAAGAGTTCTGCTCGAGCGTTACGTCGAGCGCTCATCAAGCGAACCTCTCTGGAAGAGTTCTGCTCGAGCGCTACGTCGAGCGCTCATCGAGCGAACCTCTCTAGATTCTAGAAGAGTTCTGCTCGAGCGCTACGTCGAGCGCTTATCGAGCGAAACTCTCTGTATGGATTCTGCTCGAGTGCGACGTCGAGCGCAGGTCGAGCGATCCTCTCTGTATGGATTATGCTCGAGCGCCACGTCGAGCGCACGTCGAGCGAACCTCTCTGGATGAATTCTACTCGAGCTCTACGTCGAGCGCACATCGAGCGAACCTCTCTATATGAGTTCTGCTCGAGCGCCACTTCGAGTGCACATCGAGCGAACCTTTCTGGATGGGTTCTGCTCGAGCGCTACGTCGAGCGCACGTCGAGCGAACCTCTCTGTATGGCTTCTGCTCGAGCGCACATCGAGCGCACGTCGAGCGAACTCATTTGGATGGGTTCGTCTGAGTCAAGCGCACATCAACCGAACCTCAATGTAATAATACATCGATATATGTATTATTGTATCATAATAATACATGTCCTATTGTATAATACAATAGCCTAGTTTATTTTTAAACTAATTTTTTGCTTCTAATTTAATTTTTTCAGCTTCATTGATTGTGATATGGATAGTAGACATAGTGGAGATGATCGTCCACAAGGGGATGTGGCGGATGCCAATGCTACAACTCCTACACCGGTGGGTACTTCCACCCCTAGAGCCACATCTAGGGCAGCCACATCTAGGGCAGCTACATCTAGAGCAGCTACATCTTGTGCGAGTAGTCGACTCCCATTCCCAGTTGATATAGAGGATGAAGATATGTTCAACGAGGAGGAGGAGATACCCATCGAGCAAGATCAACCACCACGACCTTCTAAAAAGAGGTCATGGACATGGGAGCATTTCACCAAAATTCCTGGTGAAATTGCGAACCCAGTGGCAAGATGCCATTACTGTGGATCACTTTGTGGATGCCATTCGAAGAAGCAAGGTACCAGTGTGTTAATAGCACATCTAAATGGTTGCCAACGATATAAGATAGCGAAGGGATTGCAAGCCACTGATCAGACCAACCTCAGTTACCAAACTTCTACAGCCACTGATGGTACACAGACTAAGAAATTGGTCATCCCTCAATACAGTGAGAAGATGTTGAGGAACATGCTTGCAGAGATGATAATTACTGATGAGATGCCATTTACCACAGTCGAGAAAAGAGGCTTTCGAAAGTTTCTAAATTTTGTTGAGCCACGATTTCCCATTCCATCACGGTATACAGTGATGCGAGATTGTATGAAGAGGCATGCGAAGGACAAGGAGGAGATGAGGAAGATGTTTATTACCACTGGCTAGAGAGTGTCTTTTACGACTGACACATGGACTTCCATACAGAACGTCTGCTACATGTGTATCACAGCACACTACATTGACAGTGAGTGGATTTTGCATAAAAAAATTATTGGTTTTAAAGAAATTGTGGATCATAAAGGTGCATCCATTAGGGCGAAGATGGATGATTGTTTAAAGGACTGGGGAATTCGAAAAGTGCTGTGTATTACAGTTGACAATGCCAGTGCGAATGAAACAGCAATTGATTGGTTTAAGCGGAACACGACGGTGAGAGATGATGTCATTCGGGCCCACGAGTTTATTCACGTTCGATGCTGTGCTCATATCATTAACCTCATAGTTGTTGAGGGATTAAAAGAGGTTCATGATTCCATAACCCGAGTCCGCAACATTGTACGATATGTAAGGGGTTCCCCTCAAAGGCTTGCCAAGTTTAAGGCAATAGCAGAAGATTTGAAGATTGAATGTTCTAGTATGCTGTGCTTGGACGTTCCGACTCGATGGAATTCTACATACATGATGTTGGATGTGGCACAGAAGTACCAAAAAGCATTCGAGCGGATGGAGGTCGAGGATGGGGGCCTGAGGTATGCTTTGTTGGAGCCAGCAGGACAGGGGCTCGGTGCGCCAGACGCACATGATTGGACCAGTGTGAGTTATTTTGTTGAATTTTTAAGAACTTTTTATGAGATAACCATGCGACTATCTGGATCCAAATATACGACTGCGAACTCATTTTTCAGTGAGCTCTCGGAGCTTCACTTCCAGTTGGAAAATAGTTGTACTGACTCTGCTGGATTGTTATCTGATATGGCTACGAGGATGAAGATCAAATATGATAAATATTGGGGGAATATTGAGAAGATAAATAGATTGCTATTTGTGGCTGTGATCCTTGACCCTCGAGTTAAGTTGGCCGTTCTAGAATTTTGGGTAAATTCCGTCCTCGGGGCAGTGAAGGCTGGAGAGTTTATTAGATTGCTAAAAAATGATGTTGATGACTTATATCATCACTACAGTACTAGTGCTCAGCCTTCATCCGCAGTTGGTAGCTCCTCACATTTGAGGCCGACAGGATCGACAGTTCCCTCAGGTGATACTGAGCCATCTGTAGGGGTTAGAGGCAATCGTGTTATACGGCAGTATCATCAACTCATGTCAACAAGGAATATTATGCATTGTACATCTGAGGTTGAACGATATTTTATGGAAGCTGTCGAGGCACCTAGTGATGTATTTCAGTTATTAACTTGGTGGAAAGTTAATTCCATCAAGTATCCAGTCCTTTCCTGTGTGGCCCGAGATGTGCTAGCCATTCCTGTCACTACGGTTGCCTCAGAGTCGGCATTTAGCACTGGAGGTCGCATGTTGGATGCTTATCGCAGTTCATTGTCACCGTCAACCGTGGAGGCCCTCGTTTGCACACAGAATTGGATTAGTGAAACGCCCCTTGGACTAGATACCGTTGGCATTGATGCCGAGAGCTATAGGCTAGAATCGGGTAAGTTTATATGCTTTTAAATGATGGTTTAATTATTTTTAATGTTTCTAACTTCTACTTTTTATGATTTTATAGATCTAATTGTGAACCCTAACATAATTACCGATGATTGAGAGTTTGGAACGGACGCTACTTGAGAGTTGTGATGGAGTTGAGAGAACCACATTTCTTGGTAAGAATCAAATTATTCTTTTACCTTATATAATTTTTTATTATCAATTTTTTTTCGTCTATTGATTGCTACTTTCTATCTTCATTTCAGGCGTGACCAATGGAACATTGGGGTTTGAGTGAAACCCGTGTTTAATTTTTATGTAGTTATATTTCAAGACTGAGTCATATTGTTATTAACTTATTACGTTATAAATGAGACTGTTATAACTTATGGCTGCATCATACATGTTATTTACTTTTTAAACTATTTATGTACTTATATCCCGAGCAAAGACGTGGGATAAGTACTCTTTATTCTATAATTTCTATTAGTACTTATCCATCATCTCTCAAAAGTTTATAATTTATTATCCAACTGAAATTAATCAGGTGATACAAATTCGTACCATCATTCTTACCATCATTCTTTTCTAAATTTCAGGCGGAGATAAAACAAATTAAATATATAATCAAAATTCAGTAACAAAATCAGAACGAATATTTAAATTATTGAAAACTCTTGAATAAACCAAATATTTGTAGATGGTTCACTTTTAAAAAAAAAAATATATGTTGCCTACTATCTGAAACGAAATTGAACAACAAAATTTAAATAATAATAATAATAAAAAAATCTGAAATTGAGTTCGGAACTCCGAACGGAGGTCGGAGCTCCGACCTCCGTTCGGAACTTCCTCCGAACTCCAGTCGGAGTTACCATCGGAGGTCGGAGCTCCGACCTCTGTTCGGAACTCCGATCGGAGGTCGGAGCTCCGACATCCGATCGGAATCGGACTCCGACTACGTTCGGAGTCGGAGTCGGAGGGGAACTTTGGCTCCGACTTTTGTCGGAGTCGGAGGTCGGAAATGACAACTCCGACTCCGTCGGAGTCGGAGCCCACCCCTAGTAGTGTTAGTTGTGGTAGATCCAAGGGTAGAGGGACTAATTTTTTTTATAAAGCCAAAGATCATATCATGGAATGTTTAGGGACTGAATGGTCTTAACAAATGCCTCCGTATTAAGAACTTGTTGAGGTTGTAGAAGGTTGACATTGTATGTTTGCAGAAAACCAAGCTTTGTTGGGTGGATAGAAGTCCTATTAGAATTTTATGTGGGCCTATCTCCTTTCAAATGGGACTTCGGGTGGTGTGTTGGTAATGTGAGATAGAAAGGAAGTAGAGAATTTGGAGGAATGTTTGGGGAAACTTTTTATGGCTTGTCATTTTAGAAATGTAGCCGATGGTTTAGAGTGGGCCTTTTCTGGGATTTACAGCCCAAATGTGAACCACAATATAAGTTTGTTGTGGGAAGAGCTTGCTGGTATAATTAGTTGGTGGGACGTGCCTTGGTGTGTTGGTGAGGGTTTTAATGTCCTTTGATTTTTGAGTGAGAACTTGATGGATTCAAGCTTGACCCCGACGATGAGGGAGTTCTCTAAGTATATTTTTTAGGCTGATCTTGTTGATTCACCTCGTGGGGGGGTGCTTTTACGTGGTCCAACAATAGGACCTGGTACCATTTGTATAGGTTTTTGGTTTCTTCTTCTTGGGAATCTCACTTTCTTGAGGTATAGCAGAAGCGCTTGTCTCATATTTGTTTGGATCATTTTTCTATTCTCTTGGATTGTGGTGGTATTCATGGGAGATGCAGATATTTTAAGTTTGAAAACATATGGCTTAAGGCTGACGGTTTCAAAGATATGGTAAGACAATGGTGATTTTCCTATCAATTGTTTGGTACCTCTAGTTTCATAATGGCCGGAAAGTTAAAGGCTTTGAAAAAGGATTTGAAGGAATGAAATGAGCAAGTTCTCAGGAACTTGGATATACATAAGGAGTCTTTTATTGAGGAATTGTAGGGTTTGGAGAGTCAGACTGAGGGTAGTATTCTTTCAGAGGATGAGATTTTAAGAAAAAGAATAGTTGGGGCTGACCTTAAAAATGTGATCTTGATGGAAGAGATTTTGTGGAGACAGAAATCAAGGGCTCTTTGGTTAAAAGAAGTGGATAAATGTACAAATTTTTTCCATAGGGTGGCAAACTTTCATCGAAGAAACAATGTTATTGAGTGTATTGCGGTTGATGGTGTTGTTTTTTCTAATCAGTCCGACATTAATGAGCATATTTCCCTTTTCGATGAGAAGCTTTTTAGGTTTGTGGGTTGGTTTAGATGGGGTTGTGTAAGGAGGTGTTCATTGACCAGAAGCTTTTTGAGTTCAGAAAGGAGAACGCAAGGTGGTGGAGGATTATAGAAAGTAGTCGTCGTGTAGTGAAATATATTTTAGTGGATTGGGAAACTCTGGGTTGGCTGGGTTCTATGGTGAAGGAATGTGCAATAACACTGGGTCCTCATGAGTTTTTGCGAACTCGTAGAAAAGGAGACACTGTGTTAATAGTGAGGAAGGGACGTAATCTCAATGGTAGTTTCATCTTCCTCTCAGAATTTGGTCGCGATAAGAGGAGATGTTTGCTTGTGATTCCGGAAGGGAGGAAGGGGGAGGGGTGGAGGAACTTTGGAGATACTTTAATGGAGATTTGTTCACCCTCTGTTTCGAACACATCCCAAATAGTTTTTGCAAAGAAGAACAGAGGAGAGGGAGGTGCTCCATCATCGTGGGCAGGAGGAGCAAGGTCGTACAGTGTGGTGCTGAAGAAGGTACCGGCTCGTGCTGTGTTAGACATGGTGCCAGGCGCAATCAGTTCTGAGGATGTGCAGAGGTATGGTGGAGAAGACAGCAGACTGTTGAGGTTAAATGAGGAAAGTGTTTTGAGGATGTTAGTTGGCTTGGAGGAGAAAGTGGGCATCGTGTTAGACGAAATCAGTTACTTAAAATGCTGCGTTAAGGGCAAGGCTGAGCTGAAGGAGGTTGTGGGCCGTAAGAGTGGGCCTTGTTCTACGGGTCGTGCGTTGGGCCATGGTATGGGTCAGGCCTCAGGCCCTGAGAAGGCCTGGAGGGCAGTGGCTACAGATGGGTCGGGGAAGGCTTTCGAGTCTGAGATATCGGACCAGGAACTGCGACATGCTCCTGTGGCGCCGATAAGCACATTACCAACAACCCTACCGGCATAGAAATTGCTGATGATCTCTGTCGACCACCCTGGTGAGCTGGTAAAGGTGCTCCGTCGGGAAGATTTAGAGGAGGGGGAGATTTTGGTGGAGCCGATAGTACTGGAAAGTTTGAGAACTGCTTTCGCATCCTCGTCACTAGGGATGTTGGTGGAGAATGAGCATCCTGGGTGGGAATTCATTTCGGGGTGAGGTTGTGCAGGAGCAGTCTGTTTCACGGGATAGTGGGAATTCATTTTGGGGTGAGGCTGTGCAAGTGTAGTCTGATTATCCGTGTGGCTCCCCACCAATAGAGTTGAGTATTCTTGGTGGGATTTTTTATGGGATGGCATTCCTCTTAATAATATGGTTTCAAGTGGTGAAACAAATAATTTGGGTGTTTCGGAATTGATTTTGATCCCCAATAACAGTGTTGGGGAGGAGGGGGCTTTTACTCCTCTATGTACACTCACTCCCAGTTCTGATTATGGGAGTTGTTCGTCGAATTGGATTTTTAAAAAGGTAGATGAGTTACAAAATATTTTTGGGGTCTCTTTTGGAGGTTATGAGCAACAATTTATGGCCCTTCTTATGGCTATTGAAGCTAGTCATTCGAAATCAGCTACAAAACAAGACAGGGAACTTAAACGTTTAAAATGCTCCATCAATTATGATGTTAAGGATGGGAGTAGCGGAAGGGTTAGACCAAAAGGGAGGGGAAAGTTAAGTTTTAATGAAGCCTAAGATTGTTTCATGGAATGTACGGGGTCTCAATGATAGCAATAAACGTCTTCTTATCAAAGCTTTATTGAGGTTGTGGAAGGGTGATGTGATATGTTTGCAAGAAACAAAATTGGATTTTATTGATAGAAGATTTGTGCGTAGTATTTGGGGATGTTCATATGTGGGTTGGTCCTATTTGGCCTCTCAGGGAGCATCAGGTGGAGTGTTATTAATGTGAGATAAAAGAGTGGTTGAGGCGATTGAGGAGTGTGTTGGAGAGTTTTCGGTTTCGGTGTTATTCACAAATGTGAGCGATGGGTGGGATTGGACTTTTGCAGGGTCCTATGGTCCCAACATGGATAGAGATAGGTGACGGTTGTGGGAGGAGTTGGCGGGAATACACTCTTTATGGGATGTGCCGTGGTGTATGGGGGGTGATTTTAACATTACTCGTTTTTCTAGTGAATGATCGGGGCAACATCGACACACTCTGGCCATGGCGGAATTCTCTGAGTTCATCTTTGATATGGACCTTATGGACCTTCCCTTGGTGGGTGGTGAGTAAACATGGTCTAACGGTCGTGCTTGGTCGAAATTGGATAGATTCCTTGTTTCGCCATTATGGGAAGCCCACTATCCAGAAGTAAGTCAAAAAAGGTTAGCTCGAGTTAGTTCAGACCATTTTCCCATTCTCTTAGATTGTGGGGGCATTCACGAGAGTCGCCGGTATTTCAAGTTTGAGAATATGTGGCTTAAAGTGAACGGGTTTGTAGAGATGGTGAGTACTCGGTGGACTTCGTACCAGTTTAGTGGCACTCCGAGTTTCATTCTTGCAGGTAAGCTGAAGGCTCTAAAGCAAGACCTGAAGAAGTGGAACTTGGAAGTTTTTGGTCACACTGACAACCAAAAGTCCATTTTATTGGAGGAGTTGCAGGAGTTAGAGGGTAAGGAATTATTGGGAAGGGCCTCTGAGGAGGAGTTATTGAGGAAAGCCACGGTTGTGGCAGAGTTGGAAAGGGTTTTGTTGTCAGAGGAGACATCATGGCGCCAAAAATCCAGAGCCCTTTGGTTGAAAGAGGGTGATAGACATCACAAAATGGCTAATTCTCATCAACGTAATAATGTGATTGAGTCTTTACATTCAGGTACTCAGGTGCTATCTTCTCCCACTGAACTAGAAAGTCATATTGCACATTATTATGAGACTCTTCTTACCGAATCGGTAACTTGGAGGCCGAAGCTTGATGACTTACCATTTGACGCAATTAATCCGCAACTTGTGAGTGTCTTGGAGAGACCTTTTGTTGAAGATAAGATTTTCAAGGTTATCTCTGGTATGGCTAATGACAAAGCGCCGGGTCCGGATGGTTTCTCAATGGGTTTCTTCCAAATTTGTAGGGATGTGGTGAAAGGTGATGTCTTGCGGGTGTTCAGTGAATTTTACGCTTTTCAAAAAATTGAAAAATCACTTAACGCGACCTTTATTGCGCTCATTCCCAAGAAATATGGGGCTTCGAGTATTGACGATTTTCGCCCAATAAGTTTGGTTAGCAATGTCTATAAGATTATTTCAAAGGTTCTTGCTGATTGGCTTAGTCCAGTGTTGGAAAATATTATCTCCAAGCCTCAGAATGCTTTTATTCGTGGGAGACATATACTTGATTCGGTGCTCATTGCAAATGAGAGTTTAGATGCTAGATTGAGTCCAGGTATTCTTTGCAAGCTAGACATGGAGAAGGCTTATGATCATGTGAACTGGGATTTTCTTTTGTATTTGTTGAAGAGGTGTGGTTCTGGAGATAGGTGGATTTCTTGGATGCGTCATTGTATTTCAACGGCCCGTTTTTCAGTGCTAGTTAATGGCACTCATGCTGGTTTTTTTGATAGCTCGAGGGGTTTGCGACAGGGTGATCCATTATCTCCTCTTCTTTTTGTTATAGTTATGGAGGCGTTGAGTATGATGGTGCAGGCTATTGTTGGTGGGGGTTTTTTATCTGGTTTTCAGGTGGGAAATGGCTCTGGTAGCCCTTGTATCATTTCACATCTCATTTTTGCAGATGACACTCTTTTTTTTGTGAAGTGGATAGGAGTCAGGTCCAAACTTTACGTGCATTATTACTTTATTTTGAAGCAGTGTCAAGGCTTAAGGTGAACCTTGGCAAGTCTGATATGGTTCCGGTGGGTGTGGTTCCTAATATACGCAATCTAGCAAGTCTTCTGGATTGCAGTGTGTCCTCTTTCCCAATGAAATATTTGGGTCTTCCGCTATGTGCTACTTTCAAGAGTAGAGCAATATAGGATGGGGTGGTAGAGAAGATAGAGAAAAGGTTGGCTGGTTGGAAAATGGTGTATTTATCGAAAGGGGGTCGTCTCACTCTTATCAAGAGCACCATCACTAACCTTCCCACTTATTTTTTATCTCTCTTCCCTATGCCTGTAGGGGTGGTGAATAAGATTGAGAAACTCTTTAAGGCTTTTCTATGGGGAGGCATATGGGAGGAGAAGAAATTTCATTTGGTTAATTGGAAGACAGTATGTTCTCCAGTTGTGAATGGGGGGTTAGGTGTTTGTAATTTGAGAACTTTTAATAAAGTGTTATTGGGGAAATGGCTTTGGAGATATCATTTGGAAGGGGGATCTTTGTGGAAGGAAACTATAGATGCTAGATATGGTGTTGCTTGTGGTGGTTGGTGTTCCAAAGAAGTGAGAGGGGGGCATGAAGTGGGGCTATGGAAGTTTATAAGGAAGGGGTGGACAAGTTTTGTAAATCATATTCGTTTTGTCGCAGGTGAGGGCAACCGAATCAGTTTTTGGCGGGATGTGTGGTGTGGAGATCATGCATTGGAAAGAGTGTTTCCAGCTTTATATCGTATTGCAGTTAATAAGGAGGCTTCAGTGGCGGATGTGCGGTTATTTGCTCATGGTTCACATCAGTGAAATATTCTATTTAATAGGGATATTCATGATTGGGAATTATCTATGGTTTCAGACTTTTTCAGCTTGCTACACTCCTTAGGGTCTACTATGGCACAACATGACAGCTTGAAATGGAGGTTTCAAGATCACAAGAAATTCACAGTAAATGCGTATTACAAAATTTTGATTACACAGGATCACACCTCATTCCCTTGGAGGAACATTTGGAGGTCTCGAGTGCCCTCTGGAGTTGCTTTCTTTGTTTGGAATGCCGCCCTTGGGAAGATCTTGACCACGGACAACTTGATGAAGAGAGAATGTGTTGTGTTGGCTTGGTGTTACATGTGTAAAAAGAAATGGAGACTTGGTAGATCATCTTTTACTACATTGTGACGTAGCGAGAGGGTTGTGGGATGAGATTTTTCGAAGGGTTGGTGTGGCTTGGGTAATGCCTAGGAGGGTGGTGGATTTGATGGGCTGTTGGAGAAAATGGATGGGCAGTCATCAAGTGGTAGCAGTTTGTAGAATGATTCCGTTGTGTATCATGTGGTGTATTTGGACGGAAAGGAATACACGTTGTTTTGAAGACAAGGAACGAACAATAGTAGAGCTGAAGAAATTTTTTCTGCATACTTTATTGCTTTGGTTTTCTGCTATTGTATTAAATGGGGATGATATTCATGAATTCTTATCCTTAGTTCATCGCTCTTAGAATGTATTTAGGTGTTCTATTGTATACTTCCTGTATACTATGTACATGCCTATTTCATTCACATCAATACAGTTTATTTCTTACTTATAAAAAAACAATGAGAAGCTTTTTAGGCAGTAACATGTTTGGAGACCTAAACTGGATGGCTTAGCATTCTATATCATTGATCCTTTGAGTTCTCAATGGCTTGAACATCCTTTTGAAGAGGATGAAATTCTTTTTGTGGTAAGAGGAATGGTCAGAGATAAGGCTCTTAGTCCAGATGGTTTTACCATGGCTTTCTTTTAGGATTGTTGGAACATTGTGACGGAGGATGTGATGAGTGTATTTTATGAGTTGTACTATTTTGGTAAGTTTGAAAGAGTCTTAACACAACTTTTATTGCACTTATCCCAAAAAGGGAGGGAGATCTTGATGTGAAGGATTTTTGCCCCATTAGTCTAGTTAGTGGGGTCTATATCATTTATAAAGTCTTGGCCAATTTGAGTAATGTTATGAGGATTATTATTTTGAAATCTCATAATGTGCTCGTAAAGGGGAGACAAATTATGGATTTTGTGGTAATATAAAATGAATGTTTGGATAGTAGAATGAAATTTGGTGAGCCGGGTAATTTATGTAAGCTTGATATGGAGAAGACCTATGATCATGTTAATTGGAATTTTTTGTTTTATCTTTTAGAGAGATGTGGATTTGGAGGGAGGTGGTGTTGATGGATAAAACATTATGTTTCGATTGTTCGTTCCTCGGTATTAGTCAATGGTTCTTCTAAAGGGTTTCTTAACATTTTCTGTGGTTTGAGACAAGGGGACCCATTGTTTCCCTTTCTTTCTTTTTCTTTTTCATTGTGATGGATGCTCTTAGTCATATATTGGGGGCAATGGTTGGTGGTGGATTGTTATCAAGTTTTATGATATGAGGGCATCAGGATGGTCTGACTACAATTTCTCATATTTTGTTCGCAGATGATACTTTGTTGTTTTGCAACGTGAATTCTGGTCATTTGCAATCGTTGAGAGCGCTTTTGCTTTGTTTTGAGGATGTGTCTTGCCTTAAGGTAAATTTGAGTAAGTCTGAGATGGTACCGGTGGGCCAGGTGAGAAATATGAGAAGACTATTTTGGATTTTCAGGTTTCCTCTTTGTCGATTAGATACCTTGGACTTCCTTTAGGGGCTTGATTCAAGGCCAGTATGGTATGGGATGAAGTTTGGAGAAGGTAGAGAGAAGGTTAGCAGGATGTAAAAGGTTGTATTTATCAAAAGGGGAAGAATCACTTATTAAAAGTAGTTTGTCTAATATTCCTACTTATTTTCTATCTTTATTTCCTATTTCTATTTGTGTGGCAAATCGATTGGAGAAGTTATTTCGAGACTTTTTGTGGGAGGTTTAGGGGAGGAAGCTAAGTTTCATTTGATTAGCTGAGATAAGATTTGTACTTCTTTGTCGTGTGGTGGGCTGGGGTTTAAAAAGTTGACTATATTTACCTCATTTGGTTATACGGATGAGATGAGATGAACTGAAAGTTGAAAGTTGAATAAAATATTATTATAATATGATTTTTAATATTATTTTTAATATTATTTTTTGTTTTGAGATTTGAAAAGGTTGAATTGTTTATTATATTTTATATTTTGTGTGAGAGTTTGAAAAAGTTGTAATGATTAAATGAGATGAGATGATATGATTTGTATAACCAAACGAGACCTAATAAAACATTACTTGGGAGGGAAGTGATTATGGAGGTATCATCAGGATTGCAAATATTTATAGAGGGCGTTGATTGATTTTGTATAATGATTTTTTTCTTTTTGTGGTTGGTGATGGATCCAAACTTTGTTTTTGGCATGATCCATGATGTGGTGGTAGGGGTGTTATTTTTCCAGATCTCTATCGTATCTCTCAATATTCAAATGCTTCGGTGGTTGAGATTTTGGACTCTTCTAGTGGTTCATCCCATTGGAATGTTTAATTTTCTAGAGCCATTAATGACTGGGAAATAGATGTTTTATTTAATTGTTTGGCTTACTATATGCTACACAGCTTGGGCGTGATTAAAGTGATAAGATAGTTTGGAGGCACACTGGCAATAAGAAGTTTTTAGTTCTTTCTTTGTACAATTTGTTGTCTAGGCCGAATGGGGTACACTCCTTTCCTTGGAAGAGTAAGGTGCCTTCAAAGGTTGCAATCTTTAGCTGGTTTGCTTTTTTTGAAAAGATTTGGACTTTGGAAAATCTCATGAAGCTTGGATTAATTGTTTTGAATTTGTGCTTCTTATGTAAGAAAGCTTGTGTATTGAGAGATCATTTATACATTGTGAGGTGACTAGGTTGTTATGGTATGAAGTATTTAATAGAAGTGGAATGGCTTGAGCGTTGTCAAGGAGGGTGGCCGGTCTTTTTGCTTGCTGGAGAGGTTGAAGGAGTAATTTGCAAATTGCCGTTGTTTGGAATATGATCCCTTTATGTCTTATGTGATGTATTTAGAATGAGAGAAATGATCGATGCTTTAAAGATAAAGAATGCTCGGTGGATGAAATTAAACGTTTTTTCTTTTATATCTTGTTTCTATGGGTTTCATGGAACTAGTGTCTATGATTTACTTGTTTCTTTTTCTAGTTCCTGACTTTTAACTAGGTTAAATTTTTATGTACTTCTTGTGTACTAGGCTTTGTCTTGCTACTTGTCCCAAAAAATATTTATTATTCATAAAAATAAAAAATATCTTGTTTAAGAGAGGAAAGATCTTCAGACCTCTCAGTGTGACTTCTTTCGGTCAGTGGGCTTCTTACCATTTCGATGTAACTTTTGCAGGTCGAGCAGGTGGCTTACGTCTCCGTCCGTCCTTCCTCCGCAACAACTACCTTTGATTTCAACAACTTCCTCCTCCGCAACACTTTCTAGGTAGGACTTTGAGACCCTAACAAACCAATCTTTCTCCCATTTACCAAGCTGCCATAAGCTTCCCTCAGTGCACTCCATTTCTTCAGGTATGAAAACAAAATTCCTTCTGGTACCACCGCCATATTCCAAGAATGCTATATATCGACCTTGAGCATTGGAACCTCTTTGTGCAATGTAGCATCTATTACCATCCCATGAGGTTGCAAAAAACTCCATTTTATCTCCAGTCAAGCATTCCTCCAGGGCTCTAATGAACTAGTCCACCGTTGACATCTCCAAAGTCAAGCGAATCCGTCGACTACCTTCCTCAAACAATTTGAATACCTTAGATTCTACAAGAACTTGTCTCGAGAAAACCACGATAATCTCGTTGTTTAAGCATAATTTTTAACTTTTGAGTTTATCCATTCTGATGTATCAAGGTTGTTTTCAGTTTATGAGAACTCATCAATACAGAACAAATGTTTTTCCATATCCCGAGCAAGAAAAAGAAAGAAGCAAAATAAGCACGTTATTAAAAGTGCTAAAATATCTTCATGTTCGTTATTCGATCTCATTCTGAAGACCTAAAGGGTAACAAAGAGTGCAACTCCAAATCAATCAATATGATGATCTCTTGAATTGTGGCAGCATCTGAAGCTACCCCACAAGAACTTTGCCTGAAATAGAAGTAGTACAAAACTGATTCTATGATCTGCGACAATAGGAGAAACAAAGCAAGAGCCCGCAAGGTTGCCACGGACAAATGAGGATATAAAACAGCACCAAGTTTTGCTCGAATCTACTCGCCAACTGTCAGCCCAAACCCAAATTTATAATCTTTCTTCCTGTGATCTAGCTGCAAGATAGACAATCATTCCTAAAAATTGTCAATATGCAGGCAGGTATAAGCGGATGATTAATAATTTCTAGACATTGTAGGACCCCATATAAGCACGTTAGCTTGATGTGCAGGTAAGGAAAAAGCAGTAACAATTGTTCCTCACCTCCGATGAAAGAATAAAATTTAGCCCCATATTCAACCGTTCCTCGAGAAAGGCAGCTGCACAGCCATTGGAATCAATCTTCCCTCTAAGGCGGCACTGTTAGAACCATATCAATTAGTCAAGCAGAATGGTGACTCGAGTTAAGGCACTGAATCCAGATTATCATTCACAGAATATATTTCTGACAAGAACTTCCGATGCAATACTTTAACCTTTTTCCTATTGCAATAACTACGACTAAACTTGTATACATCCCATGTACTTTGCGCTTTCTAAGTGTTGGGGTTATGGACTTCACCTTTTTTAAGCAAAAAGCATACCAAGCTCTCTTCTATAGGAAGGAATAACTATCATTGTTTACAATTAGGCAATTAAAAAATCTCTGAGAGATGAATAGAGGGTTCCAACCTCTTCCTGTGTCTGAATGAAGGCTTCCAGGGGATGTTCTCCTCCCCATTACACAACCGAATGGACTCATACAAGCTTCTTCCAGTATGTGTCTTGCAATAGAAACGAGGCAATAATCTCTCTCATGATTTAACCAAAGTCATATAAACTAACCTAGATCCCAGAGACACTCATCAGCCAGGCACTGATCTATACAGATAGTGGCATTGCTACCCTCTTATAGAATGGACAAGAATTTGTCAAAACTACCATACACGTGCCATAGTTAGTTATTCTTTTTTTTTTTATCAGTAAATAAGAATTTTTAAATAGGCGAAGCCAGGTACATGCCATAGTTAGTTATTCTATCATTAGTTTAAATGTAATCTATAGGTACATTTCTTTATGAATCTGAACTTGAATCTAGTAAAATACTGACAAATTTCTGAAACCACTTGATTTGCCAACCATACAGCCTGAATAGAATCAATATAATCTATTCCAGACCATAGGATTGCCCAGAATTTTCTTGATCGGTCTATTAGTTTTTTCCCAAGCCTATGAAAGGAGTGAAATTTGGTGCCTAAGGAAGGAGCGAAATGATCTGACTTTTGAAGATAAGGAGCGCTCATCGGAGGAGATTAGAACGTTCTTTGTTAAAACTTTATTAGCTGTAGATTTCAATGGCCTAGATTTTCATGATTTTCTTGTTTCTATTTCTTCCCCTAACTAGGTGTTAACTCTTGTATGCCTCCCTGTGTACTTGGGCTATGCCTATTCTTATTAATATAATTTTACTTATAAAAAAAAAAACAAAAGAAAAATCTTGTAAATCAAGAGAAATTTATGTAGTGTTTATTTTCCATAAAATGACGAATATAATAAAACATTTTGCATCAAAACATTTTTACAAAATCTCAATTAGTTTCAATAATTTGGTGGAGAATTAAAAAAATGTCCCAAAGAGCTTATTAGATTCGGTCAAAATCTATCACCTATACAATTTTTGAAGCATCTTCTTTGTATTCTATTGAGCTACCTCATTATTTTATTTTATTTTATTTTTCATTTTATTTAATTGACCTATCCCAACACCTTCACATGCAAAAAAGACATTTCATTGTATTGTCTTTATTACCACAATAAACCTACTCGATTCTTTGACATTAAGCTTAAAAAAAAGGTTTGAATACGGAAGGTTTCCTGCCATTTATACTAATTCAATAGAGGGAAAATAAACTTTTCATCTTATAGTGGTTATTGATTTCCCATTACATGTACTCTTTAACTTTCCTACACTTAACTCTTCTACCATTTTATTGTTACTTTCCTAATAAAGAAAAAGACTTCATTATTGTAGTCATTAACTCGTTGTTATTTACCCATTTGGCTTCCTCACCTTTTAACTATTCTACTACAATTATTCCTGGGCCAATGACTATCAGGCCACCACCAAGCAAAACAATCATGCCAACCATTGTTAGGGACAACTACCAGAAAACCATCCAAAACCACCCAAATACAAAAACTCTCACCATCAAGGCTTATCCAATATTGGTGCAGAGTGGGAGAGAACCTATATACAATTATATATTAAATAGTAATATACTTGATATGGTACCTGCATGGTATAGTGGTATTTGTATCCACCTAATTAAAGCATACTAAGCAAATATATACTATGAGTCCATCATCACAATTAAGAGCAATTTGGTTTGAGAACTGCTATAACTAGGCCTAGAGTCATACTGACATGAAAAATATCCATTATAAAGTGGAAGCTGAATAAATCTGTTAGCCTTAGTTCTCACATCTTAATGGAAATATGATTCATATTTGATAACCAAACACATGGAATATAATACATCTAATCAATAAATGAAAGGACAATACCAACTCCAGGATGTCATGGCATTTTCACAAGAGATGAAACTACCTGTCGAAGGATGTAATCATAACCAAAACTTGCCGTGACATCTTTTGACATGTAGTTGTACATCAAATCTGAGGCTAGAGAAACCTAACAGAAAGAAAACTCTGTAAGAAATAAAACTTGGCAACAATAACAACACATTCCTCTACAGCCAAATTTTTACTCACCTTCTCAGAAACCTTCTGAACATAGCTCAGAGCAACCAATCCTGTACTAGCAACTTGCCCTGTGGCAACCTGCAGGTAAATTGGTAAATACAACCCAGGAAAAATCCCGAACTTAATCTGCTGTCCCCAGAAAGAACTAACTTTTCTCCACATTCCCCAGTTATAAAAATTATAAAAAAAAATATTTTCTGATAGAAATGCTAAAAGAATTTTACCCCCACTTATAAAGCTCATTAGGACCAACGAATAAAAAGTAGGTAGAATAGAGCACTAAGGAATAGAATGCAAGAAATGAAAAATGTTTGGCCATCAAGCAACAATGTACATACAAACATGACGTCACAAACAAGTATGAACAAGAATGTGAGTTAAATAATGAAGTCATCCCTACAACAAGAGTTTTATGGCTATAGATGCCTGTTAGAAAAATAAAACGTATTTACCGCAGCTTTTGTTTATATATTCCCACTACCGCACATGAATTTTCCATGCCAAAATATGGGAATAAAGAAGCTCCACATTTCCCCACCCGAAAAAAAGGAAAGGAAAGGAAAGGAAAACAAGAAACTTAGCCTGCTGAAGTAACTCAAAAATCTAGGCAGCTAATGGGAAACTGTATTTTCAGGATTAAGAAAAAAAGCCCCAAATACCACAGATCAGCAAGGAAAGGTTGATTACCAACCCTTTAATAATGCATATCATTACAATACATCTGAAGTCACATAATTTTTTGTTTGGATTAAGTACAAAAAGGGTCTTTGGGTTTTGCACGATTATTTTTTTCTTCTAGGGTTTCAGATTTTATCATTTCGCTCATTGGGTTAGTAAATTTTTTCAATAATAATCCTGTCAGATTTCTAATAGATAATTTAATAAAAATCTGGTGTGACATGTCACGTGGCAAAAAGATAATATAAAAATAAAAAACCTTTAACAAAATATAAAAACTAGTATATAACATAAATCATTTAAAAATACATAAAAAATAAAAACCTTAAAAATTGTATTTCTTGGTTTCTAAATTCACCTTTTCAAAATTAATTTTGCAGATTTTTTTTATTTCATTTAATTTTTGAAAAATAATTTTTGTATCTTTATTTTTTAAATATTTTTTTATCTTTTTGTCATATTGTGGTGGCATATTGCTACATGTCAATTAACAAAAGTCTGACACATGATTCTTATAGAGATTTTTTTTTGATAAGATAGAATTTTATTCATATAGAGATTTTTTTTTAAGTATTCTTATGGAAAAAAAAATTACAAACCCAACAGCAAAATGATAAAATTGGAAACGTATGAGCAAAAAGATAATCATGCAAATCCCATGCACTATTTTGGGTACTGAACCCTTTTGGTTTTACACCAAAACTTGACCCAAAGGGTTCTCCATGCAATCTTATACCTCTTTAGGCAAGTCAGCACTTATGACATTTTATTGTAAAGAATTTTCCAGCATAAACAAGAAGGAATTAACTCTTAGTCGGGGAGAAAAGAGCAGCTAAGTAATCTTAAAATAGCAAGATAACTAAATTACTATAAATACGTCAAGAATCTGCACATTTCAAAACAAAAGACTGACAAAACAAACTGTAGTCAGCATACCATCTTGTCCGTGTTGTATCGAGCAGCATAACCAATACCAGACTTCCGATGCTGACCAGCCCAAAATACTTCACCACCAAAAGACAAATGGGGGGTCACACTCTGAAAAAATTAAGTTCATTCAGTAAAATACTTTGTCTTTGCTTTCTCTCTCACTCTCACTACGAGAGAATTATGAGTGGCAATAAAAAGAGAATTACAAAAGCATATCAATTACTTTTTTTTATAAGTAAGAAAAAAAGCATATCAATTACTTTCTGAGTAAGATATATATTTTATTGATGATGAAAAAGGGTGTTACCCCAGTACACAGGAAGTATACGAGAGATCAACCTACTCTCAAAAGCAGATCAATTACAAAATAGCATACAGCATATCTGCAATGCCTAGAATCAAAGTCAATAATAAAATAATTTTTTTTAGGTAAGGTCAATAATAAAATAATGGTATTATATTGTTCCAAAATAAATTATTTTTTCTTATTTGAATTGAATTCACAGAACAGTAAACCACCACAATTAACAAACTACGAAGCTGCTAAATTGAAAATCACAAACGTAAATTGGCAAAAAGTTTATAACTCAATGTCGAGAAAATAATATAACCTTTTTTCCCCAAGCATATTCTCAGTAGCCTGTAAGTATACATGTGTATTATGTGGTTGTTCCGGGAGGATCATGACAATAGTATATAGATCAACCTTCCACTGCCCTGACCTTTAAATGATAGTCCTTTCTTTCTTACAAGTTTGTTATATCCAGAAGAATTAAAAAGGAAAAAGTTTGAGTCTCTAATTTTTTAGTCAACAAATTGGAGGAGCATGCAAAAGCAGAAGCATGGGCTTCCATACACATAAAACCCAATGCAAACTAGGACAACTCAATTCGTCTAGATTAGACAAAATAACACACAATTCAATATTTTTTACAAACTGGTACAAACAAATAAGATACTTTCCTAAATTGGGAAAACAAATGTCATAGGTTTTACAATAAGACAACTTTGTTGTTGTTTGAACCTTAGTTAATTAACCTACAGATCAATGACACAAATGGTTTGATGGGTAACAGAGATTTTATTAGCACTAATAAATTAAATTCTCATCACTTATAAAAAACAAGATTTGAAACAAATTAAAACAATTCAAATTTGAAAATAAAGGAACAAAATACACCCAATTAATGAAGGTCAGACACCGTTAAACTTGAAAGGATGTGTGTATAACATTCTAAGCATGTTGGATTAGGTCGGTTAAATGTCAATGATGTGACCTGCCTCTGTATGATTGACAAGATTTTTGGTGGAGCGATCTTTTGCAGGAACCATTTTGGGGAGGACCAAGAATGATCTCTCAATAGGATAGCAAAATATTTGCAAATTCCGTATCCTCATTTCAGCAGTAAGGGATATCTTGCACGGATCATTTTAGTTCAGGCTGGCCTTTCATAGATCAAGAAATTCTATACAATATGCCACTAATGACGAGAAGTGCTAATTGAAGGCCTTTGCACCACACACCCTCCACATGGCATAATTTGATTTGTAATTTATCTTACAAATCAAATTATGCCATGTGGATGGTGTGTGATGTAAAGGCCTTCAAATACAATTATTCAAACAAGGATGCTATTGAGGATAAAAATAGGCATAGCCCAAGTACACAGGACATGCGATTTATTAAAAATTGATCATACTCCATCCATCACAAAAAGGTTTTTTACAATAAAAAAATAAAAACATCACATGATTCCAGAAGATCTTATACCTGAATATAATTTGCTCCAAATAAGGCACCATTTCCCAGTTGAAACTGCGTCCTGTAGTCTTTGCCCTGCACAGAACACAAGGGGTTCAACAAATTGAAAGATCCCAAATTTTCAATCCAAGATCAACTAATTTGGGGGAGCTTCAAAAGTACCTGATTCAAAGATGCATAAAGGATAAAGGATATTGTTTGCAAGTAAGTTCTAATTTTTATATTAGTAAGTTACACACAATTAGTAAGTCTTTAATCCAAAATCACCCTCAATCTTGTTCCTATACAGGAAGGCAGTGTCTTTTGAGTTTAGAGATCAGGGGCAGTACTCATCTTGGTCTAAAAGTATTTAACCCTATGACTACACCAACTTCACCTGCTCCTTCACCACCTATCCTAACAACCATGAGGAAAATTCCTCCTAAATTCTTAAAGAAAGTCCATTATCAGTCATTGTTCTTTTCCTTTTCTCTCTCTCTCTAAAGAATGAACTTGTAACATCCAGAACCAAAATTTATAGGCTTGGATAAAGATTTTATAAGTTTGGACCACGGGCCCAATTTTGTTAAGGCTAGAAGGAAGATTATTTTATCGGGCCCATTAGCCAGTACGTATTATTTAAGGATCTAGTATTGAGGAGCTAGGATTGGATATGAAATTATGGACCTTGATTCAAAATGGAGTAGGTTCAGCCCATTAGGCAATTATATGGGCGGATAAGCCGAAGTATTTTCTAGCTAAAGCCCATTTGATTTTTGGCAGTTAAATTTGTGATAATTGGAAACCAGCCCGTTTTGGATTAGTTAGAACCAGATTAGGTGCCAAGAAACCCTCTAGATGAAGGCTATACCCACTTTGGTTGTTTTAGAAGAATTCTTGCACTAATAGGAGTCTGTTACAGCCTGCTACGACTCTTTTGATATAGGATTTGAGCTGTTCCAGATCTGGAGAAGTAGAAATCAGCTGACTCCTAAATGGATCCAAGGATTAGAAACATATTTCCCCATAACTCCTAGCCATTACATAGAACTCTTTTTTAAACAAACTTTTTTTTTTTTTGATAACCGAGGGTGTCCGGGCCAGCTTGGGCGCACTTCTACTAAACTCTTTTTTAAACAAACTATGAGTTACTAGGTTTTTCAGGTCTCATTAAAAGGACTATATGGACTGAAAACTAGAAAAACAGAGGCTGCTGTGAGTCTGAAAAGTTTTTATAGCAAACCCATGTAATGTTCTTCAAGAAAACCAATCCCAAAACTACTGCAAATACCAAGGAAGATGTCAGCCTTGTTTTCTTGAGGTTCTTGCTTGATCTTTTTAAAGAAAACCCTAGGAAAGTTGCTGCAATTTTATGAGATTCACAAAACCAGTCTCACCTATCAAGTCCAACCCCTTTTCAGCAGCTTCAAGTAGGTAATTATTGACGTGTTTGTTATCAATAGAAGCAAAGAGGTAAGTAGCATTATCGCACCCACGTGTATTGTATGGTAAACAATGTTTGTAAAGTATTATGTGTGCATGGCCCTTTATTAAAAGCCCCTTTTTATGTATCAAGTTATGAAGAAAGTGATTTTTGAATGTCATGTTATTACATGTCTTACATGCACCACGATATGTTATCATTTATGATCACGATGAGTTGTCATTACGTGTTCTACACGCACATGGTAAGAAAGATAAAAAACAAGTTATGAAAGAAGCTTTAAGAATGGCTATAAGAGATGCACGGTACTAATGCAGTTGTGGGTGGATGTGCAAGCCATGGACCTAAGTGTGGTCCACCAAAGTATACTATGATAAGCTAAGCAAATTCCCTTGTGGCCAGGCAGTGGAACTAGTGCACAACTCTGCACACGGGGGTTAAGGTGTACTGACCATCAAAGAAAGGTAAAGACAAGTTTAATGAGTTATGCATAATACATGTTACATGTTTATGTTAGTATAAGTATGAGTATATAGTATGTTCTTTTTCAAGAAAACTCTATGTTTATTATGCTTACTATACGATGTACTACTTATTGAGCATTCGACTCTTTTGGGTTGTTTTTTTTTTTTTTTTTTGATAAGTAAAAAATTATATATATCAAAAGGAGAAACCAAGTATACTGAATGTATACAAGAAAACACCTTGCCCAAAATGACCCAAAAAGCCCATGGAAAAACAACCCAAAATACCCCAGACTCAACCCCAACCCCTTGTTTCCCATAGAACTAAAACTCTACCTGAACACCCAACCCCAACTCTTTTTGGTTGTTTGTATGCTTTTTTAAGTTTTTTAAATGTTCAGGTCAAAAAGATAAGTGTCGACGAGCATACGACCAGGCATAGGCCATAGATCATGTTTCAAGGGATTTTCATGCTAGTTAATAAGTGTTTTTACATAAAAATAACAGCTTTAAATTTTCTTGCTACAAGAGAATTTTTATTTAAACATTTTTCAAGACAGTTTATTGTATCTTTTCCAGATTAGTTTTTCAATAAATGAGAGATTTTTTTATCAAGTTGTCTCTTTATCGGACATAATTACAAAAGTACGTAGCACTCCTCACCTACACGAAGGGGGTGTTACAGGACTACACAAGGGGAAATAGCCCTCCACCCTTAAACTTCCCAAACTTCAGTGAATGCAGGATTTGATCCTAAGCCTTTGGTATGATGCCAAGATACTTTACTGATCAAATTAGTTCACACCTTCAATTACCAATTATTAGAATATCAATGTGTGCATTTGTGTGTACAGCTCAAAGTAAAACAAAAGTTAAGATAACATTATTTGAACAGTGAGTGTACCCCGTGACACTTCAATCAGAGTTTCCTCATTATTAGCACATGAATATCTAGTGAGTATCTATTGGAATCAATAACCATCAACATTTTTCCAATATATTTTGATCGGTTCTTGGAAGAAGACAAAACTAGGTATCTATATGAATAGTCTAAATAAATTGAGATAAACATCATGCTAAAAGCTTTTTCATGGAAGATCATGCTAAATTGAATACTTCATTAACCATAATCAAGAAAATCTGCATCTTTAACCCCTTAATGAACCTTTCATGAAAAGTACACAAAAGCTCTACTATAAGTTTATGCCCGTCTATGAATTTCAGGAAATGAGAAAGCCTAGCTCTCTTAGTACTTTTGCAGGTAACAGACATTTTGGGTGAATAAGGTGCCACTGCACTCATACAGCGTACCAGGAAACAAACTAAATAAATAAAGAATATGCCAATTCAGCACAATGAAAAAATATAAGAATGTATTAAGTAAGAGAAGTTAACCTTGTAATCAAAAGAAACCATGCCATGTGACATATGTGGCTCATTTGTAAGCTGGATGGGCACAAGATAAGATAAACAAATGACTTAGACATTATAAGGGATGCTGTCGGAGATTGTTTTTTCTTTTTCTGAAAAGGAGGAAAAAAATATGAGAAAAGGTTAATAATAGCTCATCCAACACTGGAATTTTACCTGAGCATTAGCCTTCAAAGAAAGATTTTCAGTTAAATCACCCTTCAGTCTTGCATTGAGCCTCCCATCGGTCAGAATTCTCCCGAAAAGCATCAACTGCATAAAATACATCCATGCCAACAGCATACTTTTAATCAAAATCCATGATGAAATAAATAATTTCCTTGAATATGAGATCAGTTACCTTTGGGTCTATAAAGTTGGCACCAAATTCATAGTGAGCAGTAGGAATTTTGATTGTTTCAGAAGATTGTGAGGGAATCTCCATTGGTCCCATGAACACACTGCTTGGTGGTCAACAATGAGCCGTTACCATAAGAAATACATATTAAAAAAAATGAAAAGTTGCACAGAAAACTGAAAACAAAACGAGCAAGCCAAAGCTACCTGTGACTTAGTGAAAACTTCTGATTGAGACCTTTGGTAAAATCAAACCGCATTCCTTCAAATAGTTCTGGCTTCAAAGACACTGCCGAAACAAATGCATATTGTCAACAAACTCCATATCCCTCTCACTTTGCATATGTTAAGAGTAAAAACAAAAACAAAGAAAAATATAAAGCCCATTCAACAGATTTAACAATTATGCCTCCTGATTATAAACGACCATAATACAAGATTAAGTCCATCTGAATTCATTCATACAAACAAATAAACATGAAGTCCCCCCTCACCCAAAAAAATGATATTCAATCCGTCCAAACAGTAAAATATTTACTTAAACGGCTCGAAATTCATACGAAACCAAATAAATCTTCCAAAACTATCCGCGGAAGGTGACATCCAGTGAAATTCAAAGCACGGCAAGAGCAAGAAAATAATTAAGAAACAGAGAGATTGAAGTTAAAAAAAAAATGATAAAGAAAGAGAAATAGAGACAAACTGAGAGCTTCGCGGTGGATCTCCTCGTAGGGAATAGGACAAGGGAGGTTCAAGTAATCCACTTTCTCTTCCTCTTTCTTCATCTCCGGCAGCGTGGTGGTGGTGGTGGTGGTAGCTGGAGGAACGTTCAGGGCCGTCGCCATTGTATCCAATTAAGTAATCAAACAAAAATCTGAATCCAAGAGTAGAGCGTCTGTCTCTCTCTAAACCCCGCAGAGGATCTAAGATTCTGAAAAGCTACTTTTTCTAAAACCCTAGGGAGGGGTTGTGGGAGGGCTCTTGTTGGGTTTGGGGTCGGAAATGGAGAGGACTCAAAGCCCGTTTCCAATTTATGCATACCCATAACCCGATCCATTTCATTACCACACATTTTAAAGCGGATATATTACTGAAAAAAAAAACTAGAGAAATGCACGTTGTGAGGGTTATTATTTCTATTTAGTCAAAATTTTGTATATGTATTGTCTACAAGAGAACATCTTAAGGAAATCAAGAAAAGTTTAAAAAAAAAAAAAAACACACACACACACACATAAAAAAAAAAGAAAAAAGAAAAAAGAAATAAATGTCCACATATAATTTTTTACTCTTTTGGGTCAAATTTAAGATTAATAAGAAAATTAAGGTCACATTTGGTTAGCCTACTTTAGAAAAAGAAAAAGAAATTCAAAATATTTTCTATTCTTTTGTATAAAAGAGCCAACCACCACCTCAAAAATTTTTTTTTTCTGTGGACAATTATATCATGAGTCCTCGTTTGATTACATAAATCATATCATTTAATGATTATAATTTTTCTAAACTTTCACATAAAATATAATAAATAATTTAATTTTTTCAAATTTAAAAAAAAATATATTCTAATAATATTTTATTCAACTTTTAAATTTCATCTCAACTCATCTCATATGTATAACCAAACGAGACCTTATTGTAATTAATCACACTCACATTAACTAATGGTGTTAATCAGCCAATCAGGTAATGAATGGGGGTGTTAATTATACCTTCACTTATTCTTCAGTCTTGTAGCGCAAATTGTAATAAATGTTGGCCTAAAAAGAAAATCTACCTTACCCTTCTTTAGAAGATGAGAAATGATATATACAAACCCTAAATGCACAAGTCTCGCATAAGTTCTTTATAAATAAGTGGACCCTACCAAGAAAAAGTGTGCATGTGATAGAGCCCACATTTTTACAAAATATTTGTACATTTAGGCTTGTACATTTTTACAAGAGATCTTAAGAAGAAAGATGCATATGCTTTTTATGGGATTTTTTATGCTTTCTGTGTAGTTCATGTTTCATATTTAGTTTATGATCTTGTTTTCTGTTTATAGTGTGATTTATTTCTTTTCTTTTTTTCACATATGAGAAGTTGAGTTCATCATTAGCATGGACTATGGCCTAGGTTTATTTCTGGTTTCCTTTATTAATTTCAAGAATCTCTGCAAATGTGTTGGTGATCAAGAGTATCTTTGTATAACAATTCTGCAGTTCTCTAGAATTATAGGAAATGCATTTTTATGATATTTCCTTTTATTATGTACTTTTGGGTATTCATATTACTTGTGCTTACATATCATGTGTATATAACTTGGGTAAGAAATTTTTTATCTGCAAAGAGATCTTAATAAATAAAATTTACAAATTTACGTGACTTGATATGGTTGTTAGATTGTGTAACAAACCCAATTAACTTGGGCTAGGCTCGATGGGCCTCCAGCTAAATTATTTTCTTTTGTTTTGTTTGAGTTACTAAGTTTGTCCTAGTGGCCCTTGGCCTTATTTGTTGTTTGTAGGAATTGGCCCATGGCCTTATTTTGTTGCTATCATATTAGGGGTGCCTCACAATATATGCAGTGGAGGTAGTTGTTCGTAGAAATTATTTTGGAATGTTAAAGACTTTTGTTCTCTCTCTCAATCTCTTTTTTCTTCTTTGGAGGAGCTCCCTTCGAAGAGAACAACTTTCTCTGTGATTTTTCTTACTATAGTGGGATACAAATTGGTATCAAAGGGACATTGATCTCTATGCTATCAATCCATGGAAGAAATTCTTGTATTAATCAACAAAGTCAAGGAGTTAGGAGAACAAACACAACAAAATCTCAATGGATTCCAGCAACATTTAAAAGGATTTTCGAATAATTTTTTGGAAACCTTCAATCAGTTTTAAGACTAGGTTTGTGCAATGAAGGAAGACGAAGAATATGCAGTAAATGTTGAAGAGAAAGGGGAAGTCTGATTGATGTATGAGCAAGTGGCAGCATCCACGGAAGTTGAACTTCTAGATCTTCATTTTCCTTCAATGACCGTACTTAACAAAAATCATACCATGCCCAAAAAAGGAGGAGACCCAGAGATCAAGACCATTCTCGGCACCGACGACAAGGATTGGGGCGCCCTTGATTTTTTGGGAACCAGATGGGAGCTTGACCCTAGTGGTGTCAATTTTCATTGTCTCTGGTCCTCACCCTTCTATCTTTTCCATGACAGACAACCTTTATGTAAGTCTCTGTCCTCATCAAGCAAAACTATTCTCAGAAGCTTTACCTTTTTTTTCAAGCCGATCATCTCCAACCTCAACCTAAAGCTTTGTTCTAGATAAGATATATTTCTATACAAGACCTAATCTTACAAGAAACCCACAATGCAAGTCCCTCGAAAGACTTAAATACTTAATATCCAGATGGAAAATCTGAGTCCTCATCCAGAAGTCCCTAAAGTCCTAAAGCTCGGCAACATTCTAACGATGCAAGCGAAGGCCTTAGGGTTTTTTGGACATGGGCTTGATCATGGGCGGGATGCTCCTCAAGAAGGACCTCGACTCAGTGGTTGAAAAGGTCTTAGCTAGGGCTAGGGATGCAGCTGCGATTTTAGAGGAACTCGCAAAGCGAAAACTTATCCTCCAGGACGAGCTTTGTGACGTAGAGGTGCTTCAGTTTCACCATTTTAGTCTTTGCCTTTGAAACTTGTGGGAAGGAGACATGCTCATCTTTGGAGGGATTTCTGCGTGAATATTTCCTATTATTAGTGACAGTGTGGCACATTTGCTAGCAAGGACAAAGTGGCATGATATGAATTACCTGAGAAGAGTTGTTGGAGACCACACAATTCAGTTGAGGTTGGCAAAAACTATTTAAGCCCAAAGTGGAAGTAAGAGCTTATTACATTTTCTCAATTTCTTGCAAGGATTGAAGCAAATGATTGTTCTTCTACTGTTCCCACATATCTTGCTTAGCCTCCATTTTTTGATCAAATAAGCGAGCTACGAAATGACATGTATTCCTGACTATGATGCAAGGTACGCTTCTCTTGCAAAAGTGGTTGAGTCTTTTGAATTCATGTGACCCAAATACGAAAGAGGTTATTGAGATTCTGGGGCTTTATGTAACACCCCGCTCAAAACTACCTAGTAACATTGTCAAATGTTGAGAAATTGACAATAGTAATCCATGATCTTGGTCAAGTGAAAGTTACGATCCGTAAGGAAAAAAAAATTAGATCTAAGAGTTGGCAAAATGACTTCCACCATTGCTTTAGTTAGGATTTTTAGGGATTTCTAGAAGCAATGAAAATTTTGTGACAATAGGTGCCAAGAGGCCAATAGTAGGAAGATTTGCCACATTAATGGGCTTGGAATTTGATCCATAGCAAGTTATGGGAGTTAGAGTTATGGGAGTTAGATGGATTTGAAGAAGGCCCAAGAGTTGGTCAAAATAAGGTTCAAGCTTGATAAGATAGAGGGCCCAAGACTAAGGAACTCAGTAGCCTATTTAGCGCAAGGAAAGGTCGAATAAAATCTAAGCATGAGGCCCAAGGGAAAGCTCATTTCAAGGCCCACTTTAAGGTCTAGCTCAATAGAAATTTTAGGCCCAATAAGAATGCTTCACTTGGAAGTTAAACCAAGGATTCCCATCACTATGCAAATAAGACATACCACCATCTAGCATATGATTTTTTTTTCTCCCTGTCTCTTACACAAACCTCCCGCATGCCCCTAGGGTTATTTTTTTAAACCATGGTTAGCCTCCATCATGACCTCAAGCTTTTATTCCCATAGCCCTTAATCATGCCATGAAATAGTAACCTTGACACCATGCATGCCAATTCCATCAAGCTTTTTCTCTGCATCATTTTTTTCTAAAATTTTCATCTTTCTCACTTGCATTGGATCAATCTTCCATAGCTCTAGAATAGTAGTTAGATTGCAACCCATGCCATGAAGTGAGAAGGCATGTCAATGCCAAAAAACCAACCAATCGGATGCACTAGGTGCAAATTGATGCACTCCAAGAATAAACCAACAAAAACTTGTTCTTTCAACCACTTCATCAACTGATTTTCTGCACTTGAGTAATCCATCCTCATGATACTTAGTTCTAGAAAATTCAAACCAAAGATGAAGCCAAGACAACTCCCATGATCACTCCAAAAATGAAACTATTCACCTTGGAAATGGAACTTGTTTTCAGCCGAACTACTCCATTGTTTTCAAAACTTTTCTGCAACAAATCCAACTATCTTTACATGCCTATAGTGCCACATTTAGCTCTAAAAATGTGTCATCAAATCACCGTAAGAACCCACCCCAAAAATGATCAAAATCGTTGGCACAATGGTGGGAAACGATGTGCAAACTCACTGTTGAAGCCTTCCCCATTCAACCCACTTACTTTTTGCTACACAGCAAACACCAAGTGTCCAACATTCGTGCCACATGTCATCTCTGAAAAAATCACTCGAATAGTGTTGAATAGGAACCAAGAACTTGCCACAAGGATATGACAATAGATGATCAAATCTGGACAAGTTTTGAAAACTAAAAATCGTTAGCCTACACTTGGTTTCCTTTGGGAAATCATTTGATTTTTGTCCTAATTTCTAAAACCACTCTACCCCTACACCTATAACCCTCCTTTGGTCCTTGTCCATGAGTCAATAATGTGATTTATCCAACTATGCAAATCTGGAAAACTCAAGCAACACTTTACCAAAACCCACACCACATTTCAGCCAAACCATACACCTCCTCACCCCTTACTTCCCTACTTGGACACTATAAATAGCACTCCCCTTCACTCACTTATTCTCACACCAATCTCAAGCTTTTCTTTATTTTCCTTGAGAGCAAAAACATCCTTAGTGAGAAGAGTGAAACCGAGTGGTGAGAATATAGTCCTTGGAGTGAGTTTGGTCTTGAGAGCTCCTTAATCCACGAATTGGTAAGTAACTCTACCCAATCTTTCCATTGAAAGTCAGAATCACACGTTAGGCCTTGATTTATGGTATAATAATGAGACTTGGATTGAGTTAGATGAGTTTAATATTTGGGAAGCATGTTTCAGTTCAGACTTGGTGTTCTTCATGCATAAATTGTTTTGGTGTAAAACTTTAGCCATGGCATGTCTTGATATGATATTGTAAGTTTAGCTAATATCTTGTTTGATTGATTAAAAGTATGTATTTTAGGAAAGCAGCATGTCATGATAGGTTTATAAATCTATATCTTGGGTTGATCATCTAGCATGTTTCTGTTTTGAGTTGTTTCGAGGTCATCTTGTGATATTCTATCTAAGCATGTGTTATAAGCATCTAGAAACTTATTATCACCATGTTAAGAGCTATAGTGCATGATTCTTTAAAGCTACAAGGGTTCATATATTAAAGAGAAGCTAGATACATTATGTTAAGTATTCGGTCTTGGTGAATTCATGATGTTTGATTTTGTGCATCACATGAATGTTGATATGATTCCGTATGACTTAAATCTAAGTTATTAACATGTTAATAAGTTCAGATCCAATGCTGGTTATAAAGAGTTCATAAGGATTATAGGCTTAAAAATCACATATAGCGTAAATCAAGCCATATGCATGCCACAAGTTGGATGATTTTCACATAGTGGATGTTTGATTCACATAACCCTATGGTCATATATGGAATAAGAATATGAATTACATGAAGTTTGTGCAATTTGATGGAATTTGGGGCCAAAATATAAATAGTGAAAGTTTAGGGCCCAAATAGCAATTTCAGGTAAACAAGAGAGCATTTGTGCAAATACTAATTTTATTTATTAGTGTAACACCCCACCTGAAAAGGTCGTTAAGACATAACCATTAGCTCTCTTAATCTTAGTTAGCAATAAATTGATACTATTGTTGGGGAATTTTTTTTTTTATTCTTTTAGCATGAGAATCACATTTTTTTATTTTAGTTAGAATTATTGGAAGGGGTCTAGAATTATATTTTATTTTAGATTAATTGCCAAGAAGCCAGTAGTGGAATGACACTTTGCATTATTATTGGGCTAAGTATAGATGGATTTAGGTGTGAACCCACTAGTGTTTATCTAGGGCCCCCAATCACTAAGGATGTAATAGGTTAAGGATAGATGCCATAACCCAAGACCCATGAGTAAGGCTGTGCATCCGGATCCGGATCCGGATATCCGGGAGAATCCGGATCCGAATCCAGCTTTTTAAAAACGGGCAGATATCCGCCCGGATAAACCGGATTGAAACCTGGGCGGATATCCGGATTTGGATCCGGATATCCGGTTCCAAACCAGATATCCGGATTTTCTTTTTTTTTTTTTTCAAAAAAATTATTTTTTTGTTTATACCACTTTTAAAACTCATTTAAAAAAAAAAAAAACTTTATAACACTTTCTAAGAGGCTTTTTTTGTAGGCTTTTATATTTGTCATTTTTATAGGCATTTTTTTATATAATGAATATTTTTATAGGCATTTTTTGAACTATTTTATAGCCTATTCAAATTTTTATAAAACAAAATAAATAATAATAGACATCAAGACTTTATATTATTATTGACATCATTCTGCAAGCCATTAACTTTACAAGGAACAAATCGTGAAAAATTCAAAAACAGCAGAAAGAACTGTGGAAGAACATTTGAAGTCAAGCCCCCTTATCATCTTCATTGTGAGCTGCGGGAAACAAAAAACATCCAGAGATGACTAGGAAGAAAAAAAATTGAAAATAAACTAGAAATCAGGAAAAAAAAAAAACAAATAGAAAAATACCTGAGACCTAGATCCAAACCAAAAGGAAGGGAAAACGAATAGAGAACTTCATATTATTGACATACAACATCTAGAGAGATGAATAGCAAGTAAAAAAAAATAAAAAATAGATTGGAGATTACAAAAATAAAAATAAAAAACCAAACCAAACCCAGATCCAAACCAAAAAGAATGGAAAAAAAAGTTTAATGAACACAATCGGAGCATCTAGAAAGATTAATAGCAAGAAAAAATCGAAAATAGACTAGAGATTAGGAAAACAAAAACAAAAACAAAATAAAACCAAACCCAGATTCAAGATTAGAGAGACTTACATAGAGAGAGAGACAGAGACAGAGATAGAGAGAGCCATACCGCCAAACCCAGATCCAAACAAAAAAGAATGGAAAAAAAAGTTTAATGAACACAATCGCAACATCTAGAAAGATTAATAGCCAGAAAAAATCGAAAATAGACTAGAGATTAGGAAAATAAAAACAAAAACAAAATAAAACCAAACCCAGATTCAAGATTAGAGAGACTTACATAGAGAGAGAGAGAGAGAGACAGAGACAGAGACAGCCATACCGTCAATTTTTTCTGTGATGAAAATGGACGACGACATCTCATAATATGAGTTAGGGTTTCTGGAGATGGAGAGAGAGAGAGAGAGAGTGTGTTGTGGGAAATTAAAATGAAGAACCTGACTTGCCGACTTGGGGTATAGGGAATTACAATTTACGAGACTTGGAGTTGGGACTGACATCTACAATTGAATTGGATAGGGAATCGGGATGGTCTTCATTGGAAATTGGAAAATGCAATATAGAAAGATTTTAAAACCGAATACGGAATACGGATATCAGGCATCCGTAACCGCATCCGGGCGGGTAGAAGAAATTTTCTATCCGCCCGGGTTTAATCCGGGCGGTAACCGCCGGATTCATCTGGTTTTTCGAATTTTTTACTGGATCGGAAAAAAATCCGGTCCGGATGCACACCCTTACCCATGAGGATTTAAGAAGCTTAGGCCTTTCTGGAAAAACCTTAGAAATTAGGCCCAACCATGAAGAAGGCATGAAGCCTTTGGGCCTAACTTGGTAATAGTAGAGGCCTTTGGCCCAATCTTAGAAAGACATGTTATTTTGACCCAACCTTGGTAGACCTTTGAGGCCTTATTTGAGCCCTCAAATCTGGACATAAGGTCCACTCATTGACCCACACCAAAAGCCCACATCCAAGAGACTTACACAAATACCCCTACAAGCCCAACAAGGCCCAAAATCATTGTCTTCCATTTTTATACTTCTAATTGAAACTCACATACACTATACCATTGGTTTTCCTCAAGCCCAAAAAGTACCCCACGCCCCTAAGGTCTGCACTTGACCATAATTAAGATTCTAACTTGAGTTAAGGGCATTAATCAAGTTACACATGATTAGTGAAATCTAAACCATGTTTTAAGCTTAATTTTCCTTTTAATGATTTCCCACATTTTTTATCTAAATTTTTTTTTTATTACTAAATTGCATTATTCTTAGGCCAAATTAGAAGTTTAATCTTTACCCAACACATGTCAATAGAAGTAAAACCATGTCAATGCCCAAATGAACACTACTCGGCACCTAGATGCATCACCTTGTGCACTTCATCAAAACATCCCCTAGCCCATGCCATTTCCATCATATTGTCATTTGTAATTGCACCAATCACACATTGTCTCATCACTTATAGACCAGACCTAGCATTGGGTGAAATGCCTCCAAGAAACCGAACAAAAGTCCAATCATTTCCTTAGGAAAATTAGTTGGAACCAAACTGAGTGTCGTTGTATTTTTCATGATTTTTCTGCTCTTCCTTGAGCCATTCCCACACGCCATCACCCTTGCCCTCCAATCCCAAAGAAGTACTTCAAGGCACTCAAGAGCATGTTTGTCATTTTATCCCCCAAAGAAAGCCAAATTGATTGGCAGAGGGAGAGGGTTGCACATGTCACTCGGCTGAACGACCATCACTTTACTTCCCTTTCATTTTCTGCTCATATATGATCACATGGCAGTCAATCAAACCTTCATTCCTCACCTGAAAAGGCTCCAAATAGAGGCCATCATACCTGCAAAACAGACCACAAAGATAAGACAAACAAATGAGCAAAAACTAGTCAGTTTGGTGGAATCAACTCTGTCGGCCTCTAGCATGATTTCCTCTTGGAAATCATTTTTGTTTTGTTTTAAAATCTGAACCAAAGCAGCCGTTGAACCCATAGGCTCATTGCAACACCTGACCTTAATGAAATCATGAAGTTATAGGGTACTATTCACCTACACAAAGGATGACACAATCTAATTTTTTAGCACTCATAATCCACTGCCCACTTCCACCAATCCCAAACCTCACCATTGTCATGCCTCTCTCCCCTCACCCCTGCAATCCCAAACCCTATAAATACTCCCTCTCACCTCTTCACTTCCTCACACCACTTCTCAAGCCTTTTCTTGAGTTCTTGAGAGCTTTTCTCCTTTTAGTGTGCAAAAGAGTGAAACCAAGTGAGTCGTGAGAGTGTTCTTGAAGTGAGTGTGTTTGGGAGTTCTAAGAGTCACGAATTTTGTAAGTCACCTTGCCCTAATCTTTGTTTAGTATTAGCTTAGCATATTAGGCTTTAATGTATGCCTTGAGAATAAGTTTTTAATTGAGTTTAGTTGAGGTTACCATGCTTAGTTCAAAACCATGTTAATTGAGATAATTGATTTCATAAATTGTTTTAAGTTGAATTTTTAGCTATGGCATGTCTTAGAATAATTTTATATGATTCAAGAATATTTTAGAACGAATCTTGAAGGTTTAATTTTGAAGTTAGAAGCATGTCATAATAGGCTTTAATTCTATCTTGTGTTGATCATCTAAGCATGCATCAGTTTTGATTAGTTTATGTTTAACTTATGGAAGTTTTGATTAATTTACCTAGGATTGAATAATATGCATTTAGAAAAGCCTTGTAATTAGGATAAGAATGAGAATGCATTACTTGGTTAAGTTTTTAAAACATCTCTTTGTAAATAAAGCTAGAAACATCATGCATGCTTAATGGATGATTTAATGGTGATTAAGGTCTTAAGCCATGTTTAAGTGTTGGGATGAACTTGTATGATCTGAACCTAAGTTTTTAATTTGTCATTAAGGTTGTAATTAATGATGGCACTTGATGAAATTGAGTACACATGTATCCGGTTAATTAGTTGAAATCACACTTAGACAACATTGGAATGGATGCCACAGGTTGGGTGTGATTAGCATAGTTTCACTTTGATTCTTAAAATTCTAAAGGCATAAGTAGGTTTAGAACATAGAAAATGTACAGTTTGTGAAGTTTTGTAAATTTTGGGGCTCATTGGCAAATAGTAAAAATTTAGGGCCTTAGTGACAATTTTAAAAAGTTTAGCGGTATTTTTGTAAATATCTATTTTTGAACCATTTTGATTATGAATATCTTCCTTATAAGTTCAAATCCTAACTTAGTATAACCTTGTTTACAACTGATACGATTTTTCCAAACTCGGACAGTTTGTAAGTTGGCCTCTAACTTATACTTTGATAATTTATTTATGATTTATTGATAAATGTCACATTCATGATATAAATGTTATTTGAGCATGAAATGTCATTGAGTACATGAATACTTGCTTACATGACATGTGCAATTTTGGTCATTTGAGCATGTTATACAAAATTTTCATTTTCACATGAAGCATACCTATAAACACATATTGTGAAAAATATTCTCAAGTATAGCATGAAAACTTAATTTTTATCAGGACCCAGAGGCTAGGGTGGAGATTTATCCTAGTGGAACTCTTCTGTCCACTCTGGAGTAAGTAAAAATAGAGTGGTAACCCTTGGGTTGACGAAGAAGAGTCAACAGGTTTCGAATGGATTCTTTTTAAAAAACACTGGAGTGAAGTCAGATTTTATGTCACCTAAGGCTAGTGGGTGTATATGATGTTATAACGATGATAATGTTATGTTACCAATGCATTGGGAATGAGTCTGCAAACAAAGTAATTTCAACATAAGTTGCACTACGGTCACCAACAAGTACTCATAGTGCATATGTGAAACTGTGGTGATACCATACGTTATGATGTTATGTTAATATGATTATTAATGATGCTTAATGATGATAAAATGTCATGTTTTTGAAAGTTGAGCTGAAAAATATTCTTTGTAAGAAAATGTGTATAAAAGTTTCTCAGAAAAAGTTGAGGAATCTGGATAGGAGACAAATACTGATTTTCTGCATAGCATACATTTCATATTTATCATGCATAATTTATCTTTGTGTACATTGGTTGTTTAACTTACTGAGATTTTAAGTAAATCTCACCCTTTGTGGACCCACTATCATTCCATTCGGGATGATAGAAGTTGTATCAGGACCATATGAGGACGGACAGGATGGACCAGTGGATCCGACTAATTGAAAAGAAGTCGAATCTCGATCGAAGATTAGATCTTATTTTGATGTTCATAACTCCAACCCTTCGTACCTTAGAGCGTATGAAGGAGTTAATCTAATCATAGAGACTTATTATTTGAAGTATTTTGTATTGAAAATATGCTATCTTATCATTTGAACTCATGATGAATACTAATGCTATTGAGATGTTTTAGTTCATTCTGGTATAAGTTATATTAGTCACCCTTATTCTACTACGATTATTACATACTACTAGTTGCATTCTATGAGATATTGCATGTTAAATGTCATGAACGAGGATATTTGTGTTACATATCCCGACTCTCCAAGACTCTGTTACATCCCAAACAGGGAATTGGGGGCGTCACAATTAGATTCTAAAAACTTCAGTGGCGACGGTTTTTAAAACTTAAAAAGTTAGTAAGTTAGGATAATTTATCTAGGATTCTTGTATAAATGTCATTTTGATCATGAATTGTTATATGATACATCATTTAGCATTGGTTACTTGCATACATGGCATGTGTTAAGTTACTTTTGCTCAAAGTATGAAAGAATACTATTTTTTTACATGGAGCACGAGAATATGTTTTTAGCATAAAGTCGAAATGAACACATCATGAAATATTTTTTCATAAAACAAAGAATGAAAATGTTTTATCATGACCCAATGCTAGGATGAGGAAATATCCTAGTAGAACTCTTTTGTCCATTCTGGAGTGAATAAAAATAGAGTGGTAACCCTTGGATTGACAACGAGTCGTCAACGGGTTTTGAATAGATTCTTTATAAAGAATATCGGAGCAAAGTCATATATGGTACTTAATACTGGTGGGTGCATAATGCATATGTTATGATGACAATGATGATGATGTGTTATGATGATATATGTTAAATATCAATGCATTGAAAAATATGTCTGCAGATAACGTAGTATCAACATGAGTTGTGCTACATCGATAGGTACTCACAGCGCAAATGAGGAACTGTGATGATACCTTATATTATGTAATAATGTCTCTAATAACAAGAATATGTTTTAAAGAAAAGATGTTCTATGTAAGAAAATGTGCAACAAAATTCTTTTTAAAAAGTTGTTGAGAAATCTGGATTGAAGACAAATACAATGTTATGCATATCATGCATACATCTCATGTTTATCATCTATCATACATATCTTATCTCTGAGCAAATTGGTTATTTAACTTACTGGGATTTCAAGAAATCTCACTATGGTAGTCTCAACTACCATTCCGGGAGGAATGGTAAATGTTGTAGCAGGACCGAACTTTGACGGTCAAGATGGTGATGAACTCCAACCCTTGGATACGGATGACTGAAGATGAGCCAGGCCCTATCCACAAGTTGGGATCAATCATGATGCTTTTAGAGATGATCCTGATTACCATGCACCGCCTTAGAGAAATGATTTAAGTTGTTATGATGTTATCTACAATAAGAAGATCCTATCTCCTAGTTATGTATGAACTTATGCCTTACAAGTTGGACCTCTTTAAGTAAGGCACTACTTATGTTTAATTTGAATGTTGAGATGTTTAGTTCGTTCTAGGGCAAGAAGTTTTAGAAGTCGCTCTTTTTCGCTGCATTTATTACATACTGCTAGTTGTATACTAGGATGTATTGTATATTAACTGTCATAAACAAGAGTATATAACCATGTGTTGCATGACCTGACGCTCCTAGTCTCTATTCCATTCCAAGCAGAGGTTGGGGCGTCACACTTTAGGAGATAAAATTTTGGAACAAGATGCTGTGATTATTTTTAACACTGCAATGAGCAGAGACACTGCATTGCTTGCATTGGGGACTTTCAGCAAAGGCTGGAAGCAAATAGGTTACTTATGATCTTTTGTGTAATTAACATGATAAATTATGTGGATCGAGGAGCAATAGCAAGCAATGGTATAAATGGTAAACTTGGGACTTACACTGATAGTGGCATTTGTTCTTAGGGTAGCTGAATTTAGGGTGGTTTTAACTTGAAGATGGTGTTCTATCTTTGGCCTTTATGGTTGGACTTCTTGTAGCTTCCCCAATATTTGCATCCTTGACAAGGAGCCACAATCCTTTTAGGCTTATTGGAGTTGTGTTATCTATTTGGACATTTGTTGTGGCTGGGTGTGGTAGTTCATTTGACTTTTGGTCCATTGCAATATGTCACATACTAATTGGTGTTGAAGAGACTTCTTTCATATGTCTTGCTCTGTAACAGCCCACTAGAAATTCACTGGAGGAATAGTTTTTGACCTTAGGAATCTCGTGAAAACTCCATAAGTTTCTATGAATCGATTAATCGCTCAGGTTTTAGTATGTCAACATAGTTGAGGTCAACTACGATTCCTTTGTGACCTTAGTGACCACCCAAGTTGAGCTAATCTCCCTTGATGATCTCTATGGTCAGCTCTTGGCACATGAAAAGTTACTTGAATAACACCAAGTAGCTATTGATTTATCTACTACAAGTGCTAATATGGCTTCCTGTAGCCCTAACAATTGTTGTGGTCGCAATCCTCGTAACTCCTCCACTGGATGGAGCACCTCTAAGCAATATAATTTCAAAAATAGCTGAGCTAGGGGGCGTGGTCGTACCTTCTCATCTAGCTCTGCATGTCGCACTTTATGTCAAGTCAGCAACACGGTTGGCCATGTTGCCCTTGATTGTTATTATAAATTTGATTATTCTTATCAATCTAACCTATCTACTGAGCACACTAGCACTGATACTGCTTGGTATCCAAACTCGGTTGCTACTCACCATTCAACTTTTGGTCTAGCCAACCTTAGCATCAACTACGAACAATTCATTGGCACCAACCAGATCAGTGCTAGTAACGGTATTGGTCTCTCCATTCAACATTTTGGGACAACCATACTCTTTACACCCTCTTACATTTAAATTCCATAATATTTTTGATGTACCTAACATCTCCAAGAATTTACTACATGTTCAGAAGTTTACCCAAGATACTAAAACCTTCTTTGAATTTCATCCTCTTTATTTTCTTTTGAAGGACAAAGCTACGAGGAAGGTGCTTCTCAAAGGCCTGAGTAATCACAAACTCTACAAAATTCCAGTCTCCTCTTCCGTTGTTAATAACTCCCATCATCCAAATGCTCTAGTAGACGAATGTGTCTCTGCCTCCTAGTGGCATGCTTGAATGGAACATCCATCTTTCCAAGTTTTTAGTCATGTTCTTAGCTCCTTAGGTCTTCCAATAACTCCCATCTTTTCAAGTATTATGCTTGCTTGAATTCTAAAAGCAAACAACTATCATTTTCTTCTTCTTTTTCTACAACTTATGAACCATTGGATTTAGTTTACACAAATGTTTGGGGTCATGCGCCTATTGTTTCTCATTCTAGATACAAATATTATATCTCTTTCTTGCATGTGTATAGTCGCTATACATGGCTATATCCTATTAAATGCAAAAGTGTCTTGCCTATTTTTTTTTCGCTTTCAAGCGTATGATGAATGGTTTTTTTAATTCAAAGATTAAAGACGTCCAATCTAATTGGGGTGGTGAATATCGATCCCAATATAAATTTATGGCATTGTTAATCTTGTTTTCCACATATGCATCAATAAGATGGTGCTATTGAACAAAATCATCGATTGATAAGAATGGCGAGGAATCACCCTCTGGGAAAAACTCATACATTGATAAGAATCGCGAGGAATTACCCTCTGAGCAAAACATATACAATCACAAATATCACCAAGTGTGGAGGATCACTCCACCCATTCAACAACGGGAACCTCTCTATCTGACCAATACGTAAACACATTCTCCAAAACCAACAGTAAACCACTCTACTAGTTCGGCATGGGGAATCTCTCTACTCGATCAACACGTGGAATACTTCTATCAAAACATCATAAGGACACTCCACCTGATCAACGTGGAGACTCTCTCTACCCGCGATATCATGTGAAACCAATATGGAAACGCCACACCCCGGTTATCACGGGGAAACCCTATACCCATGTGAAACTCATGGCAACATGCTGCTTGAGAATGGTACTAGGAATTCTCAACCAGATCCATGAGTACAGAGCACATTGAGAGCACATTACTTTAAATCACATTGTCTTTAAATCATTTAATCTAAGTAATCAATAAATATAGTGAGAAAAATATGCACTTTCATGAGAGAATAAGACAAGAAGTGGAATATGAAAATCCAGAACATATCCATAAGCATTTATCCTACTTTTCTAGAATGGTCTTGAAATAGAAAGAAGAAAAGTGTTGAAGTCCTTTACGATCTCTAAACTGGGATGCTGACTATCGTCCATTGCGATGCCCCCAGCTCCCGCTTTGGATTTGACGGTGACTGAATGCATTGGGACATGTAACACAAGGCTACATACCCCTCGTACATGACAGTTAAGATGCAATGCACCTAACATCTAGCAATATGCAATAAAAATTACAGCGGAAAAATTATTTTTCTATTTAACTTATGCACGATGGCAAAATAAAGACACATGGTACCAGTAAATGCAAATATCCCAAAGCTTTTATATAGCATAAGCACTTCAAAATAAGTTTCTGTTTTCCAAAAGATGATAGAGTATTTTGAACCATTCCCAAAACACGGGATCCATCAAAACATTATTCCTCAAAAGTAACTACCACAAAAATCTTAAATTTCGGGCTTCACTTTTTTCTCTAAGTTCCGATCCTTATCTCGATGTTTGAAACCCTCTATATCATGGAGTACTCCGTGATAGCTTGGTCGATTGCCTCGAGGTGCTCCCAGATGAAGGGCTCGGGCGAGCTTATAACCATCTTAGGCACGATCATCTCTGGAGGAGATGCTGTCCTCTTGCACTTCCCCATCAAGGTTGCCTGTTACAACTTCTACCATTCTGGGTGGGAAATTGTAGTAGAAACTACCATAGTGAGATTTGGAGAAATCTCAACAAGTAAACAAACAACATACCATAGATAGCATAAGCATATAAAAGTAAACACAAACAAATTGTGACGCCTCCAATCCCCGCTTGGGGGATGCAACGAAGACTTAGAGCGTCGGGATATGCAACACAAGGTTACATACATCCGTTCATGACAGTTAACATGCAATGCATCCTAGTATACAACTAGCAGTATGCAATAAAAGGTTAAAGTGAAAAATATGCCAGAATAACTAAAACATCCCAATTTCATTAGATAATCATCATGTTCGAAATACTAAAGTAGCATAGACTTATATACAAAGTCATATCATTCTCTTAATGTAATCTAAAGCATAAAGGACTTGGGCTATGAACATCAAAATTAAGTCCAGTTTCGTCTCCAAATCCGACTCCTCCTCAATCGTGTGAATCCAGTGCTCCATCAATCTCATCTTGGTCGATTCTTGACACAACTTCTATCATTCCGAGTGGAATGTGATCCCATAAAAGGGTGAGATTTACCCGAAATCTCAATAAGTTAAACAACTAACTGACACAAAGATAAATTAATCATAAAAAATGATAAATATGCAATGCATGAGATGTGGAAAATCAGTATGCATGTCTCTCATCTAGATTCCTCAACATTTTTTTTAAAGACATAACTTCTTCATAAAAGTTTCATCATAAATTTTCTTTATCATAGAGTTATATCATTATCTTATTAATAACATAACGTGTGGTAGTGTCACAGTTCCCCATATGCACTGTAAGTACCAGACGGTGATCGTAGTATAACTTACGTTGGAATTACGTTGTCTATGTACTCGTTCTCAATGCATTGATAAATATAATATAACATCATAAAATTCATAATGTGTATACCCACCAGCATTAGGTGTCATAACATGTTGATTTCGCTCTGGCGTTTTTTAAAAAGAACTCATTCGAAGCCTGTCGACTGTTCTTTGTCAACCCAGGGGTTACCACTCCATTATTAAACACTTCAGAGTGGATATAGGAGTTCCACCAGGATAATTCTCCATCTTGGCCTTTGGGGTCGTGACAAAATGATTTTCGTGTTATGCTTTAAAAAAAATATTTTTCATGACATGTGCATATGTAGTAAATTTTATGCAAAAAATGACATTTATAAATGTAATATGCAAAAATGGTGAAAATGTCATATGTTATATAAGTATGCACTCAATGTGTCATATAACATGAAATTTATGCTCAAAATGATAATTGAAGAATAAATGTAGTATTTATCAATAACTCATAAGAAATTTATCAAGGTGTAAGTTAGAGGCCAACTTACAAACTTCCGGAGAAATTTGAAATTAGCATCTCAACTACGTAAATCGTGTGTATACTAAGTTAGAACTAATACTCTTATAGATAGGTTCAAAATCAAAGGCTTCAAAAATTAGATATTTACAAAAATACCACTCGACTTTCAAAAATTGTCATTTAGGCCCTAAATTTTCACTAATTGCAAACGAACTCCAAATTTAACCAAATTTCATGGACTTCATAATTTTGGCATTCTAAAACCATTTATGCCCTTATATTTGTAAAATTCAAAGTGAAACTTGTCCAATTAGGCCTAACCCGTGGCATGCATCCTAGTTGATGCCTATGTGTATTTTCAATTATTGATCCCTATGAATGCATGCATATGAGATTTTCTTTAATCATTAATGATCAATAAAATCTTTAGAGACATTATGAAGTCTAATCCTTGAGTAATCAAGTTCATCCCAACATTTAATCAAAGGTAAGAAATCCTTAATCATCAATATGCTTAAAACCGATTCATGCTTGATGATCAAAACAAAATAGATTTAAACCTATCATGACATGCTTCTAATCACAAATTTAACCTTCCATAATCATGTTAGGATAATGATAGATCATATCAAATCATGCTTAGGACATGCCATAGCTAAAATTCCAATTAAAACATTCAATTACTCAAACCTTCCTTTAATTGACCCGGTTTTGCATTAAGTATCATAACCTTGTCAAAACTCAACCAAATTTCGTACTAACAATTGGAAACAAAGCTTTACATGCTAGCTAAGATCAAAAGGAAGAAAACTTACAAAATTTGAGGCCTTCCAAGCACTCTAGACTGCCTTACACAAGAACACTAAAAAACTCACCAAAACTTACTCGGTTTGCACTCTTTTGATCTCTAAGAGGGGGAAAATGCTCTCAAGGCTCAAGATGATGCTTGGAGCTGTGGTGTAGGTGAAATGAGAAGGGGAGGGAAGTATTTATAGGGGGCTAAGGGGTGAGGGACGTTGGCTTGGGTGCTTGGTGATTGGGTGAAGTGGGAGGTGCTCAAATCTAGATTTGCTTGCATGAGCTTAGGTCACTTGTGCAGAATTAAATAGTGCCCTAAACCACCATCATTTCCTCTCCACAGTAGCTGCAATGGTCCTATAGATGACTCCAGATAGTGGGGCATCATTTGGATGGCAGAAGAGCCCTCAAACCACCCTTGAAAACAGGTGGATGAAGGTGGTTTTGTGGTGGCAGAAAACAGTTCGGTTTTGGATCTTTTTGGGCAGCAAAAATGAGTCAAAATCCTTCATGATGGTCATGGGACTTCTTGGTGATTGGGTGTAGAAGGAGGTGGCATGGGGTGGTGGTACAAACCATGGTAGGAGGTTGGTTCAAATTCAATCCAAATGGTTCCTACACAAATTAGACCAAGGTGCACCCGGTTTGGTTCTTTGAGTTGGTTGATGCAACCAATTTCGTCCAAGGCTCAAACTGAGTTTTGAAGGGTTTCATAAGGTGTTTAAGGACCATATTACCCTTGACAATAAACCACAAAAATGTTGGGCCCAAGGGCAAAACAGTCCAAGCATGACAAGGGCAATGCACAAAACCGATTGAAGCATGGTTTGGGCTTGTTATGTCATTTTTCTTAATGATATGTGGAATGGTTTAGTTAGGGTATTAACATGGTCTAATCATGGTTTAAGGGAGTATTAATTCAAGAAAATTTGAATTAAAAAGTTTAAGAAGAGATTAAGCATGATTAAGTTTCAAAGCATAGCTTAAAGTGCACCGACCTCAAGTATGATGGTTAATGGTTATAGTCAATTTTCAAAACTTAATTTGGGTACTTTGAGTGTGATTTGGGCTTAAGGAAACCAATGGTATGATGTATTGAATCTTTGGTCTTTGAATGATAAAATGAGTCCAAACATGACTTTGGGCCATATGAGCTTGAAAAGGGCCAAAGGTCCAATCAACACCAAAAGTCTTATGCCTTCCTATACTTGGGCCAAGACTAGCCTTGATTTTCTAAGGGGTTGGGTCAAGGTTTTCTTGGGCTAGGCCCATGAATGTACTTGGGTCCTAATAAGCCTCACCAAAATTACTAATGGACTTGCCTCTCTAATCCTTAGCTCATTAACACTAAGTACCAACATTAATGCTAATCTCACTATCAACCTTAATGAAAGTGATTAACCCATGATTAAAAACCTAATCTAGAGTACTTAAGGGTTAATTAAGCGGGGTGTTACACAAATACATGGACATGTACACATGACATAAAACTTTGACTTGTGCATCATGGACTTTTCTCATAAAAAAAATATTTTTTCATCTTTTAAGCTCTTATCACGTGTTCATATCATTTGAGGTCGGGTTCTTGTTGATATCATAACATATCATGTCAATTCATATCATGTCATAACATATCATATTGAGAACAAGTCTCATCATTCCTTATCATTTCATTCATATCATAGCATTTCATGGCATTTCATGGCATAACATATCATATCATTTCATATCATATCATGTCATTTCATGTCATAAAGCTTAAATATCTTGTTCATATCATATCATTCTCATATGTGGATACCTCATAGCTTTCCTAAGCACTGTGCATTCCCCACTAGTTTGCGCATTAACCAACAATCCACTTGATCGAAGTGACTATGTCATATCATATACATATACTTTATAGCAGTTCGCATATTTTACTTTCACCATAATACGCACCCACTAGATTTAGGTGCAACCCCACTCCAGTATCATTCCATAGGAACCATTTGAGATCCATCGACTGTACTTCATAAACCCAGGGGTTTCTACTCGACTTTAGACACTCCAAAGTGGACAAGGGGTTCCTCCCCGTCCTAGCATTTGGGGTCATTATAAAACATCATTGACTCTTTTTTTTAAAAAACATGGACCCAAATGCATGAGACATGTAACGTGGACTCATGACAACTCATAACTCTTATTTATGCAATATGTGAAGCCGAATAACATAGCTCAACTCCATAGCATGCATCTCATGTCATAGCTTGAAAATATTAGAGCATATAAACAAAGATCATTTCATGCAAACATATTTGAATCTTACGTTAAAACATCAAAACAAAATTTTTCTACCCAACATATGGTCTTGACCGATTCATCTAGACCTTCCAAAGCATGCATTTTATTCGTTCCAACTCATAACATCATGTCTCCATTTAATCTTTACGTCCAAATAAACATGCAAATAAATAAATATGGGAAAATAGAAACTAGCATGCATTATAATATAAAACTTAGCTCAATTATACTTCCCAAGACATTGCATCTCTTCATTTTCATGCCATAGCCGAAACTTGTATCATAAAAACACTAGATCTAAACAACAACTTCATACACTAATCACAGAGGCCGAATACTGCATCATGAAATATCATGCATTCATTCATAATTTCATACAAATATTCATAGCATCACATAAGCCGATGAAAAAGAATGAAATAATAGCCATAGTTTAACAATCAATCATACAGAAATTCAAGCAAATAATCGAACAAAAGCTCACATGTGTATACAAATAATATCAAAGATAGGTTAGAAGTTTACTTACAAAAGTCCAGCGATAAAACTTAGCAAAATCTGAAAATATTGTATAGTGTATTAGAAATCAATCTCACAAAAACCCTAGATTCTGAAAATGAGAGTGAATGTGAGTGTAGTGATATTTTCAAAATTCTTTCCTTATGCTAAAAACCCTAGGGCCGAAACCATTGAAGATCACAAACCCTAGTTTTTCCTTTGAGTCAAAAACCGAACTTGTGTAACCCTAGATCACGTGTTCATGTGTTCAAAAAACCAAGAACATTTCAGGTTCAATCTTCTAAGAAGAGAAAACCCTAACTTCTAGAATGAGAATAAAAGGTTGTGTGAGAAAACCCTAAATCCGAAAATAGTAGATGAGATCTACCCTTGGCCGTGTGTGCGCATCAAGAAAAGAAGTGAAATTGTTCTTACCTCTACTTGCATAGCTCTTGCTCGAAAATGGTAATTGGTTTCTTTGTGATACACAAAAATGGTGGCATTTGGCTAAAGAGAAAGTGTGGAAAAATGAAAACTTAGAGAGAGAAAAGGTGATGGCTGAAATACACTAGGAGAAGCAAGGAACTTTTTGCAAAAAGGGCTCCCCATTTTCGGCTCTTCCCTTATAAAGTGTCCCTCTAGGTTTTCATCAACCATTGCATGCAAGACAAGTGGCATCCCCTTTTTCCCTCAAGATGGGACTTGCATTGGGAAGTCCATAGGTGTTGTCGTGTGGCCCTTTCTCTCTCCCCAAATTGAAACCCTTCACTTGCCTCATTCTCCATTTTGCTCTTCCTCCTATGTCCAAGTTCAATGCACCAAGAGGTTAAAAGGTAATTTCCTCACAACCCAAATCTTCCAAAGCACTCTTCTGGTGTGCATGGTTTACACGTGGTATGAGTGTGTGTGCGCTCTTAGATTTTTGAAATCCCTATGTCACTTGAGGTGACTTTGTGTCATTCCCTAGGCACCTTTTGCATTTTGCTTTTTGCCTTTATCTCCCTTGTAGTTGTCGGTCATATGCCCCTTTCTTCCTCAAAAAGTTTTCTAGAACATGTCTTTTTTGCCTTCCCTAGTATGACACATTCTTGGAACTCACAATTAACTTTTTGTCTTAGCTTGACATGTGTCCATGGGGACTTAAGCTTACAAAAGTGGCACCTACACCTTCAAAAATTGAAACCCTATTTTCTCTTTCTTGCTTCTTCCACTTTTCACCTCTAGATCCATGCATGGTTGACAAGTGTCAACTTAGCCTTCTTTCAAAAGACCAAAAACTCCTTCCATGCCAAATGGCACCTTATCCTTGATCCATGACCTAACCTGGGCCTTTCCAAAGCAAACACTTTACATGGGCCTATTTCCTTGGGCCAAACCTTTCTACTTTCTTTTGAAAGCTAACAAGCCTTAATCTAAGAGGTTCATATCCCATAAAAGAAAATAAATTAGCCTAAGGTGCTCTTTCATACTTAACCAAAAATTCAAAGACACACCAACATCCATACAAAATGTAAATACCATTCCTCACAAAAATTCGGGATGTCACATCCATTGCCTTTTATATTGCAAGCTTGCCAGTTACAGTCTTGACGGAACTTGACGTCTCTTCTGACCTCTATTTTACTTGAATGAGAGACCTTCGATCTCAGTCATTCATTTGTCCTCTGGACTAGAAGAATGGTAGAGACCGAGTGACTGATGGGATAAGGCGTGCACGTCTCAATAGCCTACCTTGGGACTAAACCCACTGTCCTTCCATTTATGAGAGCCACTCACATGGCGTTAAGCCATACATCTGAGGTCAAGTGATATGGCCTATAGGTACTATTCCTTCTTCCTAGGTGTGCTCTTGCTATGCCATCTGATAGAGCATAGGTCTTGGTTACTACATCCGCTACCTCTTGAGCTCCTCCGTGTTATCTAGGAGTGCTCCCAACATTGTATTGGGCTTGTGATCAGCTTTTAATTTCGACTTCCAAGCGTAGAAGCTGTCAAAGTAATACAAGGGTAAATCCCAAGATCGAATTCACAGGGATAATGAAAATTTAGCAAACATTTCATTTTCGCAAGACAACATATTACCATTTGTAGTGAAACGAAAGTTTAAAATAATAAGAAAAGAGTAAACTAAATGAGCTAGCTATGAACAAAAATAATAAGAAAAGAAAAATAAGTTTTAGAAATTAACCGCTAACAATATTAACACCTAAATGGGGCTATTTACTAAGAGAGTGTGGAATGGATTATGAGTGAAATTGTCGGAATGATGAAACATAAGTAAAGCTGAAAATAAAAGTGAATCTATTTTTCTTTTTCTAAAATTGCTAAGAATCGAGATTTAAAGAAAATGTGCGGAAGTTGACTTAAACTTGTAAGAAGCAATTAAACAAACACTTGGGATGCAATTTTCGTCCACTAATTTGGTGATGGATTTACTTCTCTTTTCATTTTCTCTCAACCATTCTCTCCTTCTTAGAGATCATGGTCAGATAATATAGCAATGAACCACAATTTTTATTTTAATAAAACTACTTGACAAATTATATTACAATCATAAAAAAATGAAAGAAAAACATCAAAGTCGTGTTACTTGTTAAGTATCAATTGTGCCTTACGTCTACAATTGATCTAAACCAAGAACAAAGAACTCTAATATTTTCTAGCTGCACATTGAAATATAATCCATCAAGTTAATCATCAAAAGCACTAAATATTGAAGAAAATCCAATCCTAAATAGTCATGGGTTACTCATTGAATCCCAAGCTAAAAATCTAGCCTATCATCTCTAGATTAACAAAATGTTCAAAAAGATTAAAATCCAACATCATCAAATATTGTTTCAAAGGAAAGTTGCTCAATAAAAATATACTGTATCCCTCACTCAAATATGCTGAAATCTGAAACTCAGAAGTATAAAAACTGGCGGAAAATAAAATGAAATAGCAGTAAAAAGAACTAGAAAATAAAAATGAAGAAGAAGAACCAGCCGCCGAATGAAAATAATTCCGGAAAAAAATAAAACGAAGAGACCCCTGCGCACGGCAAAATAGTTCTTTTTATACTCTGCGTTTTAGCCTCTCAGCACAGCGTTTTCATTCTTAGCCCTCTGCGTTTCATCTCCTCTTCTCCTGCATTTCACTTCTACAGCCCAGCATTTTGATCCAGCCCATTTCTTTTCCTGCATTTCAGCTCTCCATTTCGTGCGTTTTGAGCCAGCGCTGCAGTTCGCGCCTTCTCTGCATTTCACGTCTGCAGTGTCCGCGTTTTGCGCCAGCCCGCTGTGAGGCTCGATCCCTCTGCAACGCGTCTGCTCCTGCTCGCGTGAGCTGCTCGATCCACTTCGTGCCCTGCTGCTGTGCGTTTTGCTCAGCACCAATTTCTCTCCAGCCCAGCACCGCATGCGAGCTCGCAGTGAGGCCACGATCGTGCCTCCCCTGCAGTGCGTGAAGCACTCTTTCATTTCTTTTCTTTGTTTTGTTTCCAATCCCTAGCTGCTAGCTGCTGTGCATTTCTTTTGTTGCTGTCATGCTAGTTGGGTACTTCCAATAATACCCACAATGCCCTGCAACACAAGTAAATTATCAGAATAAAATTTGGGATATTAATCAGAATTTAACATTGAGTTAAGTATTAAAATTTACTATATAATTAAGTGCTTACTTCATTTTTGGGTTAAACAAATCATTCATTTAGCAACTTAATCATGTAATTTTTAACACTTTATCACACCCCCAACTAGCTTTTTGCTTGTATCTAGCAAATAATGCGATAAAAATATTGTAAGATCCAAGAGTGAGCTACTAAACTCAAAAATCTCTACAAAAGATCAAGCATATTGAAATCTTGGGCATAAGAATGTAGTCAAGTCAGGTTTTAGCTCAACACCAAAAGCTTATAAAATTCTCAAGAGCTTAAACAAGGGAAATGTACTTAAGCTAAAGATCTTTGAGTGCACCAAGTGTGTGAATAGATTTCCATTTGTTAGTTTCAAGATTTCTCACAATAGTTTCAGCCTAGCAACTTTTTTAAGAAAAACCAAAAGGTCTTCACTTCAATTCAAAACCATTACATTAGCGGCTTTCACGCTATTACACTTTGAAAGACTTTTTTTTTTTTTAGATCCCGGTGATAGGCAGCCTTTTCCAATGTACTTGCACCATTTTTTATTTTGTGCATGATCTCTAGCCTGCCCCTTTTCTCATGTACTTTTACAACTTTTTTTTTTTTTTTTAATCACACTTTTCCTAAGCCATTAAGATATGGTTCATTGTAGTTCTTACTAGTTGCTTAGAAGAAACCACTGATTGTCATCAAACAAACCACAAAAAGTATCTGCTTGTGTCAATTAAGGTCATCAATCAATAGCTTTGAAGTAACTTTCCCAAGTTTGAGTTGCTAAGACATATCATAAGGTCAAGTGTCAAACTTAAAACTAACCAATGGGAATTAGTGTAGCCCAAAACTGCAACTATCTGATCTTAAGTAGAGAAGTGTGAAAATAGTAGCTTGGTAGCAACAAAAAATTCAGACCCCATAATAATTAATCCTTAGAGACTAATGGTAGAAGGCTCTCCTTACCCCCAACTAAAAATGGGCAGTGTCCTCAATGCAAATCATGAATAAAACAAGGCATGAAAGAAAATAGGGCCGAAGGAAAATACCTGAGATGGCTGAAAGGATTGTGAAAGTAAAAATGAAACCATAAAGGAATAAATAGTGCTGAACCTGAAAAGATATACTAAAGAAAAAGAAAGAAAGAACAAAACATAGAATGAAACAAATAAAAGCAGAAAAATAAAAGGAAAAGAAAGAGAAGAAAAGAAAAAAAAATTAAAACAAAACAAAAAAATGAGCTAAGAACCATGAGAATAAATGGGATCTTCCAAAGGAATGGAAGTATCCTCGTGTGAAAGTTTTGCCAAAAAATGTTTAAGTCGTTGGCCATTAACTTTGAAAGTGTTTCCATTTTGAGGATTAGTAATCTCAACAGCTCCATATGGAAACACAGCCTTAACTACATAAGGCCCACTCCACCTCGATCTTAATTTGCCTGGAAATAGATGGAGGCGGGAATTGTAAAGTAAGACTTGCTCATTGGGCTCAAAATTCTTTCTTTGGATGTGCTTGTCATGTAATACCTTCATGCGTTCCTTTGACAATTTAGAATTGTCATATGCATCTCGCCTAAGCTCATCCAATTCTGAAATCTGAAATTTTCTCACAGAAACAGCATGGTCAATAGAAAAATTAAATTGTTTAACAGCCCAATATGCCTTATGTTCAAGCTCAACGGGAAGGTGACATGCCTTTCCATAGACCAAGCGATAAAGAGACATGCTAAGAGAGGTTTTAAAGGCTGTCCTATAAGCCCAAAGTGCATCAGTAAGCCTTAAAGACCAATCTTTTCTGTTGGGGTTGACTGTTTTTTCTAAGATGTGCTTAAGTTCCCTATTAGCTAATTCAACTTGCCCATTCGTTTGCGGGTGATATGGAGTGGAAACTTTATGGTGTATACCATATTTTTTCATGAAGGCAGCAAATGGTTTGTTGCAAAAATGAGTTCTATTATCACTAATGATAGCTCTAGGCATGCCAAATCTAGCAAAAATGTTTTCTTTCAAAAACTTAAGCACAATCTTATGGTCATTTGTTTTACATGAAATGGCTTCAACCCATTTAGAAACATAATCAACAGCCATGAGGATATACAAATAACCAAAAGAAGATGGAAATGGTCCCATAAAATCAATTCCCCAACAATAAAAAATCTCAATGACCAAAATGGGTTGTAAAGGCATCATATTTCTCTTAGTGACTGTGCCTAGTTTTTTATATGGCTCACAAGTTTTGCAAAAATTATACACATCCTTAAACATATGTGGCCAATAAAACCCACTTTGTAAAATTTTTGCAACGGTTTTATTTGCAGAAAAATGCCCCCCACAAGCCTCATTATGACAAAAAGAAAGAACAGCTTGTATCTCATGATCAGGCACACATTTCCTTATGATTTGATCAGAACAATATTTAAACAAGTAAGGATCATCATAGAAGAATGACTTTACCTCATGCTTGAATTTTCGTATGTCTTGAGCACTCCAATGGGGTGGAGTTTGTCCTGTCACCAAAAAATTAACTATGTCAGCAAACCAAGGCAAATTTTCAACTGACATTAATTGTTCATCAGGAAAAGAGTCAAGGATAGGGATAGTGTGTTCCTTTTCAGCAAATGTAAGCCGAGACAAGTGGTTGGCAACTACGTTTTCAGCACCATTCTTGTCTTTGATGATAAGGTCAAATTCTTGGAGAAGAAGAATCCATCGGATTAAACGTGGTTTAGCATCCTTCTTTGACAATAAGTACTTTAACGCTGCATGGTCAGTGAAAACAACCACAGGAGAACCAAGAATATAAGTTCGAAACTTGTTTACTGCAAAAACTACAGCAAGCAATTCCTTTTCTGTGGTAGAATAATTTCTTTGGGCTCCATTTAAAGTTCTACTTGCATAAGAAATGACATGTGGGAACTTATTTATACGCTGTCCAAGAACAGCTCCTATGGCTACATCACTAGCATCACACATTATCTCAAAAGGAATAGACCAAACAGGGGGCTGCATGATAGGGGCTGTGGTGAGTAAAATTTTTAGCTTATCAAAAGCATCTTGACAAGAAGAGGTCCATTCAAAAGCAACATCATGCATAAGTAACTCACACAAAGGCTTAAAGATAGAACTAAAATTTTGAATGAATCTCCTATAAAACCCAGCATGCCCAAGAAATGATCTGATTTCTTTTACTATTTTGGGTATAGGAAGCTTGGAAATAAGTTCAATCTTAGCTTTATTGACCTCAATACCTCGTGATGAGACTATGTGACCAAGAACTATGCCTTGTTGAACCATGAAATGACACTTTTCCCAATTGAGAAGCAAATGCTTCTCTTCACACCTGGCTAAAACAGCTTGTAAGTTAGTCAAACATGCATCAAAAGAACTGCCAAACACTGAAAAATCATCCATGAATATTTCCAAACAGTTTTCAATCATGTCGCTGAAAATACTAAGCATACATGTTTGGAAAGTAGCCGGTGCATTACATAGTCCAAAAGGCATTCTTCTAAATGCAAAAGTGCCAAACGGGCAAGTAAAAGTTGTTTTCTCTTGATCTTCGGGTGCTATTTCTATTTGGTAAAAACCAGAATATCCATCAAGAAAGCAATAGAAATCATGACCCGCAACTTTTTCCAACACTTGATCAAGAAATGGCAAAGGGAAATGATCTTTCCTAGTGGCGGCATTCAACTTCCTATAATCTATACACATTCGCCAACCAGTAGAAATCCTAGTAGGAATCAGTTCATCTTTCTCATTTTTCACAATGGTAAGCCCATATTTTTTTGGAATTACATGAATGGGACTTACCCACTTGCTGTCCGCAATAGGGTAGATGATTCCCACATCAAGTAATTTTAAAATCTCTGTTTTTACCACCTCTTTCATGGTAGGATTTAATCTCCTTTGCATTTCCCTAGAGACTTTAGCATTTTCTTCTAAATAAATCCTATGAGTGCACACAAGAGGATTTATACCTTTTATATCTGTGATTGTCCACCCAATGGCACCTTTGTGTTGCTTTAAGACTTCCATCAATTTCCCTTCTTGATCATGAGAGAGTTGGGCTGAAATCACCACTGGGAAAGTGCTGTCCGGTCCCAGAAATGCATATTTCAAGTCATTTGGCAATGGCTTCAGCTCTAGTGTTGGGATTTCATTTGATGAAGGCTTCAAACTTGCTGTCAACGGTGGGAGTTGCTCAATCTTTGGCCTCCATTTAGTCTCCAATTTATTTTCTGCATTAAAAACATGAGAAACATCAATGGAGGTGTCATCAGTGAGGAGTTCACAAAAATTTTCTAACTCAAACAGCAGGTTAGTGGGCTGGTATGCCAAATAAGTCTCCTCCTCAAGGATGCTTTCCAACAAATTCACTTCTTGTACATCTTCCAAGTCTTGAGGTTGCCTACAAATATTGAAAATGTTTAGTTCAAGGGTCATGTTCCCAAAACTCAGCTTTAAAACACCACTCCTACAATTTATTAATGCATTTGAAGTAGCAAGAAAAGGTCTCCCAAGAATCACAGGTGCTTGAAAAGAAGATTTTGATGTCAAGTGAACATCCAACACAACAAAATCAACGGGATAAAATAATTTATCCACTTGAACCAAGACATCCTCAACAACTCCTCTTGGCATTTTAATAGACCTATCCGCTAGTTGTAAAATGATAGGAGTTGGTTTTAATTCCCCCAAACCAAGTTGCTCATAAACATTATAAGGAAGTAAATTCACACTTGAACCTAGATCTAACAATGCTTGACCAATTTTTGAACTTCCTATAACACAAGCAATTGTTGGTGAGCCGGGGTCTTTATACTTTGGTGGGGTATTGCTCTGAATTATGGCACTAACCTGCTCAGTAAGAAAAGCTTTCTTTTGCACATTTAACTTTCTTTTAACCATACACAAATCTTTTAGAAACTTAGCATATGCAAGAATTTGCTGAATAGCATCCAACAAAGGGATATTAATCCTAACATGCTTGAATATTTCTAAAATTTCAGATTGGTCTTTGTCTTTGTGCAGAGGAACCAATCTTTGAGGAAAAGGAGCAGGTACAGGACATGAAATCTTTTCAGTTTCAGTTTCATTTTGTTCAAACTCACCATTTTCAGCCTCATTTTGTACAGGTTTAGAGACCTTACCAGCCTTGTCTGAACCTTGAGTTGGAATATTCACCACCCTACCATTTCTCAAAGTTGTGACCGCCTTCACTTGCCTCACATTTGAACTCTCAACCGCTCCTTGTGGTGGCTGACTTTGTGGATTGGGTTGAGGTTGTGCAAGAAGTTTTCCTTTCTCTTGAGAGCTCCATGCCGTAGTCATATTTGTAAGTGTGCTCCGAATGTCATTTATCGCTTGAGAGTTTTGATTGTTGATTATTGCTTGACCTTGCATAAACTGCTGCAAGGTATTTGACAATTGATGCATCGTCTCCTCAAGTCCCTTCTTTTGCATTGGAGGTGCTTGAATAGCGAGTTGAGAGGGTCCTGGAGCCAAGGCTGCTGGAGCTACTTGCTGGTCATTCCTCCACCCAAAATTTGGGTGGTTTCTCCATCCTGGATTATAAGAATTAGAATAAGGACCAGAATATGATTTTTGTATCATATTTACAGCATTAGATCGATCCAACAACACCTCTTTGAATGCGGGGATCGTGGGACACTCATTAGTTGAATGCCCATGATCCTCACATATGCTACACTTCTCTGAATTTTTATGGACAGCATGCACTTCATTTACCTTTTTCAATTCCATTGCTTCCATTTTTCTAGACAACAAAGTTAATTTAGTACGCAAATCATCATCTTCTTTCAAAGTATATTTTCCATGACCAGACTCAACTTGCCTAGACCTATCATGCACATCAGTTGTGTCCCAAGATTGAGCATTTTCAGCAATGTAATCAAAATATTCAAATGCTTCCTCAGGCTCTTTGTCAAAAAATTCTCCATTACACATGGTTTGTACAAATTGGCGCATCTTAGGTGTCAAACTTTCATAAAAAAAACTTATCAAACGCCAATTTTCATAACCATGATGAGGACAAGCATTTAAAAGATATTTGAACCTTTCCCAACTTTGATAAAAAGTTTCAGAATCTTTTTGGGTAAAGTTCATGATTTGTCTTTTAAGTGCATTTGTCCTATGTATTGGAAAAAACTTCTTCAAAAATTCAATTTGCATTTCCTGTCATGTGCCTATAGATCTAAGTCTTAATGCATTTAGCCACGTTTTAGCCTTATCTTTCAATGAAAATGGAAACAACTTTAATCTAATAACCTCCTCAGTGCATGCTCGATCCATGAATGTAGAACAAATCTCTTCAAATTCTTTGATATGAAGGTACGGATTCTCGGAATCCATGCCATGAAAATGTGGAATTAATGGAATCATTCCAGGTTTGAAATTAAAGACATTTGCATTCAAAGGTAGGATTATGCATGAGGGTGTGCTAGTCCTGACAGGTTGTAAATAATCTCTAAGTGTCCTATTCTGATTCACTACTTCCCGATCATGATTCTCATTTTCATCCATGGTTCTATTAGTGTCAGAAGATGACTCAAGAGAAAGTGATGCTGAGGTAAAAGATGCTTGTGAGTCTGTTTTAACCAACCGAGAAGTTTGGTCCCTAGTCCAACCAGTCATACAAACAAAAACAGAAAATAAAAGAATATGCAAGACAAACAACAACAAAACAAAAAAATAAAGAAAAATAAAGTTAAGAAAAATGTCACCCAAGTTGTGAAGAGGTTCACAACGCTACAAACGTCTTCTCAACAATATGAGAATGCTTTGCTAAACACCAGTTGTCCCCGGCAACGGCGCCACAAACTTGATCAGCTTTTAATTTCGACTTCCAAGCGTAGAAGCTGTCAAAGTAATACAAGGGTAAATCCCAAGATCGAATTCACAGGGATAATGAAAATTTAGCAAACATTTCATTTTTGCAAGACAACATATTACCGTTTGTAGTGACACGAAAGTTTAAAATAATAAGAAAAGAGTAAACTAAATGAGCTAGCTATGAACAAAAATAATAAGAAAAGAAAAATAAGTTTTAGAAATTAACCGCTAACAATATTAACACCTAAATGAGGCTATTTACTAAGAGAGTGTGGAATGGATTATGAGTGAAATTGTCGGGATGATCAAACATAAGTAAAGCTGAAAATAAAAGTGAATCTATTTTTCTTTTTCTAAAATTGCTAAGAATCGAGATTTAAAGAAAATGTGCGGAAGTTGACTTAAACTTGTAAGAAGCAATTAAACAAACACTTGTGATGCAATTTTCGCCCACTAATTTGGTGATGGATTTACTTCTCTTTTCATTTTCTCTTAACTATTCTCTCATTCTTAGAGATCATGGTCGGATAATATAGCAATGAACCACAATTTTTATTTTAATAAAACTACTTGACAAATTATATTACAATCATAGAAAAATGAAAGAAAAACATCAAAGTCGTGTTACTTGTTCAAGTATCAATTGTGCCTTACGTCTACAATTGATCTAAACCAAGAACAAAGAACTCTAATATTTTCTAGATGCACATTGAAATATAATCCATCAAGTTAATCATCAAAAGCACTAAATATTGAAGAAAATCCAATCCCAAATAGTCATGGGTTACTCATTGAATCCCGAGCTAAAAATCTAACCTATCATCTCTAGATTAACAAAATGTTCAAAAATATTAAAATCCAACATCATCAAATACTGTTTCAAAGGAAAGTTGCTCAATAAAAATATACTGTATCCCTCACTCAAATATGTTGAAATCCGAAACTCAGAAGAATAAAAACTGGCGGAAAATAAAATGAAATAGCAGTAAAAAGAACTGGAAAATAAAAATGAAGAACAAGAACCAGCCGCCGAACGAAAATAATTATGGAAAAAAATAAAACGAAGAGACCCCTGCGCACGACAAAATATTTCTTTTTATACTCTGCGTTTTAGCCTCTCAACATAGAGTTTTCATTCTTAGCCCTCTGCGTTTCATCTCCTCTTCTCCTGCGTTTCACTTCTGCAGCCCAGCGTTTTGCGCCAGCCCATTTCTTTTCCTGCGTTTCAGCTCTCCATTTCGTGCGTTTTGAGCCAGCACTGCAGTTCGCGCCTTCTCTGCGTTTCACGTCTGCAGTGTCTGCGTTTTGCGCCAGCCCGCTGTGAGGCTCGATCCCTCTGCAACGCGTCTGCTCCTGCTCGCGTGAGCTGCTCGATCCACTTCGTGCCCTGCTGCTGTGCGTTTTGCTCAGCACCAATTTCTCTCCAGCCCAGCATCGCATGCGAGCTCGCAATGAGGCCACAATCGTGCCTCCCCTGCAGTGCGTGAAGCACTCTTTCATTTCTTTTCTTTGTTTTGTTTCCAATCCCTAGCTGCTAGCTGTTGTGCATTTCTTTTGTTGCTGTCATGCTAGTTGGGTACTTCCAATAATACACATATATTTTTAATGTCTTTCCCACAATGCCCTACAACATAAGTAAATTATCAGAATAAAATTTGGGATATTAATCAGAATTTAACATTGAGTTAAGTATTAAAATTTACTATATAATTAAGTGCTTACTTCATTTTTTGGTTAAACAAATCATTCATTTAACAACTTAATCATGTAATTTTTAACACTTTATCAGCTTGTCCTCGCCTGTTGCTCCCCTTCGTGTAGTCAGCACATCCTTTGATCGTCTAGTGTTAGATGAACCTTCCTTCCTTCATCGTCATGTACTATCTCGCATATGCAAGCTCTCTACAATGTGCTGCTCGCTTTACTTCCACCTTGGTAGCATGTTGCTAGCCCTGTTGCCTTCTTGTCGCCAGCATTTTGCCCAAGTGAGGGGATTCCTTCTCTCAGTTTGCATGTCCTTACACCTACCCCATCTACTATTACACATGCCATACAAACCCGTTCCAAGCATAATATTAACAAACCAAAAACCCCAAAAGATGGCACCATCCGATATCCCATACCAAAAGCCTTAATTGCCATAGTGCATACTCACCAAATTGAACGAACTTGTTACTCAACCATCAAAGATCCCAACTGGTGCCAAGCCATGAACCTTGAATTTGATGCCCTATTAAAATATCAAACCTAGACCTTAGTACCACCCTCCACTGCCTCCAATGTCATTGGTTGTAAGTTGGTATTTTGCATCAAGCGCAAGACCAATATCTCCATTGAATGCTACAAGACCCACCTTGTGGCTAAAGGTTTTCAATTTTTGACTATGGTGAGACTTAAGGCCCAGTTTGGTTTCACAGATGGTATCAACTCATTTCATCTCATTTTATCTCATCTCAACATCTAAATACCATTCAAACACAAACATTTTTCAATTTCAAATTTTCAACTTCTTTATATAATCAGCACCTAATCATTACAACTTTTCGAAACTTTCAAACAAAGCACAAAAAAAAAAAAAAAAACTTTTACAAATCTCAAAACAAAATAATATTAAAAAAAATTATATTATAACAATATTTTAACTTTATAATATTTTTATTCAACTCTTTTTTTTCCTTTCCAAAAACACAATTTAAGTCAAACCATTTTCTTACTATTCATAAATTATTTCACTACTATTTACAGATTTATCATCTCAACTCATTTCATCTGTGTAACAAAATGAGGCCTTATAGTCCAGTAGCTAAACCTACAACTATTCGGCTCACTTTATCTCTTGCTCTCACTTTTTGGATGGTCCAGTACATCAAATAGATATTAAAAATGTCTTTCTCCATGGCAATATCTCAAAAGATGTCTACTTGGCCCAACTACCAAGCTTTCAACATCTTTAGTTTCCTAGTCACCTATGCAAGCTTCAAAAGGAGTTATATGGGCTTAAACAAGCCCTCGGGGCATGGTTTTCCTGATTAAGCAACAAACTTATTGATCTTGATTTTCATGGCATAAGCTTGGATGCCTTTCTATTTATCTACAAATCAAGTACTAACATCGCATATTTCCTCATTTACGTTGATGCGATTTTCATTACTAGCTCTAGTGAAGCATCAATCACCATGTTACTATTAGATCTTGCAACTGATTTTGTCGTTAAGACTCTCGGTCAGTTAAGTTTCTTTCTTGGCACTGAAGTCATCTCATCATCACAAGGTATCTAGTTATCTTAGCAACACTACATCCTAGACATCTTACAGAGGACTAAAATGATAGAAGCTAAGCCGATTAGTTCTCCTACTTCTACAACCATAAGTTTATATGCTTTTGAAGGAGAGTCATGGGAAGATCATACCCTTTATAAAAGCACGATCAGTGCAATTCAATATTTATGTATCATTAGGTGCAACATTGCATTCACGATGAACAAATTATCTTAGTTTCTTCAACAATCATTTGTCTTGCACAACAGTCAGTCAAACGCCTACTTCGTTATCTCAAGCAAACTATAAATCTTGGCCTTCAACTTAAACCATCTCGATCTCTACATCTCCTTCTCAAATGCCGACTGCGCTAGAAACAAAGATGACAGGCGCTTGACCGATAATTTTCGCATTTGCCTTGGTGATAACTTAATCTCTTGGAGCTATAAAACGCAAGTCACTGTCACAAGATCAAGCACTGAACCTAAGTATAAGGCTCTTGCAAGCACTGTTGTTGAGCTTTTTTGGCTAACTACTCTTCTATCAAAACTTGGCATTTCTACAACTCAACCTTCGACACTTTAGTGCAAAATTTTTTATGCCACTTATTCCTCCTCAAATTTGATAATCCATTCATCTACGGAGTACATTGAGATTGATTTTCACTTAACACGTGACATGGTCACTAATGAGGCTCTCAATATTTAGTTCATCTCAAGCAAAGATCATATCGCGAATATCTTCACTAAATGTTATCCTCTTCGAGGTTTGCATTCCTCCATGACAAGCTTCACATCTCTTCGATAACGCCCAGCTTGAGAGGGCGTGTCACATAGCAGCTTCATCTTCAATTAACCACAACAAACTGCAACTAAAGATAACATTATCTTATTTCATTGTATCATGTACTTCAACTTCGTTTCTCAAGCTCATGTGTAGACAATTCTCTGTAACAGTTTTGACTATAATGTTATCGACAAATACAATATGATCCTAAATTGATCAAGAACATGCTTTAGGTGCGTTTTGTAAGACTACAACATAGAATATCTAAATTCTGTTTTCTAATAATATTGCAAACTATTGGTTTATAGTTGGCGATGAGCACTTTATATGACAAAACTGCAACATATATATTAATTATGAAAAACATATTATAAGCATGGAACATTATTGATTTCTGATAAATATATTGATCATACATTTATAATTACTGGACAAAACTACAATGTATGCATACTCTAGGCGATGTGACAGCTGGTTGGTGATGTGGCGCTCTCCGATTGGCCATTTGGTGACCAAAAATTATAAAACTTTTTATTGCACCATAAAATCCTAAAATTCATACGAATCTAACAATGCAATCCGTTTTGTCTAATTATGATCCTAAGTGTAACACCCGTCCTTGTGGTGGAAATTTAGAAAATAGTTTTTAAGAAAATGAGACGGGAATTACTGACTCTTTTAAAACTTTTTCCTTTCCTTCCCAAGATATAAAAGATTCTAATTATAAAACTAAAATTTACTCTATAGATATAAGAGAGAGTTTTGCAGCAAAAATCATCAAGTTAAATTTAAAAGTCCTTTTACAAAACTTACTTTCATACATTACGTAAAACCGCCTAGGCTTCTGTCACACTTCCCTTGGGCCATGTCTGTTCTAGCGCTTCGTCCTCATTTTGTCCTAGAGAGGAGGAGGGACATACATAAAAATAAAGTGAGTCGAATACTCAGTAAGTATTACTTCATACAGTCAAAATATACTAGTATAGGTTTTCAGTCATGCATTCACATTCATCTACATACGTTTAATAAGCATTCATTTCATTTAAAACATTACAAGGTGTGGTTTTTCTTTAAAAATGTTTTCCTTTCATAAAAAATTTCCCACACCTTGTACTTTTATTTATAAAGAAACTAAAGCATACTACATGCATTCCTTCATTCTTTTCACTTTTTCTCTGGCCGATACACACTATTACGCCCCGTGTATTGGGGTTAGCAGTCTTTTGGACCTGGATTCCACCCATGGCCACACGTTGGAGATCCTTTACTAGCACTGTGTGCATTACCAGTACTACTTACCCAGTATTGTAATCTGCCCAGTCTTTTGGTACCATCATTCATTCAGTCATGGCCATTAAGTATTTTCATACATTAAAACATTCATTCATTTTAGTCATTTTCTTTTCATTCATTCTGTCCTTTCAGTCATTTCCTTTTCATTCCTTTCATTAGTCCATTCATTTCATAAACATTGTTTAAAAGCATACACTTGAACCTCAACATTTAAAACGTCCTTTAAAAGCATAAAAATGAGTATCATCGTAAACATCAGTTCATGGCATCATTTAAAATCGTTTCATAGCCTTGTTTAAAATCCCTTTCATAGCATCGGTTAAAAATACATTTTCATTGCATCACTTTAAATATCATTTAAAAGCATTGAGTATAAACCTTAACATTTCATTTCATGAAAATAAGGACAATAGCTACTACGTATAACATCCATTTACATGCGTACAGTTATTACTTTTGGATGCATAAATAGGGGTTGCTAAGGAAGGCCATACGTACATATACCTTTAAACATTCATACCTACCATATTTTTATAAAACATCATTCATTTCATCTCATTTCATTTCATTTCATGCAGTCCATTCATGTGTGTGTCAGATGGAAACCTACATGCATACATAACCTCACATTATTACTTTCCTCAAGTGCATAACTTAAACTTAGAAAATACATAAACTTCTCTTCCCTAGGACTTCCTTCACTTAGACACACTCTATCATCTAAGTCCATCTTTTATACTTTCTTTTATCACGTTTCTTCAATCTCAGGGTCGTAACTTGTGACCCACTTGAGGTCACCTTTCAAACACAACCTCCTGCTTCACATTCTTATCCTTCAAGATGAACCTCCTTGATTCACCTTAAAGTTAAGACATACAATCACTTTTCATCATACTCTTCTTATCAAACCATTCATCCCGATGCATAACTTGAACCAACCATGTTATACATCTCAAGCTTAGCCAATACATACATCTCTTCCTTCATTCATGCATAACCTAACCAACACCTCACCGTAATTTTAACCATGCATAATACACAACTTTAAGCTAACCTTGAGGCTTAAACATCGTGTACTCATGCTTAAGACAGATTATCCATTACATATGGTAAATCTGTCCGGTACATGTGTTCAACCATTTTACACATGTACCCTTCCCCTTTTATCACCTAAGATCAACACATAATCCACTAACACACTTGTGTAAACAAGCTCCATACACCGATACTAACCTCCAACTCAACCCATACAACAAGACACTTCATACAACCCGTCCAACTACTTAGTTTATCCTGACACTTTACACGACATACCCCCATTCACAGCTACACATCTCTTCACGTCACATAGCTTACAACCACTTTCAAACTACACCGTGATCCCATCACTTCACATGGCATCCGGCCACTTCACAACTGCACCATCACCCATTCTTCATGCAACACAACTCCACACTTAATCCCCATCACTTTACAACATCACGCCATACCACCACTACGTCACAATTGTACAACTCCGTCACTTCACGCTACTTACAGCCACAATACAACTACACAATGACGCCCGTCACTTCAAACTACACGGTCACATCACAAACTCCACAAAATCGTTCACAGTTCCCAACACTTTACATCACAATCCACACTGCATAACAACCCCATCACTTCACACTACATAACTACCACGAACTACCCCGTCCACAGTTCACAACACAGCGCACTCCACAATTATAGCATAGTTCACAATGACATCCAGCTTCACAATAAATAAATTGTCGAGAGAAAAGGGAGAGAGATTATACCATGCGTCGGAGCTGACCCGCTGCGTCGCTTGCTGCCCAGCATAGTCCCGCGACGGTGGCTACGCAAGTGTGAGGAGAAGCCGATTGAGGCGCGGTGGTCACTGTTGTGGCCTAAGGGAGGTGGAGCTTGGGGCAGTGGTGGTCACGGGTGGCTGAGGCCATGGCTGGAGGCGGCACGGGGAGGGTAGAGGCCGTGGTGGAGAGAGAAAGAAGAGAGGGGGAGAGGCGTAGATCTGAGAGGGGAAGGGGTTGGGTTGTGGTGGTTGGTGTGGGGTGACCTCACGGCGGCTCGTGGTGGCGTTGGGAGGCTTGCGGCGGTGCTGGAAGGAGATAGGGCTGAGCCTCGAGAGAGAGGGAAGGCGAGAGAGAGGCCTCTGGCTGGGCTAGGATATGGTGGACGATGGTGGCTCAACCTGGGAAGAGGCTCATAGTGGTGGTCCGGTGCTGGGATTTGGGTTGAGCTGCAGCGCTAGGCGCAGCAAAGGAGAACGAGAGAGAGAGATCCGTGGTGTGAGCAAGGCCGCGAGGGAGGGGCTTGGTGGGCCGACGACTGGGTGAAGAAGGAGACCGGTGGCGTCGAGGGCTACTCACGGTGGCACGATGGTGGCGTAATGGCGAGAAATCGAGGGAGAAGAGAGGGAGAGGGCTTTGGGGAGGAGTTGCAGGATCGACGTGGGGTGGCTGGAGGAGGAGGAAGGGGTGGCCGATGACTTGGCCAGGTGGTGGCGCGGCGTGGGTTGCGGCTGGCCGCGGTGGGGCGTGCAAGAAGGGGGAATCGGGGAGAGAAAGGGGATGACGTGTAGGGGGGAGGAGAGAGGGAGAAACGGAAGAGTCGGGCTGCTCTGCCACCTAAAGTAGCCCGCTAATTTTGACCGATAGTGCTCTGCCAACTTTTTTTTTTCATTTTTCTATTCACATTTTTAATATTTTTAAAAAATAAAAAAAATACACCAATACACTTAAAATTACTTCCTTAATCACTAACTAAAAAAAAAATTTGTGGTCAACTTGAGCGGTCAAATTAGGAGACAAAGTAGTTTTTTCCGAAAGGGAAATGGGGAAAAATTTAGGATTTTGGGATTAAATCCCAACCCTTCATCTAAGGATCCCGAAATTTGATCTGATGGTGGAAATTAAACACTGAGAATAACTAACTAAATAATAGGAATTAAAATAGAAATACAATAAGACTAATTTAAAAATCAAATTTAAATTTTAAAAATAATAATCATTCATCATAAAAAAATGATAAAGTTTACTAAATATTTTAAAAAGAAATAACATCATCTAAATAAGTAAAGTTTTTAACATAAAAAGAAATAACGAAAATTACATAATACTCTTAAAGAAATAAAATCATTTAAATAAGATGATTTTTTTTTCATTTAAATAAAATGTTTTTTTTTCATTTAAATAAAATGATTTGCTAAAACTATATCGTTTTCGGGACTTCAAAATATAAAAAAGCTTACTTAAAAATATGCGCTTGGTTCAATAATACCAAAAATACCCCATTTAAAATAATTTTGGACATTCAAAATATTTCGAAGGCTTTAAAATGCTGGGCTCCATTTAAAAATAGTCTGCAGTATTTAAAACATGACTTCAAAGTTTAAAATGCAAAGGCAAAACTCGCGACCAATCGAGAGAAAAATGAGTGGGTGGTCACACTAAGTGTCTCAAAAAATCCAAAAGACATTTCATTCCCTCCGTGAATCATAATTCAACTACGCTGACATACCACAACCTAACTAGTCTTTAATCCATGAAATCTCTCCTAAGTTTTCACAACACATCTAATATCTAAATAAAAGAAATTCTTTCTGTCGAATTCCTTTCGAGGTGTTACAACATCTATCTATAATAAAGGAGTGAGTTTGGAGCCTATGAAGTAGGAATTCATTTGATGACTTTGACAAATATGTCCCTTTACAGATGCTATGTTGGACTGAAATGCTATGATGATTCGACCAAGGTGCCCCTATAAGACACCCAGGTTAGGCTAAAATACCCTTGCTACATATTCAAACTGACTAAAATACCCCTACAACAAATCAAATTAAACAAAAACAACCCTTGTGCAAATCAAACCAACCAATGACAACAAGAAATCTCCAAAACCACTTCATCTTTATTTTCTCTCGCACTCCCCACTTTCTATTTAGCATCTTCTTGTTCTTCATTCTTCATTTCTTTCTCTTATCCTTCTACTTCTGAGATATTGCAGAGCCATATTTGTTCGCCAACCATGGTGCGTGCCATGACAGAGAGATGAACGACCAAATCGACGTGTCCGGGTCTGACCACAGTGCGACCCATGGCAACAATAGAGATGGAAATATAGAGAAACAACTAGAATTATCTTCACTTTCACACCAGAGGCCCATTGCGTTGTCGTTGCCTTGGGTCTTGGATGGAGATTTATGGTGAATATTTCTATCATCAACTTAATGGTCTCGAGATAGAGAATTCTGGTGAGAAATCTTGTCTTGGACTTGATCGAATATTGTTGGTAATATGGTATGCTTTATATGTTCGAGAGCCAAACTCTCACGTAATCCGACCAATTTGATCGAGGGCCAAATACTTTTAGAGGCTAGGCACTCTTTACTTGCTTGGGAGGCGAGTCCCACAAAATCTGAGCTCCCACATCAATCAAGCACAATTCTCGAGCATGTAATGCAACCAAAGTGCTCGCCCAACGGGTGCGAAATGTTGTTGCTCACCTTGGGCGGCAAGCACTTTTTACTTTTGCTCGCCCTAGGTTCGAGCACTTGTCTCCCGTAGTGTTTTGAAGACATCACTTCTTGTTTTATTTTTCTTCAAATTTAAAACATGAAGTTTGATCCTTTATGTGGATTGATTTTGAAATCTATTTTTTGGAGGATTACTTTTTTAATAATATTTCTTAATCATTATTATTTTTTTCTAGGCAACAAATGGAGGATTTAAACTTTGGTTTTCCTGGTGAGAAAGCACTACTTATACCATTTGGGGCAAACGCCACCGACATATTTCTTAATTACTACATGAAAATTTGGATCTCTACCTATAGTAATAACGAGCATCAACGTGTTCTAATGAATACTTGAAGATTTTAGAATTACAATTGAGATATTTTTACTTAGAAATGTTCACACATTACCTTTTATCATACATAATACAAATAAATGTGGATATAGTATAGCAAGACTTTTACTGTTGGACTTTTATTATCAGTAGGAGCTAGAGTCCTAGATCTTTTAGGAGTTGGAGTTCTATATTTTCTTTTGGTTTATTATTGTCAAAACGTTACAAAATATTTCGAATTTTTCTAGTTTACTACTATATATTCTCGTGTTGATAGACTCTATGCTTAATATTGGTGTGACTCCAATTTACTGAATTGGGAAGACCACAATTCCTTGTTTGCCTTACTTTAAATTTTCAGTACTCTTGGTTCCTATTTCCTACATGTTTCGCACCAAAACTGCAATTTCTTGAACAACTCTTTTCTACAAACGGTTCTGCGATTAGTACTCATAGTGGTGTTCATAAGCTCCTAACTGGGGTCCATCCAATCGACGAGATGATTTGATGTACAAAATGATAAATCAACTGCAAATTGTGTCACAAAAACTGGACATGGTTTGGGAACACAATTTTGATCAACTGGGGCATTGCCGACGAGCATCCCACTTGGGAGCCCTGTTCGTGAGTACATGCTAATTCTTTCGAGAGTAATGTTACATACAAGTTTTGGGCGTGCAAACCTTTTTAAAAAAATAGACTTAATAGAAAATTTTAAATTTTCACTAGCGGTCTAACTTTTTTTTCATAACACTTGTACAATTCACTTTCCTTCTACCAAAACTAAAGCTTAATGGGGTGATACTGTATAATGAGTTCTAGTGGATGATGCTGATTTCTATGGAAAACTAAAGCCCATGCTTTCTAGGATTGTTGATGTCTCTAGAAGATAATTATGAATGATTCAATGGTTCAATCTCACTAGTAAACAAAAAGTGTTGTTCCTTAAGATGAAACTAAAAGGACAAGCAAGGATTTGGGGGCATTGTATGTATTAGAAATATTATTTTCTCTTATATTTTGAATCCTTAAGATATTCTTGTGATAATGTAAAAAATAATGCTATAAAAGATAATAGATATAAAGTTATTTGAATTTGTACTGCCTTATACAAGTAAAGCTAGTTAACTTTAACAAACGAATTGAGTTAAACTTGAGTTTGGCCAAGCCAATTCCAAGCTAGTTTTCAAATATTATTATTTGTTTACATCCATTAATATATCGTCAAGTTAGGACTTAGTAAGGACAATTCTTTTATGGTATAACCTTGTCTAGAATTCAGATATACCCAAAACTTGGCATGTTGAGTTATGGTCCTAATGCGTTTGATGAAATGTTCCAAAGAAACCTTGTTTCATGGATCACTTCAGATATCTCAATGCCGTACAAAATGATGAATTTTATTTGGGTTTGCTTATCAAAATCATAATAGTGACAACTCCCATACAAATTCGACTCTAGGGCATGTACAATAGATCCAATAGTGTGATATGTACCTCTAAAAATAATGTGGATAGCGAAGAACATGAGAAAGCATGCTTCTAATATTATATTGAACATCTATTTATAAGAAAATGCTTGGTTTGATGGCAAAAGACAAGCGACTAAATATAAAAGCTACTAGCATATATATCCATGATAGTATATCCATAAGAAAAACAAATCATAGAATGCTTCAAATTGTTTGAGGATGAGGCACTTTATGAATGAGAAGTACTCTTATATCTACAAAAGAAAAATATTGTTATATCTACAAAGAAGTATTATTAAAACAAATTTATAAACTTGTGTGACTCGATTGGAGACAACATATTTACTTTAAAATAAAATAAATTTTACAATATGATATACCACATTGTTATGGTGAACGATAAATGTTATTTTTATGTGATTTTTATCATTCTTTTATTTATGAAAAGTATCAGTTTCCCTTCAATACTATTGATTTTATTTTATTTCTACATATTTTTATTTATTTTCTTGGATTTGAAGGAATGAGAAGATTTTGTGTAAAATGAAAGCATTTTGGTACAAAAGAAGAGACTACGGGTCCAGACCGATGAGAGTCAGCAAGATATGAAGAGAGTCGATGAGATTTGGGCGAGGAGCCATGTCCCTTCGGCAGCAAAGAGATTCCTCTCGCCCAAAGGCGAGAAGACTCACCTCTTGATAGGCAAGGAAACTCGCGACCAGAAGGCATAAAGACTTGGCGACAAGGCTTTAGGCAGTTAGATTGGGCGACTAGTCTAACGACCAACTTAAATGACCAATCTAAACGATATTGTGGGCAACAATTAGAAAAGGCAAGAGGAGTCTTTCACCCTAGTCAGGAGTTTTTCCACTCGATAGGCGAGGAGAGGGCCGTGTGGTCTTTCTGACTTCCACGCCTGTTCATTTGTGACCTCCACGCCAGTTATATTCAGTGCACACGGCATCTATCCGGTAGGATAATTCCTCCCGACCAGAATCAATCTGCTGCTGACCACCAAATTCGAGTTCTGAAATCAATCTATTGGTGACCAAATCCTCCCGAGCTCCACAATTCAAGCCGAATATCACTGAATCTTCCATTTTAGATAATCCCGTTATTCTTGGGATAATTTCCTTTTATGTTAATATCTATCTTTAGAAATTATTTTCTAGATTTTTAGGTTAGATTGAAGCCGCAATTATCTTGTTTCCAGATTTGAAATTTCAACATCTATTTAATCTCGACTTGTGAGTTGAATAGGGGGTTCGAGTTCTGAATCAGAGTTGAGAGTTTTTATGTTTTAGAGTATGAGTCTGAGTTTAGGGTTCAAGTTTTTATTCTTGAAGTGTTCTTTAAAGAAGGCAAAACTGGAGGGCAGAGGCGAGAGCCGAATGCTTCATCAACTGACTTCAACAAAGAACACCAGTTTCATTATGAACTAATTTTATTTTCTAGAACTTTGATGTAGCCTAGCACTGAACATAGTTTATATTCCAAGTTATTTTATTTTCAATATTTCCATGATTGAGTATTCATTTATTGTCCTTAATACTTACAATTTTCTAACTAACTATTGTTCGATCTATTGAATCGCAATGAGACTAAGAGGTAATTTGTGATTAAAGCTCTAGGATTAAACACCATTAGTTGAGCGAAAGCAACGATGCTTTACCACGACTAGTGTGATTTTCAAGAAAAATCCAAAGAATTTAATGAGTCTCCAAATAGTTAAATTCACATAGAGATATGGAGTTATTAGTTGGATATATTTTTTGTATTATTCGAGGGAAAATATTGAATAGTTAAGGGATTTTTATCATCAACTTGGGATAATTGAAATTCTATAACAAGGAAGAATAAACTTTGTGAGATTTGCTAGGTGAAGTCAAACGCTCTAGATCTATTCTCATTATTTTTAAAATCTTAATTTTAATGTTTTTTTTTTCAGTTTAATTTAGATAATCCACTCTTAAAAATTCAGTTTTCCAAATTGTAATTAATTTAGTCAATTTCAATACTCAATAGTATAATTATTCCATGTGGGTTCGATATCCGTTTTCTTTAAAACATTTTACTACTTGTTACGATTCTGTGCACTTGTAGATATAATTTTAGTCAAACAAGTTTTTGGCGCCGTTGCCGAGGAATAGTTATTTTTTATTGATATTGATATCAGCTAGATTTTTACTACTTATTACGATTATGTGCACTTGCGGATATATTTTTAGTCAAATAAGTTTTTGGCGCCGTTGCAGATTCCTCTTGCAGATATACTTTGGATTTTATTTTATTTTATTTATTGAAAAAAAAGATTTAATTTGATCTCAGTTTGATTTTATTTTTCCTTTTAGGAATCAGAAGTGCATGCGCCGACCTAAATCGTTAGAGCTTAGGCTTTTCGATCCCGAGATTGAAAGGACCTTATGTCGGATTAATATGGTCGATCAGGAGCACAAGGCGTTAAGAGACTATGCGATACCCTCGGCCAATGGGGCGACGTCCAGTATAAGGCGATAGCTATACAAGCCAATAATTTCGAGATCAACCTGGTCATCATTCAAATGATCCAACAAACCGTCCAGTTTGGGGGGCTGTCACAAGAGGATCCTAATGTCCATATTGCAAATTTCTTGAAAATTTGTGATACTTTTAAACCCAACGGAGTGACAGATGATGCAATCCGATTGAGACTTTTTCATTTCTCACTTAGGAAAAAAGAAAAATCTTGGTTGAATTCTTTGCCGCCCGGCATCATCACCACCTAGGAGGAGTTGGCACAAAAACTTTTAGCAAAGTATTTTCCTCCGGCCAAGATAGTGAAATTAAGAAATGATATTACTACCTTCGCCCAATTTGAGGGTGAATCATTGTATGAGGCGTGTGAGAGATACAAAGACTTATTGCGCAAGTGTCCACATCACGACCTCCCCGCCTGGCTTCAAGTACAGACATTCTACAATGGTTTGGGACTCACAAATCGATCTATGGTTGATGCGGCCGTTGGAGAAGCATTAATGAGTAGGACCCATGAAGCTGCCTATGGACTTTTGGAAGAATTGGCGTTCAACAATTATCAATGGTCTGCGGAGAGAGCAATGCCAAGAAAGGTAGTTGGAGTTTTTGAACTTGATTCTTTTACCACACTAGGCAGATGGCAAATCTTTCACAACAACTAGGTAAGATGAATGTTAATGCTATTCAAACTAATGTTGTTTGTGATCATTGCGCAGGAAATCATTCAAGTGCTGATTGCCAAGTGGGGAATCCTTTGTCCAACCGAGTCAAGAACAAGCCAAGCCCACTACGTGTCCAATTTCCAACATCAAAGCAATCCTTATTCAAACACATTCAATCCCGGCTGGAGAAATCACACTAACTTTTCATGGAGTAATAACAAAGGGTCAGTTAGACCACCTCAACAGTTTGCACATCAAGAGAAAAAGCCAGCACTTGAGGATATGTTCATGCAGCATATGCAAAAGACTGATATGGGGATCCAAAACAACTCGGCATCCATATGCAATCTTGAGGCACAAATTGGTTAGCTCTCCAACATGCTTACCAAGAGGACAGCAAGGAGTTTACCGAGCAATACTATGACCAATCCAAAGGAGCATGTCAAAGCCATAATGTTGAGAAGTAGGCAGACATATGACCAGCCACAGTCGGTAAATATCGAGCGAGATGAAGAAGCTACCGAAAATGTAGAGTCCGAGAAGAAGGAAACCGAGTACGAGTTGAAAAAAACTGATCGGGAGGCGACCGACCAGCAAGCTGAGAAGACTAGAGAGAATAAAGGGGCAGCAAAATCCAAGAAATCCAAGAAGTTTACTTCTGAAACTTATTCTCCTTCAATTTATGATCCACCAATTCCTTTTCCGCAAAGAATAAAGAAAATAAAATTGATAATCAGTTCTCAAAGTTTCTGAATATATTTAAGCAATTGCATATTAATATCCTCTTATTGAAGCCTTAGAGCAAATGCCTAAAGATACAAAATTTTTGAAAGATATATTTTCAAACAAGCGGAAGTTGGAGGAGCATGAAACTGTGATGCTGACCGAGGAGAGCAGTGCAATTTTACAAAAGAAGCTGCCGCCTAATTTGAAAGATCCGAGGAGTTTCACGATCCCTTGCACTATAGGAAATTCCTATTTTGATAAAGCTTTATGTGACTTAGGGGCAAGTATTAATCTAATGCCTCTCTCTGTTTTCAGGAAACTGGGTCTTGGAGAAATAAAGCCGACCACCATCTTTCTGCAGTTGGTGGACAGATCTATCAAATACCCGAGAGGACACATTGAGGACGTACTGGTGAAAGTTGACAAGTTCATCTTCTCCGCCGACTTCATTGTACTTGATATGGAGGAGGACGATGAGATCCCTTTGATCTTGGGCCGACCTTTCCTGGCGATGGGGAGAACTTTAATTGCTGTCCAGAAAGGGAAACTCATTTTGAGGGTCAGCGAGGAGCAAGTCACTTTTGATGTATTTAAATATATGGAATTCCATTCCGAGGTACATTCCTGCTTTCAATTAAGTGATCGAGACATGGCCAAGGCCGATGAGACTCATGAAGCTAAATTTCCAAAACTACCACTTGAGGTATGTATTACTCACTCTACATCTATTGAATCCAAAGATGAAGAGGTTAGGGAGTGTGAGAAATATTTGGAAGCTACACCATTTCTTTCTCCTTCAAAAAAACCAAGAGTGGAAGAGCTACACTTATCTCAGCCAACGTCACTCGAGCCTGAACTCAAGCCACTTCCATCAAATTTAAGGTACGTTTTCTTGGGCCAGGACTCTACTTTTCCAATTATTATTGACAGTTCATTGAGTGTGTAGAGGAAGAGAAGTTGCTGAGAGTCTTGCGGGAGCACAAAATGGCTTTGGGTTGGACCATCTCGGACATCAAAGGAATTCGTCATTCAATTTGCATGCACAAGATTTTAATGGAGGATAATTTCAAACCGATTGTCCAACCCCAGAGGAGACTGAATCCATCAATGCAAGAAGTGGTGCATAAAAAGGTATTGAAACTTTTAGATGCCATGATCATTTATCCAATCTCAGATAGTGTATGGGTAAGTCCAGTGCAAGTCATCCCAAAGAAAGGAGGGATAACCGTGATCAAGAATGACAACAATTAACTCATACCTATCAGGACGGTCACGAGATGGAGAGTATGCATAGACTATCGGAGACTGAATGATGCAACTCGGAAAGACCATTTTCCCTTACCGTTTATTGATCAAATGCTAGAAAGACTTGTCAGCCACGCCTACTACTGGTTTCTAGATGGATATTCCAGTTACAATCAAATAGCCATTGCACCCGAGGATCAAGAGAAGACCACTTTCACCTATTCTTATGGCACTTTTGCATATAGGCCCATGTCTTTTGGTCTTTGCAATGTGCCAGCCACTTTTCAAATATGCATGATGTCTATTTTTTCGAAGATGGTGAAAAAGTTTTTAGAAGTCTTCATGGATGACTTCTCAGTTTTTGGTCACTCTTTTGATAACTGCTTATATAATTTATCTTTGGTCTTGTATATATGCAAGGAGATAAATTTTGTTTTAAATTAGAAAAAGTGTCACTTCATGGTTAAGGAGGGAATAGTGCTCGGCCACCACATTTCCTTCAAGGGAATTGAGGTCGACCAAGCAAATATAGAAGTTATTAACAAACTCCCACCACCGACCAATGTGAAAGGCGTGAGGAGCTTCTTGGGTCACACCGGGTTCTATCGACGGTTTATCAAGGATTTTTCCCAAATTACTAAACCTCTCTGCACTCTGTTGATTAAAGATACTCGGTTTGAATTTGCTGCTGAATGCTTGCATGCTTGCATGCTTTGGAAACATTGAAAAAAATTAATTTCAGCACCTATCATTGTATCACCAGATTGGAATTTACCTTTTGAATTAATGTGTGATGCTAACGATTATGCTATAGGAGCTGTTTTGGGGCAGAGAAAAGATAAAATTTTTCATGTTATTTATTATGCAAGTCGGACCTTAACAAAAGCTCAACTGAATTGTGGTATTACTAAAAACGAATTGTTAGCAGTTGTGTTTGCTTTTGACAAATTTCGTTCTTATTTGATAGGTTCAAAGGTGGTCGTCTACACCAATCACTCGACTCTTAAATACTTGTTGTCAAATAAGGATGCCAAACCCAGACTGTTACAATGGATTCTGCTACTACAAGAGTTTGATTTGGAAATAAGAGATAAGAAAGGTATCAAGAATATAGTGGCCAACCACTTATCTCGCCTTGAGTTTAAAGAGGCGGCTGGCGAGGAGAATTTCTCAATTAATGAGACCTTCCCGGACGAGCAATTAATGTCTATACAAGTCGTTCCATGGTATGCCAACAAGGTAAATTATTTGGTATCCAAAATTCTTCCGGCCGAAATGACATATCAACAAAAGAAGAAGTTCTTCTCTGACTTGAATATTATTTCTGGGAGGAATCTTTTCTATACCGACACTGCATGGACCAGATAATCAGGAGATGTGTGCCCGAGGAGGAGATGGCGAGCATACTCAGACACTGCCACTCTTTGGAAGCCAGTGGCCACTTTGGTGGAGCAAAAATAGCAGCAAAAGTTTTACAATGCGGCTTTTATTGGCCGACTATTTTTAAAGACTCTTTTAATTTTATTAATGTATGTGATCATTGTCAAATGGTTGACAACATTTCTAGGAAAAATGAAGTGTCTTTAAACAATATTTTAGTGATTGAATTATTTGATGTTTGGGGTATAGATTTCATGGATCCTTTTCCATCCTCATATTCTAACAACTTTATTTTGGTTGCTGTAAATTATGTCTCCAAATGGGTGGAAGCGATTACCTTGCCAACCAATAATGCGAGGGTCGTAGTGAATTTCTTGCAGAAGAACATTTTTTCCCGATTTGGCATGCCGAGGGCCATAATCAGTGATGGCGGGAAGTATTTTTGCAATCGCCAATTTGAAGCGCTACTGACTAAATATGGCGTTACCCATCACGTGGCGAAACCATACCATCCTCAAACGAGCTGCCATATTGAGGTATCTAATCGGGAGCTGAAGTGTATACTGGAGAAGATCGTGAGTGTCTCTCGGATAGATTGAGCGACAAGGTTAGATGATGCGCTATGGGCCTATTGGACATCATTCAAAACACCAATTGGGATGTCACCTTATCGGCTTGATTATGAAAAAACTTGCCATCTATCCGTGGAGCTAGTAGAACACAGATCCTATTGGGCGACGAGGACACTGAACTTTGATTTAAAAGAGACTGGCGAGAAGAGAATACTACAGATCAACGAGATGGATGAGTTCCGCAATGATGCTTATGAGAATGCTCGGATTTACAAAGATAAAACTAAAAGATGGCACGATAAGCATATTCTAAGTAGGGAATTTGAAGTCGGGCAGAAAGTTCTATTATTTAACTTAAGACTTCGACTCTTCCCAGGAAAACTGCGCTCTCGGTGGTCGGGACCGTTTGTGGTGACCCGTGTTTTTCCCTATGGGGCAGTTGAAGTCTATCACCAAAAAAATGCATATTTAAAGTAAATGGACAGAGATTAAAACCCTATATGGATGGAGACTTTAACTCAAAAAAGTGTTCCCTCGATCTTGCCAGTCATAAATGATGAGAGGACAATGTCTAGCTATAGACTTTAAATAAAGCGCTTTTGGAAGGCAACCCAAGTTTTTTATTTATTTTATTAATTTTTATTTTTGCTTAGTATTATTCATTTTCTTTCATTTTGCAGGAACGAAGAGGCGAGGAGATCTCCAAGAAGTACATGACTGCGCCTTCAAGGAAAATATTCAAATGACAGAACTGGACAAAATCAGGGGAGCATCTCTTGCCTGCTCTAATTCTCTGCTTTAGCTTCTCTTCCTTTTTCTCATTGAGGACAATATGATATTTAAGTTTGGGGGAAAAAGATATTATTTTCTAATAATAATAATAATAATAATAATAATAATAATAATAATAATAATAATAATAATAGTATAGTTTGATGAATAAAAAGCCTATGATAAGAATATGATTGAAATTGATTATAATTTTTAGGAAAAATTCTCATTGCTTAAGTCTAATTGTTAATTCTTTGCTTGATCTTACTTAATTTGATATTTCCTATGTTCAATGAATACTTCTTATAATCAATAATTGTTTTGACTACCTAGAGAAATTTTATGTAAATTTTATAAATTTATATGGTCTCAACTTATTCTAGAACTTGTTTGATTACACTCAAGACGAAATCCTAGACATAATATTACTGGGGAAATGATTAAGGCAATTTTTGGACCAATTGAGTCTTTCAACCTTACCTGCTTATTATCTTTATCTCTAGTCGCCCCTTTGAACTTTATTGAAATATATTTTGGCCTTATATTTTTCTTTCTTGTAAACCTCATATTCTCTACCCTATTTGAGCTTAAACACTAATTTCCTTACCTTCAAGAGAACTAGGTTTACAGAAAGTAACAGACTCACAAGAGCAAGAGAGGTAGAAGATCTACAAGTAAAGTTAATTATAGCAATAGCATGAAAATCAAAAGTTTTGGGGTATGAAGAGTCAACTCGTCTACTGTGTGGCCAACAAGAAAAGGTCGACAAGATTCATCCACAAAGGCAGTCGAAAAAGTATGGAATGTGTCCACACACACACACACACACAGACACACACACACACACAGAGAGAGAGAGAGAGAGAGAGAGAGAATGTCTGACCTACCGAATAGAAAGGTAAAGAGAGAGATACTTAAAAATACAATAAAAAAGAGGTATGTTGAGAGATTTACAAAGATTGAGAAGAGATGTTTGTGTTAGAAGTGAGAGTGCTCTATTTATTCTGTTAGTGTTCAAACTTAAGTTCTCTTGCTTTGTTTGAATCCTACTTTTCTTTAAAGCCCTCACCCTAGCCTTACATTACAAGCTTAATAAAGACCTATTGATCCCTAGTGATAGTTTCTATTCACAATAAAGACCTGTTGATCCCTAGTGATAGTTTCTATTCACATTAGTGGAGAGTGATTTGAAAAGCAAACCTATGGAGTTTTTAGAGATCCATTATTGATTTACTTGTTTGCATAAAACTATCTGGGGAGCTAATGATGAAGTGAGAATGATGGATATGCATGAATGTGGAGATGGATAATGCGGTGGAATTGAGTTTTGAATTAACTTTTGAACTGATTGATCTTGAATGATTCATTTGAATTATAGACTTTAGACAATCTTTGAGGCAATAAATTTTGTGAATCAAACCAATGCTTGTTTTAATTATCTTTTCTTTTCTTCTTTGCTCGAGGGTGAGCAAAGCTTAAGTTTGGGGTATTTGATAAGTGTTATTTTTATATAATTTTTATCACTCTTTTATTTATGAAAACTATCATTTTCCCTTCAATACTATTGATTTTATTTTATTTCTACATATTTTTATTTATTTTATTGGATTTGAAGGAATGAGAATATTTAGTGTAAAATGAGAGCATTTTGGTACAAAAAAAGAGACTACGGGTCCAGGCAGATAAGAGGTAGCGAGATCTGAAGAGAGCCAATGAGGTTTGGGCGAGGAGCCTTGTCTCGTGGACAGCAAAGAGATTCCTCTCGCCCAAAGGCAAGAAGACTTACCTCTTGGTAGGCGAGAAAACTTGAGACCAGATTGGGCGACTAGTCTAATGACGAACTTAAAAGACCAACCTAAATGACATCGTGGGCAACAACTAGAAAAGGCGAGATGAGTCTTTCACCCCAGTTGGGAGTCTTTCCACTCGATAGGCGAGGAGAGTGTTGTGTGGTCTTTGTGACTTCCACGCTCGTTCATTTGTGACCTCTACGCCAGTTATATTCAGCGCAAACGTCATCGATCCGGTGGGATAATTCCTCCCGACTAGGATCAATCTACTGCTGACCACCTAATCCGAGTTCCGAAATCAATATATTGGCGACCAAATCTTCCCGAACTCTGCAATTCAAGCTGCATATCACTGAATCTTTCATTTTAGATAATCATGTTATTCTTGAGATAATTTCCTTTTTATGTTAACATCTATCTTTAGAAATTATTTTCCAAATTTTTAGGCTAGATTGAATCAGAGTTGAGAGTTTTTATGTTTTAGAGTCTGAGTCTGAGTTTAGGGTTCCAGTTTTTATTCTTGAAGTGTTCTTTAGAGAAGGTGGAACTGGAGGGCAGAGGCGAGAGCCGAATGCTTCATCAACTGATTTCAACAAAGAACACCAGTTTTATTCTTTTTCTTTTTAATTTCATTATGAACTAATTCTATTTTCTAGAGTTTTGATGTAGCCTAATACTAAACACACAATTTATATTCCAAGTTATTTTATTTTCAATATTTCAATGATTGAGTGTTTATTCCTTGTCCTTAATGCTTGAAATTTTCTAGCAAACTATTGTTCGATCTATTGAATCACAATGAGACCGAGAGGTGATTTGTGATTAAAGCTCTAGGATTAAACAACATTAGTTGAGCGAAAGCAGAGATGTTTTACTGTGACCAGTGTGATTTTCAAGAAAAATCCAAAGAACTTAATGAGTCTCCAATTAGTTAAATTCATATAGAGATATATAATTATTAGTTGGAGATATTTTTTGTATTGTTCGAGAGAAAATATTGAATAGTTAAGGAATTTTTATCATCAACTTGGGATAATTGAGATTCTATAACAAGGAAGAATAAACTGTGTGAAATTTGCCAAGTGAAGTCAAACGCTCTAGATCTATTCTCATTATTTTTAAAATCTTAATTTTAATGTTATTTTTTCCATTTTAATTTAGATAATCCACTCTTAAAAATTTCATTTTCTAAATAATAATTAATTTAGTCAATTTCAATACTTAATAGCATAATTATTCCCTGTGGGTTTGATATCTGTTTTCTTTAAAATAATTTACTACTTGTTACGATTATGTGCACTTGCAGATATATTTTTAGTCGAATAGTGAACATAAAAAACACAACGGATTATTTTCTACCATTATTTATAATTTTTATGTGAAAAACCCACTAATGCGAAGGGAAAAACTACAAGACCTAGTCCAATTAAAACTTCCACGATCAACGATAATGGGTTTACATATTGTCTTCTTTAAAGAAATCTCTTGAGGCTACCTGTACATCAAGAATATCTATATTCTTGGTTCAACACATAATCAATACCATGCAAGTGGATATCAACCAAAGAAACAAGAAAGATCTTACCAAGTGGGCATTTGTAGTAAACAACTGGGGAGGAATTCGAACAATCAAAACTAATCAAAATGAAGCCCTCACCATCAGAAATAACATATTGAAATCTCATCAAAATTGAATCACATATAATTCCTCAAAACTCTGATGGAAGTATGAGAAAAAGACATTCTCTCTCTTCGTACGTACGACACCCAACACACCTCCTTCTCTTTCTTTTATGCTTTTCTTTTATCTCTCACACACATGGCACATCACTTTTTAAAACACAAATCTACCTTTTAGAATTACTCAAATTCCATTCAAGTGGCTCACATGGGCTTCCCTCACATGGAGGGACCCAAACAACAAATCTTACCCTCCCGACCATGTGAGGGGCTCAACCAAGCCTACTTTTCTTCTACATATTTCAAGCTTTTGCATAGGCAATAGTTTTGTCATCATTTTTTACCCCTATTTTTACAATATGGATTTTCTCAATTTGTAATTCACCTCCAATGCATCATGACAGTGCTACCTCACATCAATATGCTTGGATCTTGAATAAAAAGTCGAGTTCCTATTGAGATGGATAGCACTGACTTTCACAGTAAAGAATATAGTTCTCTTCAATTCTTCTAAGAACTTCTTCATCCATAGCTACTCCTTGCTAGCTTCAGTGATGGCAATATAAACTACATTTGTGGTAGACAAAGTAACATGTTTTTGCAATCTTGATTACTACGATGTAGCTCCCCCTCAATAAGTAATCAAGTATCCTAATTTAGAATTCGTGGAATTAATGTCACCAACTATATCTGGATTTGTAAACTCATCAAGAATAGGTTTATCAAGTTTTTTTATTCTGAGTCACATCTTCAATGGTTTGGTCTCAAAAGAAAACAACATCCTTGCTTCTATGAATTTTCTTCTTAACTAGATATCACAATTTGTAACCAAATTATTCAATTGCATAACCCAAGAAGATGCACTACTTGGGTTTACTATCAAGCTTGCTCTTTTCATATTTAGGAACATGAATGAAAGTCTTGTAGCAAAACACCCTCGAATGTTCAAGAGAAATAAAACTTCTTTGTCTAAACTCTTTCAGAAATGCCACAATCCAAAGTAACTAAAAGAGAAAGGTTGACCAAGTCAGCTGTTGTCCTCATTGACTCACCTCATGTGAGAACATACAACTGATTCATTCACAAACTGTTTTGTTCATTCTCTCTCATACACCATTTGGCTATGGTATCTTGTGAACTGTTTTCTCAAGTTTGATGCCATGAATTATGCAATACTTTTCAAATGGTCATTTGTACTTACCACCATCATCTGTCCAAACACATTTTAATTATCTTCCAATTTTCCTTTCAACTTTCACATGTAAGATTTTGAACATATCCATTTAGTCTTTAGTTTTAAGTGGAACAATCCACACTTTTCTAGAGTGATTATCAATAAAAATAACATAATACAAAGTGCACTGCCAAGACGTTTGGCATTATTAATAAAAACATTAGTGTGAAATAAGTCAAGAATATCAACCTTTTTTAGATAGAGAAAATTTATGAAAGTAAATTATCTATTTCTTTCCCATAAGACAATGAGCGCAGGACATTAGTTGTGTATATTTGATATTGGATAGGAGCTACTTTTTTGCAAGAATCTAAAGTCCCTTTTCACTAATATGACCAAACCTCTTATGCCATAACTCAGTGGAGATTTCATTCTCAGCAGCAATAACATCTCAATTGATCAACCTTGCATCTGTCTTGTAAAGAGTGTTGATCTTCCTTCCCGTCGCCAGAATAAGAAAACCCTTACTAAGTTTCTACTTTCCACCTCCAAGTTGATTATAGTAGCCTTCATCATCCAATTTTCCAATTGAAGTCAAATTAAAATACATATTAGGAACATGCTTGACATCTTTGAGAAGCAAATTGCACCCAATGCTGGTTTCTAATTGCACATCTCCTATGCTCACAATTTTACACTTTGTTTCAATTCTCATACTAATGCAACCAAAATTACCACTAGTATAGGAAGGAAAGAAATATCTGTGTAGGGTAATATGAAAAGGATCTACCATATCAATTACTCAAGTAATATCCTAATAAATGACATTAGCATGAGCACCATTGAAGATAATGAACACATCATCATTAGATGAAATTGCTGTAGTTTCTTTTTCTTCTTACTATTTTTCACCTTTTTCTTTCAACTGTTACTTTTTAAACTTTCTATACTCTATCTACACATGCCCAAGCTTACCACAGGGAAAACATTTTATCCATTTTCTTGTAGTGGACAACTTGTCAAGATTGTTATCACCATGAAGTTTTCTGCTTTTACTCCTCCCTCGCTTTTCTGTAACAAGTGCCTCTGAATGAGAAAAAAATATAATGCTATTTCCTTCTTAACTTTTCATTGAACATGCTCTTTCCCAACTATCTGGCAAGGATCTTAACAAAGGAAAAGCTTGAACCTCATCATCCAAGACAAGCTTCATGGTAGACAATTCATTCAACAACTATTGAAAATTATTCAGATACTCTACAACACTTTGTCCATCTCTGCACTTTAAATTCATAAGCTTTCTTATCATAAGCTTTGTTTGTGCAGTCTTTCGGTCATAAAGAATTTCAAATTTCATCCAAATACTATAAGCATCTAATTCTTTGGCTACATAATAAAAGACACTTTGATCAACTCATTGTTTGGTATGACTGACAGCTTTCTTGTTCTGTTTCTTCCTTTCATCATTAGTTTTCTTTTCTAATTTAACACAAGCCAAATCAATAGGCTCAAATAACTCTTTGCAATACAAAACATCCTCCATCCTTGTTTTCCAAATTGAGTAATTTGAAGAAGTGAGTTTAATCATGCTACCAGATAAATCCTCCATTTAATCCACACAGATAATTAGCAAAGATAATCGACCAAGCTCTGGTACCACTTTGATTGGATGAACAAAACAAATATAACAAAATATTTTCTACCTTCTTTGTGCAAATTAAATTAACAATCTTGTAAAAATAAACCCACAAATGGAGTAAAGAAAACTAAGCAATTCGTAAGCAAGACACCAAGGATTTTACTTGAAAAATCCTCAAATGTGAAGGAAAAAACCACGAAACCTACTCTAGTTAAAACTTCCACTTCAACAATAATGAGTTTACATATTGTCCTCTCTAGAACAATTTGTAAAAGCTACCAGTATATCAAGAATATCTATATCTTGGTTCAATACATAATCATCACCATGCAAGTGGATATCAACCAGCGCAACAAAAAAGATCTCACCAAGTGGGTATTTACAGTAAACAACTAGAGAGAAATTTCAATGATCAACACTAGTCAAAGTGAAGTTCTCACCATCTGGAATAACCAGTGGCAAAAACAGAAATTTTTCTGGGAGGGCCAACTTTCTATTGTGTCACACGTTAATGTAAAATAAAAGGAGACAAATCTTAATCTTAATTTCAGAAAAATCATAAAAATATTACTATATGTAAAAATCAAATTTCGATTATTTGCTCTATGCTTGTAGAAATAAAATTCTATAAACACAACATCTATTTCTAATTTGTGAAGACAGTGTTTCATGAAATAAAATTCATTCATTTATATTTTCTTAATGAGATATTTAGAATTTGTTTCTTCATAGAAACTATCAAGTGGTCTTTTAAAAACTCACCTTTCATTCTAGTATATATGTAAGCTAGTTTATCAAGTCTCATGTGAAATTATTTTGGTGTCATATTAAGCATATAATACTACAATTGAGACCATAAATAAATTTTTTTCTTGCTCAATGAAATGTAAATGATAGAATTTCTCAACTATTATTCATATAGGTCATCAACTTTAGATGATTTTATTTATTTATTTCACTTTGGATTCCATATTAAAAAACCTAATATTGTATAATAAAATAACTTTGAGATCCTATTAATAAGTTTATTAATTCTCACAAACTTTTGGAGGAGCCGCATCATAGAAAAAGGATTATCGAAACTATAGAAAATCTTGGAGGAGCATATGGTAATTATATATATTTTTTTTTTTTTGGGGGGGGGGGGGGGTGGGGGCCATTTTCTATTCATATAAAATTATGAAAAATCCATAGGGAATATTTTGAATTTAAATAATTTTAATTTCGCCATTGGAAATAACATACTGAAATTTCATTAAAATATGACTACAAATATTCCTCAAAACTCTGATTAAAATCAGAAAAGCACGTTTGACGAAGGGGGTGCGAGGGGAGCTCCTTCGGGTTGAAATCGCATAGAAGAGAGATTGTCATTTTCTGATGTTTGCTGGTTTAGGATAAGTGTGGTGGAAGTCATACGTGTAACTATGTGATTGGCAGTCTATTATTTGGCTAATAATAGCCGGACCAATCCTAAGGAATTCTCTTACTAAAATGGCACTCAAGTGGCTAACACGGGCTCCACATCAATTTTTGAATATATTTTTTTTTAAAAAATTATCGTCTAAATATTTCTCTTTAGAAATATATATGACTTTGCGTATCTCATTAAATTTTTAAAAAAAATATTTAAATAACCTTAAAAATTCTTTAATTAAAAAATTAGATTGTTTGGGTATTAAATATTAAAGTATTTTTTAATCTCAAATAAGCTAAGAATTATGTTTGAGCCTCAAACGTGCTTTTCTAGATAAGGCGGAAGGTAATTCGGATTTTAAAAGAAATGTCAATGACGAAAAAACTCATACAACTTTAAGATAGTTACAACTTTCAAACTTTCAAAGATATGGTCATAATCTTTGAAAAATCAAATAATTGTCATTTCTACTTCGAAAAACACTTTTAAAAATTTATTTCCAAACAAATGTAGCATATTTGAAAGTGTTTTAAACATATGTTTACCAAACAAGAAATAATTTTTTAATAGTATAAGTTATTACATAAACTATAAGCTATATTTCCTATCATAATTCTAAACATGCACTAAGTTTAAGGTTAAAAGAGCATGTATCATTATAAATATTAGTACATAGAAATTAGGATGGTCACAACTTTCACTGACATTATTTTAGTCTTTACATTAATCCTCAAGTAATAAAATAATTTTAAAAATTTTTGTTTAAAGATATTATCTTATTTCAATATTTATAAAAAAAAATTATTGTTAAAATAATAATATTTATTATATTGGAAGAACTGCACTGGTCGAAATTCCGATCTGGATGGGTCAATTTGCACGCTTAGAGCACTCTTATTGGATTAGCTAAAAGCTAAATCCAATGAAAATTTAGCTATTGAACCATAAAATATATCACATTGGAATAGCTATATTTAGCTACAGTAACTTCTAAAGTAATTTCCAAATTTGAAAGATACTGTTCATTCATCAAATCTATTTTATATCATTTGTTTCTCTCTCCCGAGGTCTCCATCAACGTCTTTCTAGTTTTTATTTTCCCCTTCCCTCTCGAAAACCAGATGCCCTTCCCACCAAAACCCGAGTATTTCATCTTCGACCAGAGAGACCCACCACCACCCCACGTCTCGTCGGCAACAACGGCACTGCGCCACCGCGCCACCGAACTCCTACTCTTGTCGGAAACGACCAAAACCCCTCTTTCTTCGTATAAGATTCGATTCTCTTGATGATCCCTAACTTTATTCCGCACATCGTCGTCCCTCGCATTCATCTTCTCCAAACCATAATCTTTGATTGTGGATGGGTTTAGCTGTTTGTGGATCTATTTTCTGTCTCTGTTTATGGTTGAGGGGTTGCATGTAAATCTATTTCCTTTAGGATTACACATCTGTTTGTGTATACAAAGAAAAAGCAAGAATTTATATAAATCTGTTTGTGTATATTTCTCTACTCTCTTTCCGTGAGGATTACACATAATTTATACAAGACTTGTTGTAATAGAATAGCAAAAATTTAAATTTCAAGTTTACATTTGAATAAACTACAACTACGGTAACTTTGAAATTTGAAGTTTGTGATATTTCTCTACGGTAAACTTGCTTGTTTGGTTGCTATTGCATTGCATAGCATGCTACCTCTAGGTTGGGGAAAAAAAAAAGATTCTTCCAACCATTCATATATCATAATAAGAACTTGTCAATTCCATCATTGGTGTCACCAAACATTTCTCCAACACCCCATTCTGTCAAAGTTATTTAACCTACTAAATTAATGCATTTATTGAGCTGGAATGGAACTGAGCATGCCATGAAGATAAGCCACTCGACCATTGACTATTGCATGACTCCTGCTAAATTGACAAGGTGGACTTGAGAATGAATTCAATGCATTTAATGTATGTTTATGAATGTGTTGAGGTGAGCTGGAACTGATTGTTGAATTCTTTCTGCACCAATACATCCTGAATTGTGTTTTCTTTTTTAGGATTGTCCTAAATAGGTTAAATGAAAAATAGACAAGGTGTATGCCTAAATTTTGAAAAGTTGTATTTGCTTTGTTTTCCTTTTGTAAATCTGCAATTGTAAGTTACGCATGCAGCTACTAGTTTGATAGATTATGAAAGTAGAATATTTCCTTGCTGACTACCAATTGTTAGTGCATGTAAACCATAAAATCCTCATGTTTTTCGTTACCCTTATAATACAATGAAGGATGGCTGCACCATTTGATGAGAATCATTTCTTCACTGCCCTCTTACAAAGTAGTGGACATGAGGAAGACAGCACCCCGTTCGATAGCATAGATGATAATGTTCTGGTCCAAGCTTCCAAAATTGAGTGGTGTGTTGTAGAAAGATTGAAGAAGGAAGATTGGAAACCCCAATAGGATTTGTTTGTGATAAGTGGGAAGTACTAGGGGTTGGTCTATTTATATGATTGCTCCAAGACTATTAGTTACAACAAAAGTTTCATGCAAATGAATATAGTTGTGCTGATTTTAATTGATGATACTAGGGGTGTAATTTCAAACCGAAAAATTGGTCCAGACCGGACCGGACCGGTTTTATCCGGGACCAGTTCTTCTAATATAAAAACTGGCCGGTTCCAGTCCAGTTCCGGTTCTGAGAATTTTCAGCCCGGCCCTGACCAGACCGGTTGATTAAAAATATATATAAAAATAATAATATTTCTATTATTGTACATATAAGTTTTATACAAAATATTATATATATATATTAATAATTAATATATATAAGTTTTATATATTATGTATAATTATAAATTTTTATGTGAAATTTTTATATATAATTATATATATGAAATAATATCATATATGAAATAATTTCTTATTATAATTTCTAAATTATTACATAAAATGTTAATACTAAATTACTAAAAGTTTATAACTAATACTAATATTAAATATATAGTTTATAATTAATATTAATATATAACTTATAACTTGTAACTTATAATTGTACCAATAGTCTAATATTAATATTATTATAGAGTTTAATATATTATTTAGTTATACTAATATATAGACTATTTAATATTATTTATAGACTATTTAACTATTTAACTAATACTAATAGTGTAATATAAACTATAGTCTATAGATTATACTTATACATACTTATAATTAATACTAAAAGTTTTTAACTAATACTAATATATAACTATACTAATAGGCTAATATTAATACTATTATATAGTCTAATATATTATATAACTAATAATCTATACTAATATACAAGTCTATAACTATTTAACTAATAGTCTAATACTAATAGTTTAATATAGACTATAACTAGTACTAATATTATATAACTATACTAATATGCTAATATTAATATTATTATATAGTCTAATATATTATATAGCTATACTAATATATAAGTCTATAACTATTTAACTTATATTAATAGTTTAATATAGACTATAGTTATAGTTATACTAATATAATTATACAACTTATACTAAATCACTATAACTAGTACTAATATTATATAACTATACTAATATGCTAATATTAATATTATTATATAGTCTAATATATTATATAGCTATACTAATATATAAATCTATAACTATTTAACTAATATTAATAGTTTAATATAGACTATAGTTATAGTTATACTAATATAGCTCTATTAAATCACCATAACTAATAGTCTAATACTAATATATAACTATACTAGTAGGCTAATATTAATACTATTAGACTATGGTATATTAAATGTATTACATATATATATATATATATTATATAGTCTATTATATAAAATATTTGACTATAGTATATTAAATGTATTACAAATATATATAGTTAATAGTTATATTAAATCACTATAATCAGTGAATCACTATAGTCTATAGTCTATTAAATGTATTACAAATATATAAAAATTTTAATTATCATTTAAAAAAAAACACATTGAAATGATTCAATTAAATAGTAAACGGCCAGCCAAAACCAACGGCGCCGTTTTAATCTATTTGAAAAGTAAAAACTGAAAGTGAAGACCTAAAATTGAAACTCATCTCTTCAGAGTCCAGACTCTTTGACGTCTTCTTCGTGAACTCAGCAGCGCAGCGTCTTCGACTCTCTCTTCATCTCTCACTTCTCACTCACTCTGTTCTCGCCTCTCGCACAGCAAGCTCTCTCCGTCTCACTGAGTTCTCACTCACTTTGCTCTCGCCACTCGCAGCAAGCGCTCGGTCCGTCTCTCCACTGAGTTCTCGACTCTTCATCTTCGTCTCTCTCGTTTGAGTCGTCTCTCACACTCAACTCTCCCGCCTCTCACTCTCTCATCTCTCAACTCTCTAGTCGCTCTCAATCTCTCTTCTCTCAAGTCTCTCGGCCTGTCTTAGATTCTGCCCCCAGCCCACGGTAAGTTTTTGATTTTTTTTAAAATTACATACTAGCAGTAGCCTACTATGATTTTTGTGATATTAGGGTTTTTGTGATTAGGTTTTGTGAATTTGAGATTTTTGTGAATATTGAATGCCGATTGGGTTGATAGGATTTTGTGATGTTAGGGTATTTTTTTTTAATCCGAAATTTATTAGTGTTTGACAGTTCCAATTGGGTTGATTGGATTTTGTGATATTAGGGTTTTTTTTTTAATCTGAAATTTATTAGTGTTTGACAGTTTGTTATATTGCCGATTGGGTTGTTGTTGGTTGTGGCCTAGGCTTTCTCGTTGAATTGGTCTAATGTCCATGGCCTAGATCAGTGGATGGTTAGCAACTTAACATGTATAAAAACCTAAGGAACCATGGGATTTTTCAGATTTTACAATCATTTTCCAGATTTTACAATCATTCATTGTGAGTAAGCTATTCTAAATATGATCAACAATTAATGTTTATTTTTGTTACTACAGAATCACATATGGATCATTCAAATGAAACAAAAACACACGACAATATTCAACCTACAATGGAAAGGAGTCAAAAGATTGTGGAATCAATGGCGACTAATGATCCGCTTTCTCCCAAATCCAATGTAAGTAAGTCATCTATTGGTAGGAAAAGATCAGTAGTTTGGGATTACTTTACAAAGATTCGTACTGAGGATAAGTCGAAACCTAGGGCTTCATGTAACCTTTGTGGGATGACTTATGCTTGTGATCCTAATATAAATGGCACAAAATCAATATTGGGGCACTTGGAAAAAACATATAAGAAGTCTCCACTTAGGAAAGTAGATAGAAACCAATCTATATTGGGTTTCCAATCTGGATCAAGCAGTGGGGGGCTTGTACCTATTTCTTTTAGTGTTGAGGCGTGTAGAGAAGCTTTAGCAGAAATGTTGGTTCTTGATGAGCTTCCTTTTAAACATGTGGAAGGGGAGGGATTTAAGAAATTCATGCTTGTTTTGCAACCTAGATGGAATGCGATTCCATCACGTGTAACTGTTGCAAAAGATATTTATAAACTTTATTTGAGAGAGAAAGACAATATGAAAAGTGCTCTTAAGGGGCAGCACATTTATCTAACCACGGATACATGGACATCCGTGCAAAATTTTAACTACATGTGTCTCACTGCACATTTTATTGATGAAGATTGGAACATGCACAAAAAAATTATCAATTTTTGCGAGGTTGAAAACCATAAGGGTGAGACACTAAATAAACAAATTGAAATGTGTTTCCTAGAATGGGGAAGGCCCAAAATATTTACAATTACACTTGATAATGCAAGTTCAAATAATGGGGTAGTTTCATATCTCAAAAGAAAGACAAGGAATAGAAGGGATACTATTTTGGAACATGAGTTCTTGCATATGAGATGTTGTGCTCATATCTTGAACTTGATTATTCGGGATGGGTTGAAAGAATATGATCAATCAATTGCAAGAATTAGAGGAGCTGTGAATTATGTAAAATCATCTCCACAAAGGTGGAACATATTTAAGCAATATTGTGACAGTGAAGACATTACTTGTAAAAGTGGTGTATGCTTAGATGTAGCAACCCGTTGGAACTCTACTTATATGATGTTGGATAGGGCTGAAAAGTTTCAAAAAGCATTTCAACGGCTAGAGGATGAAGATCTAGGATATATTAAGAGTGTTAGGGAGGATGATAGTGATGATGATGATGGTGTTAGTGAGTTGGGTAAAGGAGGGGCATCCAAGTTAGGGCCTCCAACCATGGATGATTGGTGGATCGGGTTCCAGATGCCTTGACTCGTTTATATGATAGTTATTGTGAAAATGATGAAAGTAATGTTGGGGCACAAGATTAAACTATAAGCCAATCAAGTGAGAGAGGGGCTAGTGGTACAAGTTCAACTGTTGGGATAGGTCAAGGTGATTTCAGATCATTAATCCATGCACAAATTAAGAAGCGTTTGGAGTCTGATAACTCTTTGGCGACAAAATTTGAATTGGAGAGATATTTATTTGAAAAATGTGAAGAAGATGATGTGAAATTTGAGTTGTTGACTTGGTGGAAGGCCAACTCCATTAGATACCGTGTGCTTTCAAGAGTTGCGCGGGATGTTCTTGCAGTTCCGATATCTACAGTGGCATCTGAGTCAGCTTTTAGCACAGCAGGTCGAGTACTTGATCCTTTCCGCAGTTGCCTATCTCCTCTTATGGTAGAAGCTCTTATTTGTACACAAAATTGACTCCGTTCTCCTGCCCCGATTAACATTCATACTTTAATGGATGATGTTGAGGAGTTTGAGAAAATTGATACAGGTATGTAGCATCATTCACAATTTCTTTAACTATATCTTAAGTATAAATCATATTAGTAATTTGTTTTAATTATTATGCTTATTTTTTTTCCCTTTTGTGTAGAGCTCATGGATGACCTAGGGAGTTCTTCAAGACCTACTTCTTTGGCTGGCGATAATTAAATTTAAGGTAGGTCAACTTGTATAACATATTTTCTTAAATTTTTTTATTTAATGTAATTACTAACTTTTTATTAGAATTAATTGTTTGATTTATTTTCATACAATTGCAAGGATTATTGAAGGGACTATTTGAGTTGGTGGCTTGGTTAATAGCTATTGAAGTTTTTTGTTGGATGTTCTAAGTTATTGTAATTTAGACTTGTAATTTGTTGGATTTTCAGACTTGTAATTTAGACTTTTAAGTGTTTGGACTTGTAATTTTTTGGACTTAAAATTTGGACTTTTAAGTGTTTGGACTTGTAATTTGGACTTTTAGACTTGTAATTCATTGGACTTTTGGACTTCTAATTTAGACTTTTGAACTTATTTTATTCCATAAGCTCATAGGCTTGTTGATGTCCATTCTTGAATTTCTTGTGACTGCTCTAAACAATATGTGTAAGTAGTAAGTTATTTCCTTTAACATGCAAGGACTTATTGTAGATAAGGCAGTTTATTGCAGATTTTTTTCCCAGTTTTTGTAGTAGTTTTATTTATAACTTTGTAAAGTAATTTTTTGTTTTTATTAGTTTTTTTTCCGGTTTTTTCCACTTTTTTAGTAAAGCAGTTTTTTGGAAAACAATTTTTACTAAAACATATTTTAATTAATCAGATTTTTTTGTAGTAAAACAGATTTTTTATAGTAAAGTAGATTTTTTATTGAAGTAGGTTTTAATAAAGCAGATTTTTTTAGTAAAAGTTAAAACATATTTTTTTTAATAAAAGTATAAAACAGATTTTTTTAAATCAGTTTTTTTTTTATAAACAAATTTTTAATGACAAACTGTGAAATTTACATTTAAAAAAAATCAGAAAATTGGACCGGACCGGACAGGAAACCGGTAAAACCGGAAGTACCGGTTTATAAGGGTAACCGGTGCGTAATCGGTTTTAAAAAATACAAAACCGGTACATACCGGTTCGATCTTAGATTTTATCCAAAACCAGACCGGACCGGACCGGTTACACCCCTAGATGATACTATTGTTGAATGGAGGAAAGTTTGGTGAGGGAAGATGGTTGGATGGAAAATAAAGTACATATAGTTGTTGGATAGAAGAAAGTTTAGCAGAAAAATATTGTTGAATGGAAAATATAATAGATATGGTTGTTTGATAGAAGAAAGTTTGGTAAAATAAGATGGTTGGATGAAAATTTTAGTAGATATGATTATTAGATAGAAGAAAGTTTGGTAAAAAAACTATATGGTAGAAGAAAATTTGGTAAAAAAAAAAAATATAGTTGGATCGGAAATATTGGATTGGTTTGTAAATTAAGACATTTATATAGAATTTTAGATAAGTTTAATTAGACGTTTGTGGTTATAGCAATAAATGACAATTGAAAAAATATAATTTCTTTAACCCATAATTTAATTAGAATATGATTACTAATTAATATATAATATTATGATTAGTAAAATATGATAAAATAAAATAATTTCATAATTAAAAAGAATTAAAATATTTTTAAAATTATTAATTACTCATAAATAAATGGATAATCCAATGTAGAGATTTAATGTGAATAGCCAAAGTCAAATTCATCTTTTATTATTTTTTTGTCATATAATGAAAAAATGACTATTCCAATGTGAAGACTTGTGTGAATGTAATAGATAAAAGTTACATCTTATATTCATTAAAAATGTACTTTAACTTTAACTAATCCAATGAGGGTGCTCTTATTTCAGTAACCTGAATACTTCTGGGTTAGTTTTTGTCATGAGCCCAGTTATGAATTGGATCATTGGACCAGGTTGGTAAAACCAACATTAATAGACTAAAGTGGTCAGAAACTATTGAAGTGGACCTTTTAACTTGAATGGGCCAGACTTTATATAAAGAAGCTCAAACCTCTAAACCCATATAAATTTTATTTCATATTGAAATGGGATGAGCTTATAGATGAAGACTCTAAGACCCGGAAAAGAGATGTGGTATATTCAATCTTTAGAAGGGAGGAAGCTGACTGTATTTGTAGAATACCATTAGCTTTCGAGGTATGGAGGACAAGGTTATATGGGGTTTAACATCACATGATTTGTTCTCCGTCAAATCTACCTATTTTACCAACTTTGAAATGAAGAATCAGGGTATAGGTCAGGCTTCTACATCTTCGCATGATTCTAAGATGTGGAAGAAGGTGTGGATGTTGGACTGCACAGGGAAGGTAAAACAGTTTTTGTGGATAGCTCTAAACAATATTCTACCTACAAAAGAAACTCTGTTCAAAAGAAGGATAGTGGAGAATTCATTGTGCCCGATTTGTCAATTGGCTGAGGAATCTGTGCTACATGTTATGTGGCAATGTCCTGCGTCTATGGATGTTTGGGGGAGTTGATTAGTCCTTTACAGAAGTGGAAACAGAGTTATGCTGATTTTAAATCCTTATGGGGTGATCTAGTTTTAAAACTCGATGATGGTTTTATGAATAGAGTGGCTGCTATTTTTCATGACACTTGGAAAAGGAGAAATGAGTTTGTGTTTATTAATGTATTTAGAAGCCCTTCTCTTTTATTTCTGTTGGCAATATAGGATGTTGAAATGCCTGCCATACTAGGTTCACAGGTCACGAGTGAAGCTTTATTGGAAGTGTCAGCGACAAATACTGTATAAGGTTGGTCCCACCAGAAATTGGTTGCCTCAAAGTTAATGTTGATGCTGCCTCCAGAAGTGGTATCCAATCTGCTGCTATAGCAGAATGTTGGGCTTTGCTTAGAGTTGTCATTTTGTGCCATGAACTCGGTTTGAGGGGTGTCCAGTTTGAGGGTGATGCAAAATTGGTTGTAGATGCTATCAACAAGACTTCTTTTGACTGTTCTTGGAAGGGTCAAATCATTGAGGATATAAAAGGCGCTTTGATGGATCTTTAGCACTAGTCTGTTATGCATGTGAACAGAAATCGAAATAGAACAGCGGATGCTGTTGCAAAGTTAAGACTAAAGTTAAATTCTGAACAAGTGTGGTTAGAAGAGGAACCTCCTGAGGTTACCCCTTTTGTTATTCTTGATAAATCATCTTGTATTCTTTAATTTATGAATGTAAGTTTTCATTTAAAAATAAAAATAAAAACAACAACGTCACTTGACTATCAGTTCATCATTAGCTCGAGTGGAATTTAGTGAGAGTACGATTGACAGGCACTTGAGTGAACATCAAGAAGAGAGTTTGAACAACATACCGTGCAACACTTGCTCGAACGATTATTACACAGTGAGTTTGCCTGATGCATGAACAATGAACAATGTTGGCTCGAGCGAACATTAGCAGGTTTAGCAATTTAACTTTGACCTAGACTCTTTTTAAGTGTCTTGATCACATTCCAAGTATATTTAGATCAACAAGTAGGACTTTTAGGGTTAAATCAAAGGATACAACTGTTGTTTTCATCGTATTCTTGAGAGTTCTCTCCTGATAAATGGAGCTGCATCACTTCAAATTTATTGTTTGATCAGTGTAGAGTTGCTAAAGTACAAAAATTAGTAGTGCTCGTGAAAAAACTACAAAAAGACTGGAGATTCGAAGATGTTGGGATGCAAAGATGGAGTGGGCCACTTGCGCTGTTGCTAGTCATATTAATACTTTAAATATATCTCTATATTGATTGTTAATTTGATGTGTCAGTGTCAACCAAAAAGCTTTCATATAATTGGAAAACACATATTCTCATTGCCCACGTGATGATACACTCGGGAATCGGGATTTGAATTTCCATTTATTATGATGCTTGCCTACCGAATGAGACACAGAATTGGACTGTTGGTTGAAACTTGAATATATATATATATATATATATATATATATGTATATATATAACACTTACATATAGCACGTGAACTCAATCTTATTTGTATGATATTGCGTAAAATAAAAATTGGTGGGGGCAAAATCTTTATATTCAAATTAATAAAATAAGTGGGTAATACTCAGTTTTTGCAAGTTTTATAGCAGATAATAGGCCAAACACAGCAAAATAAAAAAGAAAAAAAAATCTCATTAATGGTTTGTTATTGAAAAATTTTAATATAGTAATATCAGATATAAGTCCGTGTAAATTTCGTGTATTTGTTTTTTGAAAAAACTAATATACACTATAAACTTGTATTTTTTAAGCATGTTTGAATTGATTCTTCAAGTAATTTGGAAATATAAATCTAATTACTTTACACTAATTATATTGATATTTTCATCGCTCTTGATAAAAAAGAAATATATGGGAAAATAGATAATTGATATAAGCAATGGCTTGGTAGATTGGGACCAACCCACCTAATTCCACCAAAGCCCTTTGCCCAACTAAACTTCTGTGGGTGTTAGTTCCCAACTTCCGCGTGTCAAAACTAACCCACCTTACCGTCTCACTCGTCCTTGTTAGGGTTTTGCTTTTGGGAAACATAACATGGTGTCAGTCTCTGACAGATCGGGAAGTGGGGACTTTGACGATGGGAGTGTGAAGGCTGAAGACGAGTGGGTAGGCCTGTAAGGCTGTAATCCATTAGAACTGAGCCGATTTTTTAGGTCACAGAGTCGACCTTAATTTAAGGTTGTGTTTTGTGTTAGGTTATTGGATTGAATTGAATTTATTTTAAATTAATTATTAATAGAATTTTTTATTTTTTTAATTTTTTATAAAAAAATTAAATTTATCTTAACCTATGTTATATATTTTAATCTAAAAATTTAAACTTATCTCAATTTATAAAAATAAAACTTATTTTAATGAGATTTACAAAATACTATTATTCATAATTCAAATTTACTCATCTCAACATTTAAATATAAGTTTAAATTTGAACTCGGACTGAGAGCTGGTCGGGTTAAGTTGAGCTCGGGTTAATCAAATAGAAGTTCAAATCAAGTCGAGTTATTTATTGATATTTAACTGTACAAACTTGAATTGAGCTGAATCATTACTCAAGCCTTACTCGTGCTCTTTTAAATATTTATGTTTTATTTTTGAATGATTTGGATAATTACAAATACAAAACTACCAAAAAAATATTGAATTTATTGAAATTCATATATGATTCCTATGTAGTATATGAAACCACTAAATCTTGTATACTAACTATTATTCATATTATACAATAACTATTCTAATTTAATCACTTAACTGCTTAATTAATTAATGTATAATTATGGACTATGTTTAATATATATGTATAAATGACAAGGCATAAGTAACTAGCTTACATGTTACATATTTAATTATAAATGTTACTATAATTATATTATGTATAGAATAATGGTGGTAATATGTGACACCCTATAAACCTAACACAAACATGATACCAAATTAGCAAGTTTGGATTTAATATAAATGGGTTTAGGTCAAAATGTGTTGACCTATTAATACACAATTAATAAACGAGTTAAACTGCTTAACCAGAAATCAACCCATTTAAATTTCTTTCAAAGTTCAAAATTTTATTATAGTTAGGTTGAAATATTAATATTTCTCAATATGTACATGTTTTTATTGTTGTGATGGTAATTTTGGACCTATGCTCATTGTTAATGTTGTGTTTCGCATAATTTTGGGAAAGGCTCCGACAACTTAGGTCTTCCGAATTGGGCCTGCAAAAGATGGGAGAGAATGCAACTAAGAGAGGGCGGCTTTGGGGCCGGGGAGTCTTTGATGCCAAAGTTAGTAAGTATTCTTGGAAGTTTGTAAATAAGTAAAAGAGTCTAGGGTTCAGAAAGAGTATTCTCGTACCTGTGACCTGCTATTTATACTATAAGTCTGGGGGGGATAGATCGTGTATGCATGGAGTCCGCGTCCTTCGTATTGTTCCCTGTATCAGAGTCATTGAATGCGGCGTGGCTCTACGACGGTGTACTGGGAGAAGCAATCCTCAGTATTATGTGAGGTGGACCTGTGGTATGAGTAGTAGAGGTGCGCTATACCTAGGTCATCTTCTATTTGCGCGGTGAAGGTGTCGGCCTCATGGATGGTGAATGTGGGCCGGTCAAACCGAGGTCCTAGTCCCCTTGTTGGGACTTCCTCCCGCCTCTTTTCTTGAGAGCTCTTTATTGGCTTCTCATGGGGTAGCTTTTACCAGGGCCTTAGCCCTCTTCTCTTCTCTGTTCGCTCCAACTCCTTCCTTTTTGGCTCAGTCAACGCTCCGTTACAGGAGTCCACCTTACCAACTTGGCCATAAATTGGGGCATCGACCAAACTCCTCCTAGAAGCGCCACCAAGGTTATCTTCTTGTCTTGGTCGTCGGTGGTCATGCGCTCCTTGTTGAACCGGGTTAGATAGGACGTTAGGCTTTCTTCCTCTGCTTGTTTGATGGTGAGGAGGTAAGCCGCCTCCTTCAACTCAACATGAACTGAGTTAGAAACAATCTGGCTAGCTCACCAAAACTATCCACTGATCAGGGTGCTAAAGACCCGAACCATACGCGTGTCGGCCCCTTCAAGGTCAGTGGAAACGCTCTACATGCTACTTCTCTTGGGAAGCCATGCAGCGTCATGTGAGCCCTGAAAGTTTCTAGGTGCTCAAGAGGATCACTTCCTCCGTCATATATTTCCATAGCTGGGACCCTGAACTTTGGTGGTAAGGGCACTGTCATCACCTCCTTCATGTAGGATAGACCATTGCTTGTGAGCAACTGGTCCACCGTTGACGATGTACCCACCTTCCTTGCTATCTCCTCATATTTTCTTTTAAGATTACGGAGCTCGTCTTGCATGTTCTTCTACTGCTCTTCCTTATTCGGTCTAGCTTGCGTGTTTCGGGACCTCGCATGTTCACTGTCGATGGACTCTGCTCTGCCCTCCTACTCCTGCCGAGGTTTTATGAATTCCTCATTTTCCTTACGAAGTGCAAACGCTTCGTCAGTTAACTTTTTCACCCATTCCTCCATGTTCTTGAATCTTACTTTCATGGTGTTTCCCATATCTCTCCTGAGTTGTCTGGAAAGGGTTGTTGCAGGTATGAGAAAGACATGTAAGAATCACAAGGATCCCACAGACAGTGACACTTTTTAACGTCGTGTTTTGCACAACTTTGGGCCAGGCTCCGACAACTCGGAGAGGGCAGCCTTAGGGCCGGGGAGTTTCTGATGCCAAAGTTAATAAGTATTCTTGGAAACTTGTAAATAAGTGAAAGAGTATAGGTATCAGAGAGAGTATTCTCATACCTTGGACTTACTATTTATACTATAAGTCTGGGGGGGATAGATCGTGTCTGCCCCCATGGAGTCTGCGTCCTTCATACTATTCCCTGAGTCAGAGTCCTTCAATGCGGCATGGCTATGTGACAACATCATTAATGTGGCGTGTAGTCCTAGTAGTGGTGTCATTAATGCGGCGTGATTCTCCGATTTCCTTCTCCCAGACAGTATCCTTGGTGGTCTGTTGATGTTATTCCTGTCAGAAGATCAAGGGTTCCCCGCATATTATGCCTACAATACGGACAAACACTTGAGAGCTGGACATTACTTGAGGGGCCTTTAGATCGACGAGTTTCATCCCTTGCAGCACCCTCCCTCCTGCAAGTTGCGTCCAGAGGACCCTTCCCATGGGCCGGTTGGAGACTTTGTTTGTTCTGGGCTGGGCCTTGGGTCTTAATTCCCTTAACTTTCATTCATAGGCCCGTTGGGTTTAGTAGGGGGAAAACCTCCTTACACTCATATTTGTTATTGTTGAGTTTGTAATATTCATTTTATTATAAGTTAAAATCAATTAAATATTGATATTTTTTGTTAGTAGGTAGTCTTATTTTTTTTTAGATATTATGACTACTAATAAATATTAATTTTAACTTTTAAATGAAATTATGTTAATCAGGTTAAATTTCTTATATGAGTTAGTTCAACCTATTTACATTAAACGTGTTGAAATGAGTCATGTCGTATTGACCTATTTCTAATTAATTATTAAACATGTCAAAACAGGTAACACGACACGACCTATTATTTAAATAGGTCGTGTTAGGATTTGAAGATATGACCCGTTTAGCTTAACATTTTGTGTTTGGGTTGAACCATATAGTTGAATGCCTATGACTTAACACGACATGAACACAAATTGTCACCCTTAGTATAGAAACACACACACACACACACACACATATATATATATACATGCATGCATACATACATACATACATACATACATACATACATACATACATATATACATATATAAGAATATTAATATATAGAAATAAATTATATGCAAACATACACACACACACACACGATGTATAGACGAGCTCTAATCAAGCTAAGCTAATGAGCCGAGTTTAATGGAATATGTATTATTTACTAATCAAACAGGTTTATGCTTTCAAAGTTTCTTTTAATAAGTTAAGCTCGATTCGAGTTTAACCAAGCATATATCAGGCAAAAAATAATATAGACTGGTTCATTTATAGCCCTAAAGGTGGGAGAGACCAACAAAATTATTATATTTTATAATTTTATAATCTGAACATGAGAGATAAAAATATTATATGAACCCAACATATGATTCATATGCTAGTACATATATATATATTATTGCCAAACCTCTTTGGTATCAGAGCCAAACCCGATTTGGCTGGTAATAGTTGTGTTGTTTCTACTCTTTATGTCCATTGATCAATTTTCTATTCTCCTATTCTTATCATTTACTATGTTGTGTCTATTTCTTGTCTCTGTTGGCGCCACCCTAGTCGTAAATTGAATTCCCATAATCAAACAATAGGGCCCGTCAAGCCAAAGAAAGTGTTAGGGCATGAGAGGTAGAGGGTTGGTTAAGATATGTGTTATGAAATGCAATGGTGATTTGAGAGAAAACATGATTAGTGAGTGTTAACCTTGGGGTGTTAGCCAAATTTAAGATGAATACAATGTTTAGATCCAATTCTTTGGTTAGCTCCAGATCTAGTTTACCTCCTGATATTATCAATGAGGAAGACTATTTTGTTGAAGAGTTTTATTGCCTAATTTCAATAAATGGAGTATTCCAAAGATTGATGCTAAACCTATTTACAAAACTAGGAGGATTCAGTTTGCTTTAAAAAATGAGTGTAATAAAGACTATTGAATAGACTTATGCTATTTCTAAAACTCATGAAAAATATTGTTTATTTAATCGAAAATCCATCCATGATTTTCTTATTGAAGGTTACAAATTCTTGCATATTGGTTCTGTACAAGTGGTTGTAGAGCCTCTTACCTATAAGGGAATTAATGCTTATGTGCTTTTATGTTTGCAAGATGTCATGTTCAAGAAATTTGAAACTAGTATACTTGCCACTTGGTATGATTTTGTAATATCCCTGTGATGTGTATGTTGCGGATGGGTTGGATATTAGTATTTCTGGGTTGATTCTTGATGGAAAACGTTATGCAGGTGAGCTGTTTGTGGAAAGAACTCTAAGAAAAACTGGAAAAGAGATGGATATAGGGTTCTTCGAGGGACCCTTAACCTCCCATAGACCTGATTCAATATTCTCAGAATAAAATGTCAGATGCCCAAGTTTGTGCCCCCGGACTAATCCTAATACCCACGCAGGAGTAACTAACCAAAGCAGTAATAAATGGACACGTGTCCAGACTCATAACAGAATAAAGCAAAAATTCAAATAACACGTTCTAGACCTTCTAAAGAAACACAAGTCTGAAATGTAAATAACTGAAATTATGCAAATGGGGCGTTTAATGAATCCAACGAAACGGTGCGGTTTGGGTGAAACGGTGAGCTTCAATCCTAGCTGCTGCTGTGTGTTTTGGTACTCGGTTCAAGGTTGCTGCTATGCGTTTTGATGTCAGGTTTTACTTCACTTGACTTCCCGAACTCCTTCACTTCAGTTCTACCTTGTCTTCGCAGCTGTCTTCGGTTCCCTGTAACCCTAACTCTTTGCCATACGTCTCCTTCCCCCTAGCCTCATAACAATCCTCCCCTGTTAAAGGACCTTGCCCACAAGGTGCGGGTATAGGTCCTTAATCCTTGACAGCGATTCCCACGTGTTGTTCTCCGAGGAAGCCCCAACCCACTTGATGAGGATCTCCGTGATCGCACGGTTGCCTTGCCGTTTGAGACGGCGCTCGATGACTCTCTCGGGCTCTGGCTGGATTTCCCCCTCATTATTTACAGGAGGAAGCTTGGGAAGAGGACAGATCTGGGTTCCTAGCTTGGGTTTCAAGCAAGAAACATGGAACACGGGATGGATGCGCGAGCTCTCCGGTAAATCCAGTTTGTACGCCACTTTCCCAACCCTTTTTAACACTTGGAATGGGCCATAGAACCGAGGGGACAGTTTGAGGTTGTGGCGTGTTGCAATAGAACTCTGCCGATAGGGCTGCAGGCGAAGGTAAACCCAATCTCCCTCTCCAAACTCACGATCTGATCTCTTTTTATCCGCGTAGTATTTCATTCTCTGTTGGGATTGCTGTAAATTGTTTTGGAGTAGAATTCGAATCTTGTCTCTTGTAATTAAATGTTGATCCACTGCATCTGTAAGGGCTGTCCAGGGAATATAGGAGGTAAGTTTAGGTGGGCAGTACCCATACAAGGCCTCAAATGGGGAAATTTTGGTCGAAGTGTGGTATGAGGAATTATACCACCATTCGGCCATTGGTAGCCATTGGACCCAGCTCCTAGGTTTATCACCTGCATAGCAACGTAAGTAACCTTCCAAGGTCTTGTTAAGGGCTTCAGTCTGACCATCAGTTTGTGGATGGTAGGCTGAGCTGTAGTGTAACACAGTACCCTGCAGCTGAAATAAGGTCTTCCAAAAAGTACTCAGAAAAATAGGATCACGATCCAAGAGGATAACCTTAGGCAACCCATGTAGTTTAAAAATTTCCTTAAAGAAGGATTGTGCAACTCCAGCAGCTGTGTATGGGTGTGCCAATGCAACAAAATGACCATATTTGGTCAATCTATCAATGACTACTAAGATGACATTGAACCCTTGAGATTTAGGTAAACCTTCCACAAAGTCTAGTGAGATTTCCTCCCAAGCTTGTGAAGGAATTGGGAGGGGCTGGAGCAGACCAGGGGGTAAAATGGCCTCAGTTTTATTTATCTAGCATGTGTCACATTCCCTTACCATACTTTTGATGTCCTTCTTCATCCCTAGCAAATAAAAGTCACGTTTTGCTCTTTGGTATGTCTTCACAAAACCCGAGTGACCTGCTTGGGGGTCTTAGTGAATGTAAGTGAGGACCTTAGCCTTGAACAGGGACTAAGGGTCAATTACCAACCTACCTTTTTTGAAGAGTAACCCTTGCTTCAGAACATAATCTTTAGGCCCTTGCTGACCTGTTGTAAGCTGCTGGATAATCTTATTTAACTCAGGTGAGCCTGCATAAGTGGCTTTGAGTTCATCAATCCACATAGGGGTGGAAATGTAAGAAGGCCTAGGAATCCTCCTTGAATCAATTCTGGTTCATGCCTTCGAGAGAGGGCATCCGCTACTTTATTTTCCCTTCCTTGCTTATACTGAATTGTAAAGTCATAGCCCATTAACTTTGTGATCAATTTTTGCTGTTTTGTCGTGCCTACCTTTTGCTCCAAGAGGTACTTAAGTGATTGTTGATCGGTTTTAACAACAAAGGTCTGACCCAATAGGTAGGGTCTCCACTTGTGAACTGCCATGACTAGAGCTAGGACCTTTTTTTCATAAGTAGAGAGGGTCAAAACTGTCCCCTTCAATGCTTTGCTTAAATAGGCAATAGGCTGGCCCTCTTGCATTAATACAGCCCCCACCCCACAACCACTTGCATCACATTCAATAATGAATTTTTGGCAAAAGTTAGGTAACCGTAACACTGGTGGAGTTGATACTGCTGCCTTAAGTTCCAGAATTGCCACATTAGCCTTATCATTCCACTGAAAAGAGTTCTTTCGCAATAGAGCTGTAAGTGGGGCTGCAATAAGGCCATAATTCCTTATAAATTTTCGATAATACCCCGTCAAGCCTAGGAAGCCTCGCAAAGCTTTAGTATTCGCTGGAGTTGGCCACTCCACCATTGCTTGTATTTTCTTTGGGTCTGCTTTAACACCCTCACCAGAAACTAGGTGACCCAAATACTCCACCTCAGCTACACCAAATTGACACTTGGATAATTTAGCGAATAAGCAATGGTTAGATAAGGTTTGTAGTACCACTTTAAGATGCCCAAGGTGCTCATCCATGGTGCGGCTATATACCAGGATATCATTAAAAAAAACTAAGACAAATCGCCTTAAATATGGTCTGAAAATTGTATTCATGAGCCCCTGAAAAGTTGAGGGTGCATTGGTAAGCCCAAAGGGCATTACCAAGAATTCATAATGTCCCTCATGAGTGCGGAAGGCCATTTTAGGGATATCCTCCGGTACTACCCTGATTTGATGATAGCCGGATCGAAGATCCAACTTTGAGAACACTGCTGCCCCATGTAGTTCATCTAGGAGTTCATCAATCACCGAAATGGGAAACTTGTCCTTGACCGTTTCCTGGTTTAGTGCTCGATAGTCAACACATAAACGCCAACTCCCATCAGCTTTGCGGACCAATAAAACAGGTGAAGAAAAGGGGCTAGAGCTGGGTCTAATAACACCTGTTTTAAGTAATTCAGCCACTATTTTCTCTATTTCTGACTTCTGGTAGAAGGGGTACCTATAAGGCCGTGTAGAAATGGGACTAGTACCCTCTTTGAGGATAATACGATGGTCATGAGACCTCATAGGTGGCAGCCCCGTGGGTTCCTTAAAAACTTGGGTAAATTCTGATAAAACTTGCTTGAGTTCTGGGTGGTTTACCTCATTGCTCAACAATGTAGGTGTAGCTTGTAATTGGAGAATTAAACCCTTCTCATTGTAACATGAATTGAGAAACATTTTGTGGCAATCCGAGAATGAAGTCTGTTGTAGTTGAAGGCCCTTAAACAAAACTGATTTACCCTCCCACTGAAACTGCATTTGTAGGGCAGAAAAGTTCCAATTTATGGAGCCAAGGGACGCAAGCCACTGAATTCCTAAGACTCCATCACAACCAGCTAGTGGTAATACAAAATAAGAGGGTTTAAAACAAACCCCTTGAATTCGAGTATCTATTTCATCACAAGATCCCAATGTTTCTACCAGTGCACCATTAGCCACTTGCACTTGTAACTTTGACTGACTATTAATGGGCAGGTTAGCTTTTGTAACAATAGATGGGTCAAGGAAGTTGTGAGTACTTCTTGTGTCCACTAAAATAAGCACTGATGCAGTACCAATATGGCCATGTAATCTCATAGTTTTAGGGCAAGGAGTACCTGTTAAGACATTCAATGTAATTGTTGGGCCTTCGAGTGTAGTTGGTGGTGCTGTTTCCGTCATATCCGTGGAGTCATAGAACACTTCTTCACCCTTGTCCTCAGTATTCTGGTCAGCAGCTTGTAGAAAGTAAATTTTTGGAGATTTACACACATGACTCAAATGCCATTTTTCATCACAATGAAAACATAATCCACGCTTCCGTATATCATCCATATGGCTCGGTAACACCCTTCTCATGGGGTTAGGTGACTTTGGGGGCTGAGTCATACTTGTGTTAGGGGCTGACCACTGATTTCCAGTGGTGCTTTGATATGGATTTCGGTCTGCCCATGGTTTAGCATTTCTTCTTGTATTAACCCAAAATTCTTCTTGTATTTTTGCGAGGCTAAATGCTATGTTGAGGTTCGCTGGTTTGAGCAACCGAAGAGGAAGGCGGATGTCATCTTTGAGGCCGCTAAGGAAGCAGCTCAACTTATGGGTGTCGGAGAGCCCTTTTAATCTGTTAGAGAGAGACTCAAACTGAGCTTTATACACAGCCATTGTCGAGTGTTGTTTCAGCCTAGTGAGTGACTCCATCGGATCGTCATATGCTGTCGAACCAAAGCGTAGTTGAAGTGCCTCAGTGAAGGTCAGCCAGTCCGTAAACTGCCCAGTATCAATTGCATCTTGGTACCACGTGAGAGCCTCTCCCTCCATGTGGTATGAAGCCATTAAAAGCTTCTAAGCATTAGGTGTTTGATAAAATGAAAAATAGTGGTGCACCTTGAAAACCCACCCTGTTGGGTCCTCACCACGAAAATGAGGAAAATCCAACTTGACTCCCCTTGGTGTGTGCCTACGTTGCTCTCCATCATGTTCTACCTCACGGTCTATCTCTTGTCTCTCTTGATGGTCACGGTTTGGGTGCTGGGCTTGGTTTGCTAACACAGTTCTTAGCATTTCATGAATTTGTTGCATTTGTTCACTCATGTTGTGAATAGCTTGATCATGCTGGAGTAGCATATCTTGTTGTTGCTGCTTGGTGCGGATATGTTCAGCCATTAGGACGTTAGGCTCTAGATACCACTTGTAATATCCCTATGATGTGTATGTTGCGGATGGGTTGGATATTAGTATTTCTGGGTTGATTCTTGATGGAAAACGTTATGCAGGTGAGCTGTTTGTGGAAAGAACTCTAAGAAAAACTGGAAAATTGATGGATATAGGGGTCTTCGAGGGACCCTTAACCTCCCATAGACTTGATTCAATATTCTCAGAATAAAATGTCAGATGCCCAAGTTTGTGCCCCCGGATTGATCCTAATACCCACGCAGGAGTAACTAACCAAAGCAGTAATAAATGGACACGTGTCCTGACTCATAACAAAATAAAGCAGAAATTCAAATAACACGTTCTAGACCTTCTAAAGAAACACAAGTCTGAAATGTAAATAACTGAAATTATGCAAACGGGGCATTTAATGAATCCAACGAAACGGTGCGGTTTGGGTGAAACAGTGAGCTTCAATCCTAGCTGCTGCTGTGCGTTTTGGTACTCGGTTCAAGGTTGCTGCTGTGCGTTTTGATGTCAGGTTTTACTTCACTTGACTTCCCGAACTCCTTCACTTTAGTTCTACCTTGTCTTCGCAGCTGTCTTCGGTTCCCTGTAACCCTAACTCTCTGCCATACGTCTCCTTCCCCCTAGCCTCATAACAGATTCAATCATCTCTATTTAATGGCCCAGTACATGTGGATAAAGAACATGGAGGCGGAGGTGGCTATGGCAATGTTGGTTGAGGACGTATCTATTAATGATACGGAGGTAGATACAAAGCAAAGGGATGAGGACCAAATGAAAGAGGATGCTTTCTGTTTGGAAGAAGGTCACTGTCGGATCCGAAACCTGATATACATGCCGAAGTGTTTCCGCAGGACAAAGATTATCATACAGAAACAGAGGAAGAAGCCGGGAAGAGGAAATATAACAACAAAAAAATTCAAGAAAATCAGTAGTTCTAATCGGGTGATTACTCAAGCCACACAATTTTCTTTATGACAGGTTCTATTTTGGTGTGGAACATTAGGGGACTCGGAACTTCTGTGGGACGTTTAAAGAGTTTGCTCAGTAAATTTAAATCGAAGATGGTAGTTTTGTTGGAGCCTTTCCAGAATTTTGATAAAGCTCAATCTTACATGCGGGCTCTTCACTTTGATAATGTAATATCTAATGAAGAAGTTGTTGGGAAAATATGGGTCTTGTGGATGAATGATATGGTTGTGCAGGTTATTCAGATGACATCGCAGTTCTTGTCTTTAAATATAGCGGAGGGTGATTTTCAGTTTTTGGGTAACTTTATATCTGCAAAGTGTAATATGATGGATAGGTGGATTTTATGGGAGGAGTTGAGGTGGAATAATCTGAGTGAGGATCCTTGTTTGTTTGCTGGAGATTTTAACATTATTTGTTCGAATTTGGAAAGGAGGGGTGGTAGATCAAGGCCAATAGCTGCTATGGATGATTTTAACTGATGGATTCATGAGGGTGGATTGATGGATTTAAATTCACATGGTAGTAAGTTCTCTTGGTGTAATGGTCAGCATAGATTAGCTAGAGCTTAGGCTAAACTGGACCGTGTTTTACTTGATGCTAATTTAATGTCTACTTTCCCTAATGCGACTTGTTCGTATTTGCCGAGGACGACTTCGGATCATTGTCCCATGCTAATAGAGTTTCTTAAGGATCCTTATTCCTATGGTCCTTCTCCATTTCGATTTCAGCAAATGTGGGTTGAGCATCCAGAGTTTATAGATTTTGTAAAGAATGTGTGGTCTATACCAGTGGTTGGGACGGGGCTTGTTAAGCTTGCTAGTAAGCTTAAAAAGGTTAAGGTGGCTCTTCGTGAATGGAATAAGTGGGTGTTTGGAAGGACCAATGCTCATATTGCATCTCTAGAAGTGAAGGTTGAGGCACTTGAAGGGTGTATGCAAAGAGAATGGGATATTGATGCCTAGAGGGAGCTTGTGGTGCCCCCTGCTAAGTTGTCCTCTTGGAGACATATGGAAGATATCAGATTAGCTCAAATGGCTAAAATAAAATCGAATATGGAAGGTGATCGGAACTCTAAATTCTTTCATGTGTGGTTAGCTAATAAAAGACGTAAAAGAATTCAAGGAATGAGAACTCCGGACGGGATTGAGTTCAATTCACCGGAAGAAATTCATATGGTGCCGTTGATTATTTTGCGGATTTCCTTAAAAATACTAATCAGTTAAGAGCACTTCTGGATTTATCACATTTGATTTCGCCGGTTATTGAAGAAGAGGATTGTACCTGCCTTTGTTGTATCCCTTCCTTGGATGAAATAAAGGAGGCTCTCTCTTCTATTCCTATAAACAGTTCTCCTGGGCCAGATGGTTTTGGAGCATGTTTTTTTAAAATTTGTTGGGAGGTGATTAAGATGGATGTCTTGGCAGCTATCTCTGAATTCTTTCTCTCTAAAAAACTTCCAATGTTTTATTTGGCTTCTTTTATTGTGCTTATTCCGAAGACAGATGTACCTACGGGATTTGATAAATTTAGGCCGATAAGTCTTTGTTCGGTATTCTATAAAATTTGTTCAAAAATTATTGTGAATCGTCTGGCAGGTTTTCTTCCAAAATTGATACCCTTTGAGTAAGGAGCTTTTATATCTGGGAGGAGTATATTTGAGAATATTAGTATTACTCAGGAAATGGTTCATTCCCTGAATAAGGTATCTCATGGAGGCAATATTATGATTAAAGTTGACATGGCCAAAGCATATGATCGTGTAGAGTGGAATTTCTTGATGGAGGTCCTTCGTTGTTATGGATTTCCTCCTTCTTTTTGTGAATTAATTCGTGCTTGCATTTCAAAGTGGTCGTAGGTTACGTCAGGGGGATTCATTATCGCCTTATCTATTTATTATTATTCAGGAAGTCCTTTCTCGTCTTTTGGAATAGAGTGTGGCGGCAAACAAGATTGGGCAATTCTCCCAATCTCGAGGTACTCCTCAGATTTCTCATCTTATGCATGCGGATGACATTGTGATTTTTTTGAACGGAAGTAAGAAGTTTGTTAGGGAACTTTTATTGGTGTTTGAAAAGTATGAAGCATGGTCAAGCCAAATGATTAATAAAGAAAAAACAACCATATTTTTCTCTTCAAAAATTTCTGTTGCTCATAAAAGAGCTCTAAAAAGGCTGACAGGGTTCTCGGAAGGCTCTTTTCCCTTTAAATATCTGGGGGTTCCGATTGTATTGGGGCGTCTAAAGCATGTGCATTTGGAGGAGATGGTTAACAAAGTCTGGAACAAAATTAGCGGCTAGAAAATGAAGCTCCTCTCCTCAGGTGGCCGTCTAATACTTCTTCGGCATGTGCTTTCTAGTATGGCTTTACATTTATTTGCTGTTTTGCAGGTTCCCCAATCTATTATTAAAGTGTTAAACCGAATGATGAGTATATTTTCCTGGGGTGAGGTGAATGGTAAAGCAAAAAAAAAAAGTGGGTGGTATGGGACAATATTTGTAAACCAGTAAAGGAAGGGGGTCTGGGCTTGCATAACTTGGAGGATATTCAAAAAGCGTTGCATATGAGGCTTGCATGGAATTTAATTCAAGGTAAATCCTTATGGACAAATTTTTTTAAAGGAAAATATGTGAGCTCTTTGCCTTGGTCTCTCATTGATACGAAAAAAGGTATGAGGTTTTGGAAAACAATAGTTAAGAGTATTCCTGATGTGCTGAATAATTCAAAGTGGAGAGTGAGGGAGGGGAATATTTTATTTTGGTATGATAAATGGAGGGATAGGGGTCCGTTATTTGAGGATTTCCAGATTGTGTGGACTCTGTTGCTTAAAGTTAAGTAGTGTAAGCTGAATAATAGTTGGGATATGGAGCTGTTGGTTTCGTTAGTGGGTCAGAACAATGTGGATGATATTATTGAGGCTTTGGCCAGTTGTAAGGAGGGGTATGTGTTGATCTGGACTAAAGCTGAGAGTGTTAACTTTTCTACTAAATCAGCTTGAGATTGCATTCGAATAAGAGGTTCAAGTTTGGATTGGCATCCTTGGATGTGGCATAGGTTGTTGCCTCTTAAAATTTTGGTTTTTATGTGGAGAGCATGGAATATGGCTTTGAGCATTGATGATAGTCTTAGACGGATTGGGATCCTGATAGTTTCTCGTTGTGATTGTTGTGAAGTAGGTAAGTATGAGGATCAAAATCATGTTCTGTTTGGAGGAGAGTTTGCAGCTAACATATGGTGTTATTGTGGTAATATTTTTGTTCTACCTCTTGGTCGTACTTGGATGGAGACGGTGACGGCCTGGTTTAGACGTGCGTCAACCGACTCTCAAGTGGGGATTTTTGTGGGGCTACTTTCGTCAATTATTAGTTGGCATCTTTGGTGTAGAAGATGCACTGCCCATATGGAGGGGCGCACTCAATCTATTAGTGTAGTTTGGCATACTATTAAGAATTGGATGAGCTCAATAAGTCAAGACATGAAAAAGGTTAAGAAATGTTCTAAGTACGAATTGCAGATTTTACAAGCTTTGCAAATTTCGCCTAAAGTCTCCGTGAGACAGTATTTAAAGCTTGTGGCTTGGCAAAAACCTGCTCAAGGGTGGTTTAAATTGAATACAGATGGTAATAGTCTAGGAAACCCAAGTTCTTCTGGGGTGGGTGGTATTATTAGAAATGATCAAGGTCACTTGGTTCATGCTTTTAATTCTCATATTGGCTTCGGTTCTAATAATAGAGTTGAGTTGTTAGCTCTGATGCAGGGCCTTAAAGCCTGTAAAAATCTAGGGATTAATTTTGTAGAAATAGAATTAGATTCTCAAGTGGTAATCTCGTGGTGGAATAGGTGGAGATATGGAGTATAGTATTTGGAGGCTTTTTGGGAGGATATACTTGTCCTTATGGACTCGATGGTTTGCATAGTTTGGCACGTTTATAGGGAAGGAAATAAAGTTACTGACTGGTTGGCTCGGAGCGGGGTGGCTGGTCTTAACACAGAATGGAATATTATTGGGGATTTGCCTAGGATCCTTCGAGGATTAATTCGATTGGATAAACTTGGTTTACCATCTTTGTGTTGCTGTTAGAGTTAACCCTCATGTGATGTTTGGTCGTTGTGTTGGTTTTTTAAGATTTTATTGTCTATTTGTGTTGTGCTAACGTTTTTTTTTTTTTTTTTTTTTTTGCAGGTGGGGTTTTGCTGCTTGTTTTTTTCTCTGTCTTTTTGTTTTTTGGATATAAAAAACTATGCTATTTTGATACCTGGTTTTGGAACTTTATATTGTATCCCCAGGTATTGGTTTGTAACCAAGGTTTTCCTCCGCCATAAGTGAGGGTTTATTAATAAAATTAGGACGGGGTCACTCGTGGACAGGTGATTCTCGACTCTTTAATAAATAAATAAAAACCCTTACTTTGTATGATCTTAATATCCTAATATCACTTGGTATGACTTAAGTATTTTGACATCTAGTCATGCTATGGATGAAGGGCGCAAACCCCTTCCTATTGTTTATCGTATTTATTACAGAGTATTGAAAACTAATTTAAGTCCTAAAGATGTTTTAAAAAATCCAGGAGATAAAACTTTGCTATTCCAAAATTCTAATCCTAATGCTAAAATCCAAATTCCAAAAATGATTCATTGGAGATATATCACTCTTCCTAATAAATGGTTATTGGAACATGAATCTCAGCGTGCTAAACTTGTTTCTGATGAGATTAATATTTATTATATTTAGCAATATCTTGATGAAACTGTTAAAATAAATTATGATAATATGGTTAATAAACCGGTATTGATCAATGAAAGAAGGATTTTTTTCACTGTATCTACTGCTTCAAAAAATCTAGTAAGGAGAGATCAAGATCTCAATGATTTTCTAGAAAGTACTGTTAAGCCCGATTTAAAGCTAAAAGGAGTTGTTAGTAATACCTCCCAAGTTAGCACAACTTATTATACTATTAAGTATGCAGATTTATCTAAAAAAGATAAAGTTGTTAAAGAAGAAGAAGAATTGTAACACCCCGGTCCCCCGCATCATTTTTTTAAGATCTCAGAGAACCGAAGTGCTACTAGACCTTGACTTAAAAACTTTTATTCTTAATGAAGCGTCAGATACAACAGATTCCATAAATAAATAAAGTTAATCTTTATTAAATAATTAAAATCCAAAAGAGAGTCTGCAGAATCACTTATTTAAAATCAATAAAGTCTCATGTGCTTATTATCAAAATAACTTATTAAACTAGAAATCATAAAACTGAGCATGACATAAACTATCTAGGCCTCTGCCTCACCTCCCTGGGCCAAGTCCTGTCCTACAGCTCCATCCTCATAAAAATTCTCACCTGAGGAGGTTAAAACATAAAAATATACACAAATGAGTCGAATCCTCAGTACCCACGGTTGACTCTTGTGAGTTAGGTTTAGTAAATCTAAATAGATTCTGATTCCGCCTGTGGTCGCGAGTTATGGCATACATAAGGAAGATACACTGGGTGCACTACCAACATATACAACTTGGTAATGCAATATCCAATAACATATGGGTCTTCATACTTCACATTCATACTTCATCGTAATCATACTTGCATACTTATCATATCTTGTCATGTCATAGATTTTAAGTGAAATCGTCTCTTATCATATCATAGATTTCAAATGAAATTGCATTCTTTCATAAAATGTTATGATACATGTTTCCTCACATAAAATCATGATTTTTCATAAATATTTTAATCCATCAATCTTCACATAAAATCATGCATGGATTTTCATAAAATATCTTGATACACATATTATGGAACTAACGTGAAACTTATGCATAAATCATGGCATTTATAATTAATCATGACTTAGATACATAAAAAGAGGTTTCCAATGGAGAGCGTACATGCAAATACTTTTATAAAAAAACATGTTGTTTACCGTACATACATGTAAAGGTGATAATGTTACTTACCTCGTAGCGCTAATCCAATAATTCCGGGGTGCGACTAATTAACTATAAAATACATGTAACTTATGTAAGTTTCTAATTTAACACGTACTTCGTAATCAAAACTCGAATTACCAAAATATTCAATATTTCTCTAACACCTAAAATCCTCAAAACTCCTAAAATATTGTCAATCTCCAATTTTACATAATTTCTCCAATGATCATGTCATTAAACTCCAACAATATGATCAAGCCTAAACATGTCACTATAAATAATAAACCCTAAAATGGTTTCTCCACAATCTCCATGATAAAAACTTTTGTGTTTGTAACCTTAATTAAATTTCTCTACATGCCGTTATAATTTGTAACCCCATAATCCGTGACTGCAAATGACCTAAAATTAGGGCATATATGTAATTTGACTAGAGTCTCAAGGTTTATATGTATGTGTCTAGAGCTTCCTGATTTTGACTTAGAAGATTGGTGTTTTATAATCACTTGAAGAATAGATGGCTTACAATAAGAGACTGAAGAGGGAGAGAATAACGTGTGTGTGAGAGAGATATTAACCAACAGAGGGGAGGGAGGGAGAGAGAGAGAGAGGACGTGCGACGTAGGCTTTCAACTTGAGATGTGAGGGATGTTCGTGGCATACTGTGGACTCAGACGGAGCAGCTCCTTTTTGGCTTCATGGGGTATACGTACAATGTTGGTTTTGGTTTGGGCGTGGTTGTCTCTATTTTTAGGTGGATAAAACAGAGGCTGGCGGTGGCTGAGATGTTGAGGCTTTCAGCTTCTGTGGGTCACGGTGGGGGAGCAAGTGCTCTATTTTGAGGAGCACACATAGAGGTTGGTAGTGGCTATCATGCGTGGGACGGCTGCAGGTTGTTTCTGTGGGGATGCGATGGGCTTTGCAGCTTGGAGCGTGCGAGGTATTTTCCTGGCGACAATGATTGAGTGGAGGCCATAAGGGTGTTGGCCTTACTTGGGGAACGACAGTGCAACCTACGCATATATGTTATGTATATATGCGGTACCTTAGGGGAGAGAAGGAACATGCCATGTGTACGGGACTACGGGGTATATATATAGCAGGTAGGGCTTAGGAATCTTAACTTGAAGATGACTTATAGAATTGTAAGAGAGTTCTATTGGGGCAGGAATCCAAGTGGAAGGTGGAGACGTGCATAAGTTAGAGTTATAGAGAAGACAGTCAGTTGAAGAGTTTTAACGTGAAGATGACTTGTAGAGTTATAATCTTGTTTGGAAAGAATTTCGTTAGGCGTGAATCCCAGTGAAAGGTAGAGAAGTGTATGGCTTAGGAGAACCAACATTGGGCCTAGCGAGTTTGGGTTTCTAAAATATCGGTTCATTAATTTCCGTTAAAATCATCAGCTAACCTTAATGACTTTTAAAAATAAAATTTTGGGCCTTCGGGCCTAACAAAATCCCAATAAATAATAACTCGCAACTTTTCAAATATGGCCCATAAAAATGATTTGTGATAAATCGAGCTTTTGAAATTGATTTGATTGATTTGTATAATGAGTATAATTCTATTAAAAATAAAGAAAAAAGAAAATGCTATCATGCTACTTTTGATGAAAGAGAAAAATTACATGTTAAACGAAAATGGAAAGAAAAAATGCATGATATGCAAAAACATATGTTATTTCTTGATTTTGTTGAAAACTATTATGTTTCAAAAAATGTTTATAAGAATAGTTTAAATACGGTAAAAAGATCAAATTTTGTTACTGAAAACAAATTTATTGTTCGGCCAAGCCATCCACCTCTTGAAGCGGTTATTATTAACCATCAAGGAGCAAAGGTTAAGGCTTTTCCTTTTAAAATTCATGTTGTTGATACTAGTTTTTCTACTTCTGTTTTGACAAAGAAGATTATTGAATAAAATGGTTTTGTCAATTAGGGGTGGGCAGCGGGGCCCCGCCCCCGCATGGCAGGGCGGGCAACCCCACTCCGCCCATGGGGGGGTGGCACCCCCCGCCCCGCATCTAGGGCCCCTAGAGGGAGGGCCCAACCCCACCCCTTCGCCCCCGCCCCCGCCTACATTTATATATATATATATTATATACATATATATATAAACATAAATATATATTTATATTTTACAAATTGTGTATATATAAATATATATTACAATTTGTTAGGCTTGTTCACAAAGTATGCATTGGTAAATTTAAAAACTACATATTTTACAAAATATGCACTAGCAAATTTAAAAATTACATGGTTTTTAAATTATAGTCATATTTACAAAATTTAAATTTATAATTTAGGTATAAAAATGTATTTTTAATTACTTTTACACTTAGAAATAATTTTTAAATCAAATAAAATGTAGTATTTTTTTGAAGTAGAAGGAGGCGGGGCGGATTGGGAATCCGCCCCGTACCCCGCCCCAGCATCCTAAGGGCAGGGGACGGGGGTGAAAACCCCACCCCCCACCCCATGCGGGGCGGGGTGCGGGGAAAGGGTGCCCCCGCCTCGTAGGGGGCAAGTAGCACCCCTATTGTCAATAACTCTTTGCATGCTATGTTATGATGCCCACGTAATTGTGCCACATCAGGGAAGGATCTCAGTTTGGGCCACGAAGGAAGTGTTGGAGATGAGCTAGGAAGCGGTTTACGGAGGGGACATCAAGATCAAAGGAGGAAGCGTAGCATTTAATTTCATGTTCTAGAAGATAGCTTTAGTCTTATTAGTGTTCTTTTACTATTTTACCCTTTTTAGTATAGTTACACCTTTCCATGTGTAATGACTTAATAGTACAGTATATTACCTATCTAGAGAGTATATAGGGTGGAACGTGAGAATAGAGGGGCATTGAAGATTGTTATCTATCATTTTGGTTCATCTTGGAGGTTGGGTGTGCCTCGATACCCACTTTATGAATATAATTTCCTTCAGATCTCATCTATGTTCTTAGCAATTTCTTACAAAAAAATTACAAGATTCATTACAATTGGTATCAGCTGGATCGATCCTTGATGGCTGACAACACCAGATCCAAACACTAGGAAGTAGTTCAACGCTAGGATGCCCAAGAAGAACGAATGCATGCCATGCGTGAGGACATTGCTCAGCTAAGTGAGATGGTTCGCACCTTGGTGACTAACTAAGTTGCTCAGGTTGTCCAGAGGGATCCAAATATGCACCACGATAGGGAGCTTAATGAATTCTACAGGGAAGGCTAGAGGGGGGTGAAACTTGATTTTCTCCATTTCGATGGGATCCACCCAGCATGTTGGGTCTTCAAAGCATCCCACTACTTGGATTACCATCAAAGACCACCTGCACAGAAATTGTTAACAACGTCATATTACATGGAGGGAAAATCACTAGTATGGTACCGAGATGCGGCAGAGAGAGGTCAATTCAATAGCTGGGAAACCTTTACTAGAGCCTTGTTCACTCGATTTGGACCAACAACCTATGATGATCCAATGGAAGCACTCAAGAGGCTGAAACAAGTGACCACGGTAGTAGCCTATAAAGCACATTTTGAAGCATTTTCAAAAAGATTAAGGGGTCTCTCAGAAATCCACAAGTTGAGTTATTTTCTCAGTGGGCTGAAGGATGAAATCTGACTTTCTGTGCCAATGTTGAATCCACTAAACATGAGTGCTGCCTTCCGATTAGCCAAAATACAAGAAGAGTACTTGACTAGCACAAAAAAATTGGTTAAAATTTGGATGGAGAAAAGTAGTAGTCCATCAGGCCCGAGTTCTTACTCTGGGCCTCAACCGACCTAACCACAAGTAAATCGACAGAAGTTGTTTAAGCAGGGAAGGCATATCTCATCAGCTCAAATGGATGATAAGAGAAAAAGGGGGTTGTGCTACCATTGTAAGGAGAAATGGAGCCCCTTTCATGTGTGTAAGTCACCAAAAGTTTATGTCCTTCAAGGGTGTGAGGAGAAATGGAGTATAAAGGGGAAGAGGTTTACTTTGATTCACTAGAGATGCAAGACACTAAGTAATGAGAGCAAGAGGGAAATAAACTGGAGATCTCATTCAGTGCCATCATTGGCACTCCATACCCCGAAACTATGAGACTGCATGACATAATTGGTGGAGAAATGGTGATTATCTTAGTGGATTCAAGAGGCACTCACAACTTCTTGGATCCTTCCATTGCAAAAAAGACTAAGCTCTCAGTTGAACCTACAAGAAGACTCAATGTTAAGGTGGCTAATGAAGACATGGTGACCAGTGAAGGGTACTGCCAGGGGGTGACTACTAAACTCCAAGGTACTCAGTTCTCAATTCCTTTTTATTTGTTGGCCTTAGGAGGACGTGATGCTGTGTTAGAGATTCATTGGCTTGAGACCTAGGGAACCATCACTTGGAATTTCTCCAAGCTGACTATGGGGTTTACTTGGAAGGAAAGAAGAGTGGAGTTATTAGGCTTGAAACTAGGACCATCCACTTTTGAGGAAGGCGGAAAGATAATGTCTAATTGCATGAACAGTAGTAAAGGAGTTTTACTACAACTCTATGGAAGGGAAAATCAAGGATAGTCGGCCTGTGTAGCTAAAAACCCTTTTGACAGCCAAATAAGTAAATTATTATAGCAGTTTAAAATGGTGTTTGATGAGCTAGTGGGGCTCCCCTTGTGAGAAACTAGGACCACAAGATCGTTCCCAAAGAAGGAACCTCTCCTATATCTACAAGGCCCTACCGATACGCTTTTTACCAAAAGGCAGAAATTGAACGAATTGAGTGAATTACTAAAATATGGGATGATCAGGCCTAGCTCCAGCCCATTCTCCTCACCTGTTCTATTGGTCCGTAAGACAGATGAAAATTGGCGCCTATGTGTGGACTACAGGGCCCTAAATCAAAAAACAATTAAAGATAAATTTCCAATCCCAGTTATTTAAGGTCCAGATACCACCAAATTAGGGTGGTACCTGAGGATGTTTTCAAGACGGCCTTTCGCACCCATGAAGGCCATTATGAGTTCTTGGTGATGCCCTTTGGGCTCACCAACACACCCTCAACATTCAAAGGGTTAAGGAATGAGGTTTTCAAGCCATTTCTAAGGAAGTTTGTTCTGGGGTTTTTTTTTGTTTTATGATATCTTGGTGTATAGCAGTAGTTTAGAGGATCATCGAAGTCCCCTTAAACAAGTCTTGGAAAACATAATGAAGAACCAATTGTATGCAAAAATGTTGAAGTGCAGATTTGGGGTCCATGAAGTGGAGTATTTGGGGCATGTAGTGCCGAGAGAAGAGGTAAAGACTGACCCAAATAGGGTGGCATCGATGATAGATTGGCCAGTCCCAACTATCTTGAAGGCATTGAGGGGCTTTTTGGGACTAACGGGCTACTACAGAAAATTTATCAGAAACTACGGGCTTATAGCGGCCCCCCTAATAGCTTTTTTAAAGAAAAATGCATTTACTTGGAACCAACAACCTAGTGAGGCATTCCAGCAATTAAAGAAAGTAGTTTCCCAACCCCTTGTTTTGAAGCTTCCTGATTTCACATAGACCTTCATGATAGAGTGTGATGCTAGTGGGTGTGGTATATGGGTAGTCCTTATGCAAGCAGGGCAACCCATTTCTTATTTCAGCAAGGCCTTAAAAGGAAAAGCTTGGCCCTATCTACCTATGAAAGAGAGCTGTTAGCACTAGTGACAGTTGTGCAAAGGTGGAGGCCTTACTTATTAGGCTAATATTTTATTGTAAAAACAGACCAACAGGCCTTAAAGTTCTTGTTAGAACAAAAAGTGGGGATTATTGCACAACAAAAGTGGGTGACTAAGCTCATGGGGTATAACTTCAAGATTGAATTTAAAAAGGAAAGGGAAAATAAGATGGCAGATGCTCTTTCTAGAAAGTATGAGAGGGGTGAAATGGAAGAATGGGTGCTAGCCATTATTTCATTTCCAACACTAGATTGGATGGAGGAGCTTAAACTAAGCTACTCTTCCTCTCCTGAGCTGCTGGAATTCCTCACCAAGTTCCAGGCTAAGAAAGAGGTACCTAATGGCTATACACTATAGCAGGGGCTAATCTTAAGGAAGGGAAGGTTTTTGATTGACTCTAGTTCTCTTTTCAAGGAAAATGTGTTGCAGTTTATACATAGCAACGCCCAGGCAGGCCACTCAGGTTTTTTAAAGACCTATCAAAGGGCTACGAAGAATTTTTTTGGCATGGAATGAAAGGGGATCTTAAAGAACTGATTAGAAATTGCGAAGTATGCTAGGTTAACAAGCATGAGAATCTCTACCCAGCAAGACTTTTACAACCCCTTCACATTTCAGACCATGTGTGGGAAGAGATTTTCCATGGATTTTGTTGAAGGCCTACCCTCATCTCAAGGAGCTAATGTCATTTTAGTAGTCATTAACAGGTTGACTAAATATGGTCATTTCATGACCTTATCACATCCATACACGGCTACGAGGTCGCACAGGTTTTTTTAAAGGAGGTTTTTAAGCTACACGGGTTCCCTAAGGCCATCATCTCTGATAGAGATCCTACCTTCCTCAATTCCTTCTGGAAGGCACTTTTTACGCTACAAGGGACTTCTTTGAACTATAACTCAGCATACCATCCACAGAGTGATGGTCAGACTAAGGCCCTGAACAAAGTAGTGGAGGGGTACTTGAGGTGTTACGTGGGAACTAAACCTCGACAATGGGCTTAGTGGCTTTGTCTTGCTGAATGGTGGCATAACACCTCATACCACACATCTGCCAAGATATCACATTTCGAGGCACTTTAAGGCTGTCAATCACCTAAGTTAACTACTTACATTCCTAGAACAACCTCTAATGATGTAGCAAATAAGATGCTTAGAACCCGAGAGCAGATCAACAAACTCTCAAGGAAAATTTAAACTTTGCACAACAACGAATGAAGACCTATGTAGATCAACGAAGAACTGAAAGAGAATTCAACTTAGGGGATTGGGTGTACCTTAGGTTACAACCCTATCACCAGAAGACAGTGGCAGGCAGACACCATTTGAAGCTTTCTCCTAGGTTCTACGGGCCCTTTAAGCTGGTCCAACTCGTTGGTAAGGTGGCTTATCAACTGGATCTGCCGCCCGAGTCGAGGATCCACCCCGTATTTCACGTGTCATGTCTCAAGCGAAAGTTGGAAACTCAAGTACAAGCTCTTCCTTCTCTGCCTCAGTCAACAATTCCAGTGAGGTGCAACCAGAGCCAGAGGTAGTGCTGGATCGCCGTCTCAGACGCCATGGAAGTCGAGCTCAAACTGAAGTGCTGGTGAAGTGGATTGGATTGGGGCTTCTTCGAAGACAATACGTGGGAGCCACTGAAGAAGCTTCAAGAAACATACCCACACCTTATGGGCAAGATTCTTTAAGTAGGTGGGTTTGTTATGAAGCCCACGTAAATTGGGCCACAGCAGGGAAGGATCTCAGTTTGGGCCACAAAGGAAGTGTTGGAGATGGGCTTGGAAGCAGTTTACGGAGGGGACACCAAGATCAAAGGAGGCAAGGCAACGTTTAATTTCATGTTCTAGAAGATAACTTTAGTCTTATTAGTGTGCTTTTACTATTTTACCCTTTTTAGTACATTTACAACTTTCCATGTGGAATGACTTAATTGATAGAGTTTGTTACCTATTTGGAGAGTATATAGTAGGGCTGTACACCGATGGGTTCGGCGTCGATTTCGGTGCAAAACCGAGACACCACCGACGTATGCCATGGGTTTGTTGAACCGACCAAAACTAAGGGTTTGGGGAGAGAAAACCAATCATATTGGTCTCGACGTGCGTCGGTGCGGTCTTCGGTCCACCGTCGGCGTCTTTTGTGAAGGAGGAGGAATTGAGGAAGAGTGAAGAAGTATCTCGCCGTCGCTACCATGGAAGAAGAAGAGAGTTGTAGAGGCTAGAGAGGAAGAAGACGACATGGGGAAGAAGAAGAGGGGCGTGGGGGGGTTATTAATTCATATTGAAACGGCGCCTTTTGGCTTAAAAGCCAAACGGTGCCGTTCTATTATAATTTTTTTTAACTTTTAGGCTCTAAAACGACGTCGTTTCACTCATTATAAGTGAAACGGCTCCGTTTTATATACATTTATTAAAAATATATATAAATAGACTGGATCGGCCGGTTTAGCAGTTTTCCAGGGGGTTCAAACCGGTGCTGAACCGCCGATATCGGTTTTCCTTCAATTCCTCTTGACCGCCGACCGGTTCTTTGCCAGTTTCGGTTAGTTCCGTGCTCCGATGGTCAGTCTGATCGGTTCACGGCCGGTTCCGACGGTTCCTATACAGCCCTAGTATATAGAGTGGAACATGAGAATAAAGGGGTATTGAAGATTGTTATCTATCATTTTCGATTCATCTTGGAGGTTGTGTGTGTCTCGAACGATACCCACTTTATCAATATAACCTCCTTCATATTTCATCTCTGTCCCTAGTAACCGCCCCGCATCTGGGGCTCTATCCGGGGGTGGGTACGGGATGGGGGTGACACCCGCCCGCAAATACCACGCCCCGCACATGTATATTATAATATATATATATATAACCTACGCATGAAACGACGTCGTTTCATGCCTGGGTTAATAACGAAATCCCCCCCTCTCGCCGATTCCCTCCCTCGCTCACTCTCAGTTCTCTCTGTCTCTGCCTCCTAGTGACCCAGACCACTGCTCGTCTGTCCCTCTCTCTGAGTTCCTGGCGCCGCACCCAGCGACCAGCGTCTCCTTCAACGTCGCCGTCGCACGACTCGCATCCGGTCCCTCTCTCTGCATCTCCGTCACCGAAGATCCGAAGGTAAGAAACCCTATCCCATTTTATTTTTTTGTGATTTATATTTTTAATGGAGATTGGAGGAAAGATGGGGTTTATCGAAGATGGAGGATGGGATTTTTGTGAATTGTGTGCTGTGGAGCTTAGATTGTGCATGTGGTTTGGTTTGAAATTTGAATGAGTCCGTGACTCCGTGCATGTGAATTGTGTTTGTTTTCTCATTTCTGTAATTATTTCAGATTGGATTGGATTTGATTGTGTCTAAGACTCTAATTAATTCGTATTGAAACCCCTAAATTAATTTAGGGCTCCAATCCGAAACTCTTTGAAACTCCTAAATTAATTTAGGGTTTCGAAATACCCTAAATTAATTTAGGGGATTCAAAGATTGAAACCCCTAAATTAATTGAATCCCCTAAATTAATTTAGGGGTTTCATACAACTTAAATTAATCTAAAATATATATCATACAACTTACTGGTGACACGATAACTCATAACCCCACTAGTAATTTGCAAACAAAATATTTTAGATTTTGTAATATATACATATATAAAATTTATAGTAGTGTCACAACTACTACTTTCTTACTTAAGTTATAGGTTATAAAATTTATTTTACCTAGCAAGGCTCTTTAGGACAAGTGTTTTAGATATTGATTTATGTGAGATGATTCCTATATATCTTTCTTTATTTCTTCCCTACCCATATATGATGCATAAAAATAAAATATTAAAAATAAAGGTAATATTTGATTTTAGATGTTATTTTATGAAAGTTTCTGAACAAGGAAATTAAAAAGCTTATTTTTGCTCTACATGATTTAACTAATTTATACTTTAGGTCGGATAAAGAATATTGGGGACTTTCTAACTTGTTTCAAAAAATTATTAGAAAAAATATTATCCATCTCTTTTTTTCCCTGCTGGACGTTGTATATATGTCATTTATTTTATCCTTAATGCAATCCTTCATAGATATTGCCTATATATAATTAAGCATACATCTCAATATCCCAAAAGATTTGTTGGATGTGGACTTTTCCACCTTACTTAAATAAAGGAAACATCCATATTTTCTTGCCTCATATAGTGTATTTGTTAATATACTTTATTAACAACATATAGTGTATTTGTTGTTAATATACTTTATTACATTTATAACCAAAGTACACAACATATATATTTACATATATATATGAATGTCAAGTGATAGCGTGATACTTTTTTTTATTCTACTTTTCTTTTATGTTCATTATATAGTTGTTATGTTTTCTATAATTTCAGATTTCTTGTTTGCTTGAGTTCATGGATATGCCAGCAGATTCTAGTGCGAGCTCTCCTTTCCAGGCCGAGGGCACCCCTACCCCTACCCCTACACCTACACCTACCCCTCCTACTCATACCCCTACCCCTAGCCCTAAGGCACCTTGCCCCACCCCCAAGCCCAACAAGAAACCTGCTTCAATAGTTTGGAGTCATTTCACCAAACTAGAGGGTGGTGACTCAAGTAACCCCCAAGCCAAGTGTAACCATAGTGAGAAAAATTATGAATGTCACTATAGGAAACATGGCACCTTACAATTAAAGGTGCACTTAGAAAAGCAATGCAAAAAAAGTCCAATATTAAGATCATTACAAGAGAAAAGCCAATCTAGCCTAGAAATTGGACTTCAAAAAATGGCAGATGGGACTAGTGGAGGTGCAACTTTGAGGGGGTATACTAAGTATGATCTCGATGAGTGTAGAAGACATCTAGCTCGTATGGTCATAATGGATGAGCTACCTTTTCAAATTGTTGATGGGAAAGGGTTCCAAGCGTATTCTCACTACTTGGAACCAAGGTTTATTATTCCCTCTCGCCACACGGTGGCAAAGGATGTAAAAATGTATTTTTACATTGAAAAGGAGAAGTTGAGGGGTCAATTGGCGGATCAATTTGTTTGTCACACCACTGACACTTGGACATCGATCCAAAATTTTAATTATATGTCTTTGACTGTGCATTTTATTGATTGCCATTGGACATTGCAAAAGAAAATTATAAAATTTTGTAAAATCACTGATCATAAGGGTGAGACAATTGGAAAGGCCTTGGAGGCTTCAATAAAAGAGTAGGGTTTGACCCGAGTTGTTACAGTCACAGTCGATAATGCCTCGTCTAACGATGTTGCATTGGGACATCTGAAAACTTATCTTAGAGAGGCAAATAAGACACTTATGGGTGGTGAGTGTCTGCATGTGAGATGTGCGGCAAATATTCTGAATCTGATTGTCAGTGATGGTTTGAGAGATTGTCATGACTCGATTGCTTGGGTTAGGACTGTTGTGAGATGGGTGAGATCTTATCCTTCAAGGTTGGAGAAATTTAAGGTTGCTGCGAGATCTGCGGGTCTAACATCTAAGAAGGGCCTTTGTACTGATATGCCTACACGATGGAACTCAACATTTCTGATGTTGGAGGCAACCCAAGAATATAGGCTGGGATTTGCATTATTGGGTGACAAAGACATCCAATATGTTAAATATTTTGATGATCACGGGGGATTGAGAAAACCCGTAGATGATGATTGGGAAATTGTAACTATTTTTGTAGAGTTTTTGAGGCTTTTTTACGATGTCACCACGAGGCTATCTGGAACTTTGTACCCTACATCCAATGTTGTATGCCAGCAAATGTGTAGGGTAAAAGAAGAATTAGATGACATGGTCGCGGGTGGTCACATTAGGCTGCGGGAGATGGCATTGATTATGAGGATAAAGTACGACAAGTATTGGGGAGATTTAACTAGGGCTAATATTTTGTTATATGTAGCTGTCGTCTTTGACCCGAGGTATAAGTTCGATGGCATGATATTTGGATTGGGCCTTGCGTACGGGCAAGTATGGGCGGATCTTATTGCAGCAAGGGTTCGGGAAACTCTTACTAGATTATTTGATGAGTTTTCCACCTTGCGAGTTGGTAATATTGTAGCACCTACATCTACCCCCTCAGCCTCAGGCTCATAGTTTCCTGAAGTCGAGGTTGGGAAAAGGCGTAGATTTGAGTGGGGTAAGAGGTATGAGCAGACCCCCTTCCTCCGGAGTTTTGTAGAGGCTCAGTCAGAGATAGACAGATACTTAGCAGCATAGATTCTACCATTTTCACGAGATTTCGATATATTAAGTTGGTAGAAGGTGAATGCCGTGAAGTATCCCATCCTCGGAGAGTTTGGCCATCCCTGTTAGCATAGTAGCCTCAGAGTCGGCCTTTAGCACCGGAGGGTGTGTATTAGATTCATTTCGAAGTTCATTAACTCCTACCACTGTGGAGGCTTTGATTTGCACGCAAAATTGGATTAAGGGAACTCTAATTCATGTTCCGGATGTTCTTGAGTATGAGGAGGCTGACGTCGAGGAGGAGGGTGATGATCAGTCTAGATCTGATATTTATTTTAATTTCATTTTCTAATTTCTTATTTTAATTTATTTATTTTCATTTAATTGGTATTCATTAATTTGATTTCAAATTTAATACTTATAGTGATACATGAGACGGCGTCTACGGCTACCTCCGATGCAGTATAACTTTGTATTGGACTCACCATTGCCATGGTTTGCATAATTTCTCCCCTAATTGTTTTTTGCATTTAAAATTTTGTTTCATCTTTATAACTTTTTAATTCTAATTTGTTTTATTTTTAACTTATTAATATTTCAGGTTTTATAACTTATTAACTTTTATTTTTAACTTATTGATTTTCAGTCTCATAGCAATCGACACAACTCAGTGAACTCACCGCTACGGCTCCACCCCAAAATCAATTTTGTTAATTTACAATTAATGTAATGTTGCTACAATAGTTAATTATACAATTTGTAATATTTTTTTTTAGATGAGTTTGTAATAGTGTAATAGTTTATTAGTTCTCTTAATTTGTATAATTGTAGACTATTTATTTTAGCAATTAGCATAGTGTCTTACTGCCTTAGTTATGAATATTACTTAATTATTTAATAGTTGAAACTTAATATCTACTTATCAAAAAAATTATTTGTTTTCTGTTTTTAAATTTATATATATTTTTTAATCTAAATAATGGGCTCAAAGTGGCCCAAAACGAATTATGGGCCCAAAGTGGCCTAAAAACCGATTATGGGCCATTTAAGGCCTAGAAAAATATACTGGGCCGAAGGCACAGTAAGGGATACGGGGGTGCGGACGGGGGACCCCGCCCCCGCCCATGCGTGGGCGGGGTCCGGGGAAAAAACTCCCACCCCCGCATATGCGGGGGTGGGGGAGGGGTGGCCCCTCCCCCTAGGGGTGGGTATCACCCCTATTCCAAACCTACTCCTCTTGATGTACAGTTTGAAGAAAGATTATCTGAACAAGAAATCTTCAGTAAGATGAATAATATGTCTATTGTTGATAATGCTTATATTACTAAACATAATCTTAGTCATATTAAAATTGTTGATCACTGGTTTTTCTTGTACTCTTCGTCATTGGTGGGATAAACAACTTACTAATGATTCAAGAAAAACCATAAAAAATGTTGTTAAGTATGATGATGATGAAATGCTTATTTTTTACACTGCTTTTGGCCAGGGTATCCTTGATAGTGTCGATACTTTGATATATACTATTGTTAAATATTTTATTGGTACTCATTCTAATATTACTACTCGTATTAGTGATTATTTGAATAATTTACGATGTCTTACTATATTTGATTATAGATGGTATAAAGATGTTTTCATTTTTAGAGGTTTGTTTCGAGATGATAGTTTGAAACCTTATTGGAAAGAGAAGTTCATTGACGGACTACCTCACCATTTTGCTCATAAGGTAACAGATGAACTTACTAATACAATTGGTTTGATTAATTACGATAATGTCACTTATACTGATATTATGAATACTATTGAAAGACTGGGTATCAGCATGTGTAATGATAAAAAAATGTTATGTCAACAATTGAAAAATACTAAAAAAGCCAAATATGAAATGGAATTTTTTGTGAACAATTTGGCTCACCTATTGCCCCTTCTAGGAAAAAAAAACCTTGTTTACAAAAATTCTGATAAGTTTTATAAATCCAGGAAACACCAGTCAAAAAAAGGTGATGATTTTTACAAAAAAAAAAAAAAACTAGTCTTCAAAAAACATGTTACTCAAAACCTTGCAAAAGAAAAATGTTTCAATTGTGGTAAGTATGGTCATTTTACTAAAGACTATAGTAAAAAATCTAGCAAGATGAAAAAATAGATAAATCAGTTAGATATTGATAACAATGATTAAGAAGAGCTGATTTCTTATTTTTGAATCAAAGATCTTCCGAATCATCTGATGATATTAATTGATTCAGTTCAAGTGATTCGAATTATCACTTTGCTACTAACCATTTAATACTCCGATACTAAAATTGGTTGTAATGATTATTGTTGCAAAACAATAAATGTTTATCAAAAGGTGAAGAATAAGAAAACCTTTTGATTACCCTAATTAGCCAAATCACCAATACTGTGGCGCCTCCAGCCCCCGCTTGGGATTTGACAGAAACTGAAACGTCGGGACATGCAACACTAGGGTTACTTGCCCCTCGTACATGACGGAGAAGATGCGATGCAACTAATGATAGCTAACAGTGTGCAGTATATCGTAGCGGAAAGTCAACTTAAGTCAATTATAAGGAAATATTAGTCATGGTACCAAAACATTATCCCAATACTTTTGCATAAAACCAAATGAATCAACATAGTTGATATGAGTTTCTAAAGGACTCCCAAAACACGGGACCATATTTTTAAAAACTTAAATAGACGTTCCTTTCCCAAAAGTGGAATGGGTCAGAACAAGGGCTCCATCCTCAAGCAGGCTTAAGAATATTCCCCTAGACGGGCGAACGTCTAAATCCAAACCCAATTATGTGGCTACCTCCTTAGCCTCTACGACACCACTCTTAGCTTGTTCTAAATGCCTTGATACAAAACTCATTTCCTGCTTGAGCCTCAACATCTTCTGAGGGTCCAGTGACGAAATACCAACATCGAACTCATTGATAAAAGCTACTATCTTTTTTAGAAGTTGTGCTAACACCTTAAGCAACTCTAAAGTGGATTGATGACGAGCCTCCACAGTGAACTCATCCTCAATTATTTCACTAAATCTGTCCATACTCAAGAGTCTTGAGTACTTGGCAAAACTTCTATCATTCCGAGTGAGGAATGATAGTAGGTAAATACAACAGTGAGATTTCGAGAAATCTCAGTAAGTAAACAAATAACGTGCAAGAGATATCATAAACATATGCAGCAAACTTTACAATGAATGCATGGGCATGGAGTTGTACATATGCTCTTGACCTTTCAAAGACTTTGTATAAAAACATGATTTTCATAACCTTGACTTTTGAAAACATGCTTTATTCATTTCATACTTATGAGCTCGTAATGTTTCTTGACTTATAACATATCATATCATGACAAAACATTGGATACCTCACGGCTCCCCTATACACTGTGTGTTCCCCGCTAGTTACCTCATCAACCATTGGCCACTTTGACCAAGGTGACTACGTCTTGACTTTCATATACGGCAGCTCGCATTTCGCCTTCACTGTAGGTGCACCCACTAGCTTTAGGTGCGATCCCACTCCGGTATCATTTTCTTTTAGGTACCATTTGAGATCCGCCGATATTACTTCATCGACCTAGGGGTATCCCTCCATTTTGAACACTCCTGACAGGACAAAGAAGTTCCACTAGGACATTCCCTCATCCCAGCATTTGGGGTCGTGATAAAAATTTTACTTTTTAAAAAGACTATTTTCCTTTCAAAAGGGGTTTTCACAATCTCAATGCATATGACGTGACAATGGACCTTAGAATTTTCATGAGATACATGAAATACCACAATGCTTCATCATAACCATGAATGCCGAAATGTTCATCATAAAATAAAGCATCCATACACGCAATACATATCCCGTTATGGCTTGAAAATATTAGAACATGTGAACATGTTCCCTTATAACAATTCAAGGCATGCAAATCAATCAAAGGCATACATTTCAATCATTATTATGTAAGGGCCGAAACACATAAAACCCTAACCTAACCAAACATCATTTGTAACACACCAATCTTAAGAATCCAATGATCATGTTTCATTCATGGTGTTGGCCGAAACCTTTTATCTTAGTAAACATGCATCTCAATCAATTTTCATGAACTTGAAATCTTCTAATGTATTGGACATAAATCTTTAATAAATAATTTCTCATGGGTGGCCGAAACCCTTCCTTGTGATTATGGACAATAGTTTCTTGAGTTTAGTCCCATACTAAAACGTTTGAGTGACAACCATTCATGTATAAACTAACATGGTAAGAACTGAACCCTAACATGGCATTCTTACTCCCTTTTTCATATCATACTCATCTTCCTTAAACCATTTCAATCATGCTTTAAAATGATCATAACAAAGAAGTTCATAACACGTGGAAGAAGAACAAGTTCCAAACAATCACACAATAACCGAATCAACAAACAAATACACAAACCATATACATAAAATATCCAAGTACAAGTTAGAGGTATACTTACAAAAATATGACATGTATTTTTATAATTGCAAGCTGAAAAATCATATACAATACTAGTTAGGATCCTTGCTCAAGAAAAATCCTAACCATGTGTTCATGTGTAGTACTTCTTACACCTTTCTCTTTCCAAGAAAAATCAAGTTTTCGAACCCTTCCCTGTTTGAATCCGAAACTTGCCTTCAATAAAAACCCTAGCTGTTACTCACTAGTGCCGTGACACACTTTCCTCAAACATGAACTTTCTTCTCCTAGCTCAAGTGCGCGTGTGTGAGAGCATAACTTCTAGATGAACTTGACTCAAAACCGAGACCTCTCTTCCTTGAAGCCGTGCGTGTGTGTGTGGGTAACAAAAGAAAAGTTGGTTTCATACCTTCTAGGTCTTCTTCGTGCAAGTGTCCCTTCACTTTGCTTACTCTCAATGGGTTGTTTGGATGGTGAGAAAGTGATGGATACTTAGAAGAAAAGGGGGTAGAAACTTACAAGAGCAAAACACAAAGATGGCCAAAGGGTTCTAGGGTTGTCGGCTCTTCCGTTTTTATAGACACTCAAGGGCTTTCTTGCATGAAGCAAGCGCATGCATGATTCCCAAGTGGTGTGTAGCCCTACTACCTTCTTCCTCTAGCTCATCAATAGCTCAAGTTGGAAACCCTAAAATATCTTCTAGCATATGGCGTCCTCCTCCTCCCAACTGAACCTCACTTCCTCTTTTGCCCTTTGCTTTCTTGTCTTGGTTCAAAGTATTTATGGCTAAAGGGTCTTTTACTAAACTTAAATTTCCCTCCATCTCTTACAAATGTGCATGTGTGCCAAGTACTGTTTTGAATACCGTACCGGAAGCCGTACCGGTCAAGGTACTGGAACAAAATATTTAGGTACCGGTACCATTTCGGGATAGTCAATATATAAATAAATTATATATAAATATATATATAAATTATAAATAGCCTAGTCTGAATTGGTGGTCAAAAAATAAGCTTGTAATTTGAAAAAATGAAAAAAAAAATGAAGGCCGAAATATAGGCCGGTACAGGCCGAAATTGAGGCCGGACCGACCGGTACCGGTCGGTATTTGGGTTGGTACGAAACGTACATGGTACCTGTATCGACCCAGCGGCCGGTACGGCAAATATCGGTCATATCGGCCGGTACGGTACGAAATTCCAAACAGTGGTGCCAAGTGGCATGTGGAGCGTGTGTGCATTGCATGGGCTGCCGAAACCCTACACTTCCCTAGGAGATTTTCTTTTCACCATGCATAAATCTCAAGTTGGGCGTGAGCCCTAATTGCATTGGGCTTCAAAAACCCTAATTTCCTACAAGGGCCGAAACTCTCTTGGACTTTTAAAAATAATTTTACACAAAAGCCTAAAAAGTCTTGGACATCACAAATACCGAGTTGAAGGAAGAATATCTTCAAAAGCTCAAGAAAACCATGGTGAAAGAACACTATGAGAAAACTGTTAAACCCATAATTATCTTTGATGAAACTTTGGAAAGACTTAGTAAGAAGAAATCCAAAGAAATTTCTGTTAATGATCTCCAGAATGAAATTGTTTATATTAAAAGAGAAATTGTTGAACTCAAGAGTGAATTAAACAATATCAAAACTGATAATAACTCTCTTAAACAAGAGTTATTACTTTTAAAAATTGACAAACAGCTTGATCAACATAATGATTTCGATAATGATGAGCAAGATGATGGTGTTAGCTCCAATCATCAAGTACCTCTTTTTGATACATATAAACTATGTTTGATTGGTTGTTTTATTCCTCCAAAATGGTTTTTCAAAGTTAAGATTGTTGTTTTTCTTAAATTTGAATTTAATGTTGTTGCTTTGATTCATGATCTGATATGAATTGTATCCAAGAGGGTATAATTCCTAAGAAATTCTATGAAAAGCCTCCTGAAAGACTATTCTCTGCTAATTATTTTCAGATGAGAATTAAATATGAGTTGAATAATGCACATGTTTTCCAGAATAATGTTTGTTTAAAAATTCATTCTGTTCTAGTTAAAAATATGACTAATAAAGTAATTCTTGATATTCCTTTTATTTATGTTTTATATCCATTTCTTACTGAGCATGATGGCATTACTACTGACTCTTTTGGCCAGAAATTAAAATTAAAATTTGCTTCAAAGTTTGATATTGGCATTGATGATTGTTTGAGTGCTTTAATATTTGTTAAGACTAAACATCAGAGTTTCCCAAAGTAGGAAATCAAATGCAAAAATATTGTTGAATTGTTATATGATATTTTTAATAAAAAAAAACTAGTTAATGATATTTGTTTTGATCTTCAAAATGTTTTTTGGCATAGGAAGAAAAATATTGTTGATTTACTTTATGTTAAAGATTTCTCCGAAAAAAAATATTACCACTAAAGTCAAACATATTCAAATGAATAGTGAGACTTTAGAATTTTGCAAAAATGAAATTCATAATTTGCTTGCTAAAAAGATTATAAGGCATGGTAAGTTATCTTGGTCATGTGCTGCTTTCTATGTTCAGAAAAATACTGAGATTGAGAAATGAACGCCTCGCTTAGTCATCAATTACAAACTCCTGAACAAAGTGTTAGAATGGATTATGTACACCATTCCCAACAAGAATGACTTGATCCATAGGTTAAGAGATGCCATAGTATTTTTCAAGTTTGATATGAAGTCTAGTTTCTGGCAAGTCCATATTAGTGAAACTGATATGTATAAAACTGCTTTCATCACTCCTTTTGGTCATTACGAGTGGAATGTAATGCCCTTTAGTCTTAAGAATGCCCCTAGTGAATTTCAAAATATTATGAATAATATTTTCAATTTATTCAATCGCTTTACCATTATTTATATTGATGATATTCTTATCTATTCCAAATCCATTGATGAACACTGGAAATACTTGTATTCGTTTCTAGAAATCATCAAAAGAAATGGTCATATTATCTCTACTAAGAAAATTAAACTATTCCAAACCAAGGTTCATTTCCTTGGTTATGATATTTCACAAGGAAAAATTCATCCTATCAATAGAGCTATTTAGTTTGCTGATAAATTTCCTGATGATAAAATCCAATTACAAAGATTTCTTAGTTCCCTTAATTATGCTGCTAAATTCTCCAGGGATTTGAGAAAACACTGTGAACCATTTTTTGAGCGGTTACGGTCTAATCCACCTCGTTGGGCAGAAATTCATACTTCTCTTGTTAAACAAATCAAGATCCATGACATTTTGAATAATTATTCCTGATTTTCTTACCCGTGAATTTTTGCAGAATAATGACCAGCAGAAAGTCAAGTAAAGATAAATATGTTACACAGGTTCCTGTCCTTGGTAGGCAACTGGTGAAGTATGAACTTGTTTCCCCTAAATCTTACTAACTGGTTTACTACCCTTGGTAGTATAGCCACTGCTAAATCCAGTTTCTCATCTGCTTTAGCAACAACCAACAATCCTTAAGCTAATTCTATCACTAAATTCCATCAACATATTTAGCCTTTTGATCATCTACTCCAATGACTGATTATGTCAAAAAATAATATTACCAAAACCTGTGTTATATTAAACCTAATCGGTCAATATATACTGATTCCTCCAAAACTACTTTTGGCTATTTCCCTTGATTTTCATTCAGCTCCTGAAAATATTCAAAAAAAACCTACAATATTACTCTTTCATTCTCACTCAAACACAATCCATCAGGATTAAATCCATTTTTTATAAAACTAATAAATCCAAACTATTCTACCACAATGTTTATAAATTAAATTTGTTACTGAAGAACAATGAGGAGACCATCCCTATGTTACCAAGAAGATCCCTAATTCCGATGTTACCTACTATTTCTATGATTACATCGAAGCATGGTTCAAATTCATGTTATTCCAAATTGTTGAGATGTCTCATTCTTGATTCATTAATTTTGACAATAAATTCAAATCCCCATTCCCCTTTTGGTTTCTAAGATGGTGGACACAATTTGGTCCTATTTTGGAAATCTTCTTTGATAAATGTTTGCATAAAAATATATCTGCAAGTGCACAGAATCGTAACAACTAGTAAAGTATTTTAAAGAAAATGGATATTGAAACCACAAGGAATAATTATGCTATTGAGTATTGAAATTGACTAAATTAATTACTATTTGGAAAATCGAATATTTGAAGAATGGATTATCTAAATTAAATTGAAGAAAATAGTATCAAAATTTAAGATTTTAAAGATAATAAGAATAGATCTAAAACGTTTGATTTCACTTAGAAAATCCCATACAATTTATTCTTCCTTATTATAGAATTCCAATTATCCCAAGTTGATGATAAAAATCTCTTAAATATTCAGTATTTTCTCTTGAACAATACCAAAAATATCTCAAACTAATAACTCTATATCTCTATGTGAATTTAACTAATTGGAGACTCATTAAGTTATTTAGATTTTTCTTGAAAATCACACTAATCACTGTAAAGTATCTATACTTTCACTTAACTAATAGTGCTTAATCCTAGAGCTTTAATCACAAATCACCTCTTGGTCTCATTGTGATTCAATAGATCGAACAATAGTTAGCTAGAAAATTCCAAGCATTACGAACAATGAATAAACACTCAATCATGGAAAGATTGAAAATAAAATAACTTGAAATATAAATTGTGTTCAATTCCAGACTACATCAAAGCTCTAGAAAATAAAATTAGTTCATAATGAAATTGAAAAGAACAAGAATAAAACTAGTGTTCTTCATTTGAGTCGGTTGATGAAATATGTGGCTCTCACCTCTACCCTTTAGATCTGCCTCCTTGAAAGAACTTCAAATAATAAATTCTGAACTATCAAAACCTAAAAAGTCAGACTTTCTAAAACTTAGAAACTCCAAAAAACTAACTCCCTCTACTCATCCCACAAGACAAGATTAAATAGATGTCAAAATTCAAATCCGGAAACAATATAAATCCGGCTACAATCTAGCCTAAAGATCTGGAAACTAGTTTCTAAAGATAAAAGTTAACATAAAATAAATTATCCGAAGAATAATTAAATTACCTAAAATGGAAGATTCAGTAATAACTGGCTTGATTTACGGAGTTCGAGAGGATTTGATAATCAGCAAATTGATTGCAGAACTCGGAAGGGTCCCACCAGGTAGATGCTGTGTGTGCTAAATATGATCGGTCTCCTCGCCTACCGAGAGTATGACTCCGGATAAGGATGATAGAACCCTCTCGCCAACCGAGAGGAAAGACTCTTGATCGAGATGATAGAACCCTCTCGCCAACCTACCGAGCCGTAAAGCTGCTCGCCTTTACTAGTTGTTGCCCACGATGTCGTTTAGGTTAGTCTTTTAAGTTGGTCGTTTAGACTGGTCGCCCGGAGCCTTGCACCAAGTTTTCTTGTCCAGAAGGTAAAATATCTTGCTTATCGCCTAACTCTTGTCATCAATTCTGGTCGCCATTAGATCTCATTGCCTCTCGTCGGTCTGATGCATAGTCTCTTATTTTGTACTAAAATGCTCTCATTTCGCTCTAAATCTTATTACTCCTTCAAATCTACGAAAATAAAAATATATATATAGAAATAAAATAAAATCATTAGAATTAAAGGAAAATTGACATTTTTTATAATTAAAAGAGTAATAAAAATCACATAAAAATCATACTTATCAATAAACTCAATGGTTCTATTAACTATTTTGCTACTGTCTACAAAACTATCCAGCATAGTCAGAAGTTCCCTGTTTCCATTCACTTTTACAGGAAATCCAAAATTTCCTGGATTCTGAAATGGAGTTATACTAAGAAAAATGATATTCTTGTTCGTAACTGGTACGTCAAGTGGTGGGACATATTTCCTCAAACCCAAGATGTTATTGAAAATGTTACTAGAGAATTTTCTCGAGCTTCTCCAAATTTGATCAGAAGTATTGAGTAATTCTCTACTGCTAAAACCATGATTTAAGAGCCTTATATCCTATTGCTCAGGTGATACAACAACCTACTTCATCTGATAAATCGGATAAATCTTCCAAGAAGAAGTCTGTTTTCTAAGGACACAAGAAAAAAGATTTAATTTATCTACTAAGAAGTCCCACCAGGAAGATGATAACAATTCTGATAATGAGTTGAAGGCATCGTCTAGAGCATCTGTTGATAATACTAATCTTTATGATGATGATATATTCTGACATAATCCAGAATCCACTCCAAGGTTATCTAGAGATGGATCGCCTGTTTTGATGGTGGAATTATTGAAGTTGACACCAACCAATAAAAACTAATACCATTATTGTTGAAGACTCCATAATTCCCGTTGCTGGTTACTACAAAGTCAAAGATTCCCACTACTTTACTCATACTTCCAGTAACTTTTCTTCGGTCAAATAAATAGTAAAAAAAGTCAAAATTACCTTGTTGAGTGGCAGAGCATTATTACAAGAACCCATAGGAGCTTTAGCACCTAAGAGCCCTATTCTTCTCATTCTTACCGTTCTCCCCTTCTAATTCTTAAATATTTTTCATATATTATCGTTCATTTGATATGAAGAACAACTACAACTATTTCAATTAATAATTTGTGAATATTTTTCAGTAGTTTTTTTTTTATCTTACTTGCACATTACTTTTATTTACTTATTTGCATATTACTCCAGTTATTTGGTCCATTTGGACTCCAGTCATCTGGGCACTATTATATAAATATATTTATAAATGTGTATTGTATAATCGTTGCGTAATCGTTTTGAAAAAAATAAATAAAACATGAGACTCACATGAAAAAAATTAATTTTTTAATAGTAAACTCTACTTTTTTTCAAAGCGATTACACGGTAATTACGCACTTCATGATTATACGTAGAATTACTTATTTTCTTTTCCACTACTTAAAAAAAATATTGATTTACAGAAAATAATAAATAAAAAAAACTAAACCACTCCCCAGACTCCAGTACTTAACAGGGACGTGTAGAAGCCAGAAGGACCATAGCGAACCAGCGGTACCCGGTCTCTCTACCATTCTACTATCAAAAACCAGTCTGCCGCCAACCAACCATACTGGAAGTGGAAGTGGAGTCTTCGACTGCTTTCGTGTTTTCCTCTACATATCCATCGCCGCGTTGTACCAATCTATGTTTCAAAACCTGTTAAGCTTGTTTTGTTTTGTGCTTGCGCCTCTCTATTTTCTCTATGTTTGTGTACAGCATCTGAGTCCAAAAGCTGCCACTGTGTTCAATAGAAAGCCGTCAACGCCGAAAGCTGAGTATATCCGGAATATCATGGCTGAATCAGGTCAAGCTCCTTCTTTCAATAAACCCAGATTGGTGGTCAACAAGGTTTTGGCCAGAGCTCAACAAGAGAGTGCTGGTGGTATTTTTAGGAGATGCATTGGAAGGTATTCTTGCATTTCTTTGGCTTCTCTTTCCTTTTTCCTGGAGTTTTCGTCCTCTGGGCATTAATTCTTTGGAGTAACTATTCAATGTTGGCTGAGCTTTTGTCATCTGGTATTGATTACTTTGTGGGTTCTTTTTGTTGGGGGCATTTGATTCTCAGAAGCGAATTGAAGTTTTTGGACCCTTTTCTGATGTTCGTTGATTTTTCGCGTACGCACGATTCCAATCTCATTCTATTCAGTTCTAAACTTGTCTTTGATTAATGCAGTTGGTATTAACGTTGTGTGCTGGTAACTACTTTAACTGTTTGATGTTGCAGTGACTCCTCCATCTGGATTTCCTGATCATCCACACAGAGGTTCTGCATTCAAACCAATGAATCTTATCGTTGATCATCCAAATGAATACGTATATTTTCATCTTTCATATCTATCTATTTTGCAGGTTTTGAGACTGTCACATACATGTTGCAGGTATACTTCTCTCAAAGCTGTTCAGTAACTTGCACAAAATTGTGGCTGAACTGTTGAGAAACTAAGTTTGGTTTTTTGGGATTATAGGGAGGCCTTATTCATCAAGACTTTGCAGGAAATAAGGGAACAATTAGAACCGGCGATGTTCAGGTAAGGGATATCATTTGCAATCAATTATCTTTTGAAAAACTGGAACAAATTATCTTATGACACTTGCCTTTGTTTGCAGTGGATGACGGCTGGTAGAGGAATTATTCACTCTGAAATGCCTGCAGGAGAAGGACCTTCAAAGGGCTTCCAGCTTTGGATCAATTTAGCTTCCAAAGACAAAATGTAAGAGCTCTCTTTCCATTAACAGTCAGTTATGAATAAATCTTCTGCACGCTCATTACCCACATGAAGTGCCATCTTATCCACAGATGTGTGAATAAAATTGTGCTCTAAAGTCATTCAAAATACTTATACCCATGTGTAAAGGATTTTAATCACTCCATGATATCTGATTTCTGTGTGAGAGAGAGTATGAATTCTGCAAATTTCTCATGAGTCTTAAATTGGAAATTACCCAAGTTTTGCAAAGATCCCAGGCATTTTATAATTGCAATTGATAAATGTGCTCTGCCCTGTATAACAGTTGACTACCGAATACTTCACTAACTTGGGAGTTTCCTGAACAAATTTGAGTGCTTAATTTTCAGGACTGAACCAAGTTATCAAGAACTTTTAACCGAGGAGATAAAAAGGGCAGAGGAAGATGGGGTCGAGGTCCGCGTTATAGCAGGAGAATCAATGGGAGTCCGATCTTCGGTTTACACCCGAACTCCAACAATGTATCTGGATTTCACATTAAAGCCCGGAGCTCAAGTGCATCAGAAAATCCCAGAATCATGGAATTCCTTTGCGTACATAATTGAAGGGGAAGGGGTCTTTGGCTCCTCAAACTCATCACCTGTGGCACCTAACAATCTCCTGGTTCTGGGTCCTGGAGATGGTGTAAGTGTGTGGAACAGGTCTTCAAAGAAACTGAGGTTTGTGCTGATTGGAGGGCAGCCGCTTAATGAACCTGTGGCCCAGTACGGTCCTTTTGTGATGAACACACAAGCTGAAATCAGTAGGGCTATTGAAGACTACCAATATTTCAAAAATGGGTTTGAACTGGCCAGGAGCTGGAGATCAAGTTGAAAAGATAATAATAATTGTATAAATAAAAAGAAGGGTTTTCCCTTCTGTCTTTCATGTTTCCCACCTGCTCCCTTCCTTCCACCTACTAAAGCTCTCTCTTCCCCTTCTTCTCTTTCTTCCTCGTTTCACTTTCGTTTTCTCCTCCTCCTCCTCTTACCTCCCTTGTCATCACAATCTACCTTCTCCCTTTGGTGACTATCTTTCAATAAGTATGGGAATGGTTCTATCTTTCGATTAACGTTTGTAAATGGGCTTTTGCTCTTCTAATCAGTACAATTCATTTCTTGGTCATCTGATCAAGGAACACAAGATAGATTTCTTGGCTCTATTTTTGCAATTTTGTTTCTTTGTATTCTGTTATAAGTTACAATGATTGTTTGGGGCTAAATGTTTGGAATTCTTCACACCATTTCTTTTATCTTGATTAGGCTGTAAATAAACAAGAATAATTGATAAAATGCTCGAAATCGATTTGGCCAAACTAGCATCTAGCTCGGTTTTGTAACCCCACCTAAATATTTCATTCTTAAAACCAGTCATTACAAAGCTTATCATTCATTATAGAATTAAAGATAAAGATTGGCCCCTCTTTCATCCATATCTGCTCACTATTATAAAAAAGAGCTAGTTTGGTTGCTTCTCCACTGTTGGTTGCTTCTATAATAGCTTGAGCATCTCCTTCGAATGCTATCCTTGTAAAACCTAGCTCTATAAAAAATTCCATAGACCTTCTCAGTGCAAGAGCTTCAAGTATACTTGTACATAAAGAAGCCAATATCTCTCGCTCCGAATCTCTCACAATAACTCCAAGCCCAACTCTCCTTGAATGGGCATCAATAGAAGCATCCCAATTTGCTTTCACTTCATTTTTTTCTTTTTTTCTTTTTTCAATCTAATCAATTCGCTCGCATTCCCAGATGAGTTTTGTTGTTCCTTTTGGTTGATCTGAGCTTGCTTGAATTCCTCTAGCCCTTTAGTATCTTGAATTAACTTTGTTGTACATTCAAACTGGTTTTCAAAGATAAAAGCATTTATTCGGATCCACATCCTTCTCATTATTTTCGCCACCAACTCTTATTCCTCGTATTGAAGCTTCACTATCAAATTTTTCCACAACTCCAGAAAGTCTTGCTCTGATCTCGACTATTTGTGTACAGGACGACTTGAATTTGTCCACACATCATTTGCTGCTGGGCAACTTCACAGAGAATGACCAATTGATTCCTTGTCTAGTTCACATATTAAACAAGGGGAGTATCTATTATCTTCCTTGTTAACGCCCAAAAACGGCGCAACACGGAAAGGGAGAAAGATCTATTCCTGAATGTGCTTAGGTGGGTTGGGCCTCCATTGGTGAGGTGCGGAGCCACTGGCATGATCAGGTGCAACTATACGGTGTTGTGCATACGTCCATGACTGTGAACAGTATTTAAATGTAGAGAAAATATGGAGAGATAGACACATAGATTTACGTGGTTCGGCACTAGGCCTACGTCCATAGGGGTTGTGGGAGGGGAGATTCCACTTTAATATGCTTGTTTACAGTCTCTCGTAGCCTCTCATTTCTCACTGTACAATTACTTGTTGGAAAATATGTTCTCTCTGGAGCTCTCTATCTAAAGGTTGAAGAAGAAGCCGAAGAAGAAGATTGGGCCAAAAATCCCTCCAAGCATTCCAAGGAAAAGAAGTTTTAGAAGTTGTAGGCACCCTTCATGCGTGCACCTCGGTAGTGGTAAGGGATGTCTGCTTTGCGTGTCTGACCATTACTCCATATCCTACTTTCTCATGACACATCCCTACCTCCTGACACCCTCACACCCTTGTCCTTTCTTGTCCCCTCTCCCTCTCTCTCATTTTGTTTTCTAGTGATGACCCCTTAATGGACTGGGTCTTGAAAATCATTTTGGATCTGGTGTATTTTACCCCCTCAGAGTTGCCCACGATTCTTAAGGGCAATTTGTTTCAAAGAAGACCTTGAGAATCTTCAAAGGTAAAATATGCAATTGGATCTGGTCATCCGTTCCTCTTGTGCTAAGTAATAAAGACTTCTGAGTGCGAGATTAAGCGGGAGATGGGCTCGACCGCGCGGAGTGCGAGCGGAAGTTCGTCTTGGCTCGATAAGCGGGAGGTAGGCTCTACTACATGGAGCGCGTAGGGTGCAAGCACGTAGCCCGTCTATGGTGAGAGATGGGCTCGACCGCGTAAGATGCGTACGAAAGTTGGTCGGGCAGTCAAGCGACTTGCCTGCCTATTCGGACACCTGGGAGCCAGGTGGTCCCAAACTTTTCCTGCCTGTTGAATTTTATAAAAATGGTAGTGGATCGAGCAACTTGTATGACTAGACTCACCTTAAGTCTTGTCGAAAGGCATACGTTCTTCTGGAGTCTTTGTTTTCGATGATGTTGGTGAACTTTCCTTTTCCAATGTGAATTGCGGTTAATGTTAGGGTATGTTTGTTGTAACCCGCACAAAGTGGTCAGAGAGCCCGTCGACCCTTTGGGTCTACTACAGGTGGCTGTGGAGCTCGGAGGCACATTAACTCCGAAGGCTCGTTCCCGAAGGTAACCCGTTGGTAGCGGTGATGGCAAGAGTGCGAACACTCGGCGTTCGCTAGTGGAGATGTTGTCTTAAAAGTAATGTCGGGTAGTCGAAAGATTGAGCCAGCACTTTTCCATGAGGTAGGTCGGGCCGCCTTGCGGCTAGACCCACCTGTTGACCCTCACGGGAAGGTAAGTAGGGGATGCTGTAAAAGTCAAACTTGTTAGTGCAAATATTTCCCAATCACAATTGTGAAATTCGTAAACCTGAGTTGTCTTGCCGCGGTGCGGTGAAGGTTTGAGGTGCTATTCGTTTGGCGTTCTGTTAATGGAGATGATGTTCTGTTGCTGGAGATGGCGTTCCGTTGCAGGAGATTGCGTTGGTGGAGATTCCGTTGATGGAGATTACTTTGGTGGAAATTCCATCTTCGAGTAGCCGAAGGCTGACTTGCACTCCTCCGTGAGAAAGATAGAGCAGTCTTAGGCATTACACTCATCCCTTTGCCTCGCAGGGAGGTAAGCTGCTAATGGAGATTTCGTTGGTGGAGATTCTGTCTTCGGGTAGCTGAAGGCTGACTCGCACTCCTCTACGAAAGGGATAAAGCTGCCTTAGGCATTACACTCATCTCTTTGCCCTCCCGGGGGGGGGGGGGGGGGGGTAAGTTGTTGATGGAGATTTCGTTGATGGAGATTCCGTTGGTGGAGATTCTATCTTCGGGTAACCGAAGGCTGACCCGCACTCCTCCGCAAGAGAGATAGAGTAGCCTTAGGCATTACACTAATCTCTTTGCCTCGTGGGGAGATAAGTTGTTGATGAAGATTTCATTGATGGAGATTTCATTGGTGGATATTCTGTCTTCGAGTAGCCAAATGCTGACCTACACTCCTCCGCAAGAGGGACAAAGCAGCCTTAAGCATTACACTCATCCATTTGCCTCGCGGGAAGGTAAGTTGTTGATGGAGATTTTATTGATGGAGATTCCTTTTGTGGAGACTCTGTCTTCGGGTAAATGAAGGCTAACCTGCACTCCTTCGCGAGAGGGATAAAGCAATCTTAGGTATTACACTCATCCATTTGCCTCACAGGGAGGTAAGTAGAAAAGTATTTAGCCACTAAAGGGATCAATCATGTTAGTGAAAACAAAATTGACATAAGTTTTGAAGGAGATAAACTGGAGTATTTAGCCGTTGTGACTAATTTTTGCCCGCTGCTTGATCGAAATTGCCTGCTGCAGTTTGGCATTTCTTCTCTTCTTTGCTCCTCATTTTTATTTTCATTTCTTTTTTTTTTAAACCAGTGCAGATGAGGTGCGTCCGTGGGTGAGGAGCAGACTACAGAGGAGTTGACTTTGCTAGTGGATGGGAAGCTCGTTGGTTGGTAGACGAGCATGGTGGATGACGAGCCAATGGCTGGGGAAGGTCTCGGGCCGAGGAGTCCTGCCCATGGTGCATGGCCGAGGAGTGGTGGCCGTGGTGCATGGTCGAGGGGTGGTGGCCATGGAGTCCTGCCCGTGGTGCATGTCCGAGGAGTAGTGGTTGTGGAGTCCTGCCCGTGGAGCATGGTTGAGGAGTGGTGGCCACCAGAGTCCGAGCAAACCTCGGCCTTGAATTGGCCGAGGAGTCCAGTGCACGTTTTTTGCATGGGTGAGTGGCTTCAAGCCACCGTTGCCCATTGTATGTCAGGGCGTGGAGGTGGTGTTCAGGCAAGGACATAACACGTCGGTGGTCCACAGGTGGCCGCCAACACCCCTACCGTGCCACGATGCGACTAAGCAAAGGAGACATTGGCCACATGCATTCTCAAGCATGTGGTCGTGCAGTGAGGTTCCCGCCGTGGCCAAGTTGCCGTGGACCGTCTCCGAGGAGACAAACGATGCCGACGGTTTGTTTGGTGACTACCGGCGCAACCCCCTGGCTATGCCACAGTGGGGCCATGGCTTATCAGGGCGCATGCTACCATGCACCTTCGTGCACGGCTCAAACACGGGGTAAGGCCCATAGGTGGGGACCACCGGCATTGGACAGAAATCGCCAGCGGGTTAGTGGGCCTCGCGGCGGGGTGGGGCGAGGCTCTTGGGTGCACGGCGACATGCACCCATTGTGCACTATGCATGGCACTGTGCGTACCATGCACAGTTTGAACGTGCATGGCATGCACGTTCAATGCCCGCCCTCCGTGTTTGTGTGTATTTATTGTGCACAGAGTACTGTGTCAGGATTTAAGCATTGTGCATTTAAGTGCACAATATTTAACCACCAATGCATATGCTATGTGCATGTGTCCCGTGCATAAACTACACCCCCTGGGTAGGGAATATGAGTGGCCCACTTGAGGTACAACTGCCATGTACAGGCACTTAAGTGTACATCATTATCAACTACATAGGCGAGGAAGAGTTTACTCGCCCGATTTTTGCAATGGCATCATTAATAAAAATAAGAGCAGGAAACTGGGAGTACTTATCTAGAATAGTTTCATTAGCTCATTGAAAGATTATTTAGCTTGTTGAGAAATCATCATTCTTTCGAGGTGAAAAAACAATCTCGATCCCACATATGGCGGCACTGTTAACGCCCAAAAACAGCGCAGCCCAGAAGGGGAGAAAGATCCATTTTTGTACTCGCTAAGGTAGGCTGGGCCTCGATCGGTGAGGTGAGGAGCCCTTGGCGTAAGATGAGGTGATCCGGTGTGGCTGTATGGTGTCTGTGCATACGTCCATGGTGATGAACAGTATTTAAATGCAGAGAAAATAAGGAGAGATGGACACACAAATTTACGTGGTTGTTTACACTAGGCCTACGTCCACGGATGTTTTGGGAAGGGAGATTCTATTATAATATACTTGTTTACAGTCCCTTGTAGCCTCTCATTTCTCATTGTACAATGGAAAATGGAAATCTACTTGCTGAAGAAGATGTTATCTCTGGAACTCTCTGTCTAGAGGTTGAAGAAACAGCCGAAGAACAAGCCTAGCCAAAAATCTCTCCAAGCGTTCCAAAGAAAAGAAGACTTAGAAGTCGTAGGCACCTTGTCCCTTTTGTCTGACCCTCTTCATGCGTGCGTCTCAGTAATGATGAGGGATATCTGATTTGCAGGTCTAACCGTCTCTCCCTTTTCTACTTTCTCCTGACACCTCCTTGCCTCCTGACACCCTCACCCCCTTGTCCCTTCTTGTCCCCTCTCCTCCCTCTCTCTCATTTTGTCTTCTAGTGATGGCCCCCTTGATGGGCTGGGTCTTGAAAACTATTTTGGGCTTGGTATATTTTACCCCCTCACATTCCTTTTAATAAGGTTTTTTTTAGTTGGCAATATATCATGACCTACTTTCCAAACAAAATGGTTTACATTACTCCGGACATTTAAACCCCAAATCTATTGCCAAATTGTTTCTATTGCAGCCTGCTTTGAAGTTTGTTTTCTCATAAATTATCTTTTTGGTATGCTCCAAGTGGTACGCACCTTTGACAAAATAAATCCCATTTTTGTATAACCCCAAAGAAATTTATCTTCCACTCCCATTTTGCTAATGGGTATGGTGCAAATAACCTTAGCTTCTTCTCTACTAAAATCTCTTCAACGACAGTTTCATTCCATCTTCCGGTTGCATTATGAATAAGTTCTTCAACTCTGGAATATCGATCTAAGATCTTAATAGGAGACTGAACTCTATATGTAGAAGGAATTGGTAGCCTCTTATGCCTTCATATCTTAATCTTTTTACCGTTCGCCACCCTCCATATTAGTCATTCTTTAAGCAAATCCATTAAGGACCATAAACTTCTCCATATCAAAGAAGGCCCATGTCCTAGTTTAGCATCCAAAAAATGGTCATGTTTGAAATATTTATACTTTATAATCTGTACAAACATAGAAGATTGGTATTCAACATCCTCCAACACTATTTTGCCAACATTGCTTTATTGAAACATTCTATATCTTGAAAAAGCCTAACCCATTTTTTTTTTCTCCCATCTTTGACCAAATTTTCCACTTAATCCTTTAATCATTTCGCTTGGGGCCCCATAAGAATCTAGACATCATCAAGGACAACCCTTTGCACAACTTCCTTGGTAGTTTGACAACACTCATAGGGAAAGTTGGAATTTCTTGGATCACTGCCTTGAGAGGTATCTCATTGCCTGATTGGGATAGAAAATTATTCTTTTAGTAATTGATCTTTTTCCAAACTCACTTTTTATACTTCTAAATGTGTTGTATTTTGATCTACCCACCATTGTAGGCAATCCCAGATACTTTTCATAACTACCACTAGGTGAGACACCAACAGCTTTAGTAATCTGAATCTTGATTGTTGAGCTAGTTTGGAGCTAAAAAAGATGGAAGTTTTCTGCTTGTTTAAACACTAAACAGAAGCTTCTCGATACTTATCCAATAATTGTTGGATTTTTGTCTATTAAGTGAAGTTAGTCGTGCATAATATTACACAATCATCTGTAAAAAGTAGGTGATTTATCATTTTACCTCCCCTTACTACTGCAACCCTCTTTGTATCACCTCTTCTATCAGATAGATCTAACAGAGAACTCAATCCTTCAACACAGAGTAAGAATAGATAGGGATATAGAGGATCACCTTGTCTGATGCCTCTTGATGTTGGTATTTCTTCCCTAGCTGTCAATTTACAAGAATAGAATATGAGACTGTGGTAACACAATCCATTATCAGAGCTACCCATTTGTCTCCAAATCCTAATTTTTCATCATAACTTTCAAAGAAGACCATTCTATTCTATCAAAGGCTTTTGAATTATCTAGCTAGATAGCTATGCTTCTTGTTTTTCCATTCTGTTTGGTTTTCATAGAGTGTAGAACTTCATAGGCCACCCTAACATTATTAATGATAAGTCTACCAGAGATAAAAGTACTCTGGTTGTCGGAGAAGATGGCTGGGAGCACTTTCTTTAAACTGTTAGCTAACTCTTTGGAAACGATTTTGTACAGTACATTACACAAGCTGATTCTAAATTCACTTACAAGATTGAGATTTTTTCCTTTAGAAATTAAGGAAATGTAAGTGAAGTTTAAAGAATGGTCCATACTCTCCCCTTTTAAGAAACTTAGGGTTGCATTACATACCTCATCTCCTACTATATTCCAATAGCATTAGAAGAAGCATGCTCCATGTGACGCCCCGTTCCTCAGTAAAAGACCTGGCGATGATTCATGGTGCCAATGGTTCTAGCTAGTCGGTAACACACGAGGTTCGAATCGGGTCATGCCTGCAACGTTCATATAGAAATGCACGTGTAAGGACATAGATATTAATCACAGTGGAAAAGAAATAGAGGTTAAATCCAAAGGCACATTGTAGTACCAGATGTCTAATCCATTAAAATTTTCCCTCAATATTCATGAGTTACTACATTTCTGCAAATAAATACACATATCCAGATACTAGGTTCGTACACCCAAAATGAGGCACACTGAACACATATGATCACCAGACTGGTAGATATGTACAACTCCAAAAAGAAAAACCTAAACAAATTCTACGACGGAAGCAGGCTCCCGAGCCAATTCCTCGGGTGCGGTTGGCTCTTCCTTTTCAGGTATTACTCTTGGTTCTATCGCTGCATCAAAGTCTATAGTTCCGATATTGAAACCATAGGTTGGTTAAACAACTATGACAAAACTACTATTGAGAGACAATGTTTGTACAATGTACAGTTTCATGTGTCAAAATAAATGAACACATATATTAGTGCATGGCAAGAAATCACCCTCACAGGCAAGAATGCATATATTCGTTAAAAAAAAAAAAAGGCAAGGAAACATCCTCTCAGTAAAATGCAAGTATATAAGCATGGCGAGAAATCACCCCTTAAGGAAGTACTCTTTGTGCAAAACTCAATACATATATATATGTATATGTCGTTGAGGAGAGGAATTGCCCTCTTCTTAGGCATGTAAACAGAATCGCATTCATTACATAGATGTATGTCATACAGACATTTGTCGCCTGAAATGGCGATAGGAGAAGTCACTTCACTATTCGAAATCGGGGAATCACTCCCACCTAGGGGTGTACAAAATCTGGTCCGGACCGGAAAAACCGACCAGACTGTACCGAATCCTTTCTCGGTCAGCCTCGGTCCCATACATTGTGGATCAAATAAATTCGGTCCAATTACCGGGGCCTATAAATTTTGGATCAGGCCAGACCGAACCGAACTATATATATATTTTTAAAAATATTTTTAATAATTTCATATATTATTTTTATGTAGTAATTATATAATTTAATGTAATTTTCATTTAGTCTATTATCATTGACCATATAAAATATTAAATAATATATGCTATCAATTAATAATATATCATAAATAATGTGATAAAGTTTAATGAAAAATTGAATATTATTTATTAATAATATACAAAATGTAAAAAGTTTAATATAATCCATTATGCATTAACTATCATAATACATTTACATACTCTAAGTTAGTAACAAATTAGTAATTAACATCATAAATTTAATTAATTATTTAAATAGTTAATTACATAATCCACTTTAAATAGTTTACTTATTTTTAATTTTACTAATTTAAATAATTTCTTTTATTAATTTATGTACAAAAAAGAGAAAAGAACTGACCTACCTGATCGATAGGGACCGGTTTGGTCCCATTGGGGTTCGTTTCGGTCCAGGCTGGGAAAACCATGGACCGAAGGGATTCGACTCTGTCCAAAAAACACCCTTCGGACCGGACCAAATTCACCCCTACTCCCACCCAACCAACATGCAAGCCGACTCGACTGTCCTATACAGGTTGATATTTACACAGAGTTACCCATACAGAGATATACATGTTGCACTGGCCAACCAACTCGAAAACACCACACGTGATATGCTTGGAGTATTCTCCTTCCTGTCTATTAGGTGAGCCTAACACGATTCCGTTCAACTCCAATCATCACAAGGACTCTCTCTACCTGTATGAAGCTCATGGAAACATATTGCAGGAATGGTTCAGGGACTCTCTCACTACCTTAGAAATACGGAGGTGGCGCTGCGCTACTCCTCTCTTTATCTCATTTGAAGTCCCTTGTTTCCTCTAAAGAATCTGACTCTAAGGGCACTCAAGTGTTACGATCTCAAAAGTGAGATCTTGGCTTTTACCTTAAGCCTTTTATAGAATGGGTTCATCAGGTGTCCTTCTGATATTGTTCTGAATCTAGATCTACTTGGATGGGAGTCCTTTAGTCTCGATCGTCCCACTCATCTCTCCTAGAGTGAAGGTCTCTCATGTGGCACTGGACCATATTTATGGGTCCAAATGGTTTGGTTTGCAATACCGTAGCCTTTTCCCTAAATACCTACTCCAAACGTGACCTTTCAGGTGGAGTGTGGGCTTCTGTGTATGACATGTCAACTTCTGAGCATTTCCGTGTTGTTTCGAAAAGCTCCCATCTTTGTCCCAATCCTTCCTCAATCGTTTTGCACCTTCAACGGGTAACTCTCTTTCTCACCCTAGCTACCAACCTCTTCAGCTCCACATTTTCACCTTCACATGTTAGGTGGCTTTTCTAGCTCGCCTACCATATGGTGAAAAGTATTTTTTCACCTTGCGCTAGGATGTCTCAACTAGGCTTTCTACATAATTTCGCTCGCCCATATATTGGATTAGTTGCACTCAACAGCACCTGTGGCTATTTTTCACTAAACCAATGAAATGTTTCTCATCTTTTCCTTCCACTCACACTTGATTGGTGGTCTATCCCATTGCGCTGGCATGGTCCTCACGCTCCATAACCATTTGGGTCTGGTAACTTTAATGGTGCCATCTGATGAAGAGCAGCTTTTACGTTAGCTCTTGTGAATTCCTTTTTGGAGTTTTGCATTCGTTTCTTTTGTCACTCGAGGCTCAACTAGTGTCAAGAAGTCCCATATCGCCACCTTTGATGAATTAGAGGATCTAAAAATGTATTTATAATGCATAATGAAGGCCCCTTCAATCTCAATTTACTCCTTCAACTTCCTACCTTTGTAGTCTGTGATTTGTTGTATCTAGTTCTTTGTTCTTCTCTAGTTTGCACATGCATAAAAGTATTTTGTATTTTTATCATCAATCTGGTTCCAATTTCTTTTAGCTCTCTGTCTCCATTTGATGTCTTCTTGTTCCAGTAATATACCCAACTCTTCTTGCAAACTTTTGATTGCTACATCATTGTGGTTTCTTCTTCTTCTTGCATATTTTTAGCCTTTTTTTTTTATAACTATATTCTTTTCACTATCTCAAAACTTTTGGCAACTCCATTGAACCAAAGCGCTACTACAAAACTTTAAATGCTCTTGTACCCTCGTGAAATGTATTGGATTAATTGCATTCTTCGACCATTCTACTATTATGATCATCTTATATTCTTCATCTTTTGCCCAACTAGGTTCATATTCGGACACCTTTTTTCTATGTAATTGCCTTTGTTTATTCTCATTAGTAGCCCACAGTATAGGATTGTGATATGAACTTCTTGCAACCAATATTTCAACACTAGCATCTTTATTAAGTTCTGACCACAGATGGTTTACAACTACCCTAACTAGTCTTTCTTTTGTGAAATAGTCATCTCCATACTTATTGCTCCACGTAAATTTGTCACCCCTCCACCCAAAGTCATATAGGTTGTTAATTTCTAAATCCTTCCTAAAATCTTCCATTTGTCTTTATGCCCTTTGTCTACGCCCACCTTCCTCTATGACAGAATCTCATTGTAATCCCCTATTACACACCAAGGTTTAAAGAAAGACAATAGTGCTACCTCTATTTTCTCTTACTGGTTTTAGGATGTCGATATATACCCGTGAGAGTCAACTTAGTATTATTCTCATCATCAATGATTAGAGCATTTATGGGTGTAACTGGTCTGGTTCGGTCCGGTTTAGGATATATTTTATAACCGAACCAGTATATACCGGTTTTAAAATTTGAAGAATCGATACCGCACCGGTTACACTACTAAACCGGTATTTCTAGTTTTATCTGTTTCGATTCGGTTCGGCCTTTTTGGTATATTATATAGTATATATATATTATAGTATATAATAATATATTGATAATATATTGTAGTATATTATAATATATATTATAATTATAATCTATAATATAGTGATATATTATAGTATATTATTATATATAATGATATAGTATTAGTATAACTACTAATACAATAGACTATAGTGATAATATATAGTTATTTATATAGGATTTTAAAATTTAATATTATATTACTTATCAATTTATCATATAATACAAAATTATTTCATATATAATTATATATATTATATATAAAAAATCATATAAAAATAATATATATATGAACCGGTTCAGTTAGGTTCAGGCCGGTGTTAGAAAAAGGAAAACCGGAACTGGCCTGATTTCGACCGGTTTTGAGAAAAATAGAATCGGTACCGGATCCGGTACTGGACCAAACCCATCGATTCGGTCAGGTTTGGTCCTGTTTACCAGTTCACCGGTTTTCTTTTTCACCCGTAAGAGCATTGATGTGTCTCTGAGGGAAATTTATTATTTCAACTTCGACTTCCAATCTCTATAACATTGTCAATCCCCCCCCTCTTCTACCATGAAACAACTGGCAAAACCCAATCTTTTCCTTAAACTTTCAAACTTATTTGACTTTAGTTTGTCTCAATGAGAAAAACTAACTTGGGTTGCTTATCCCTCACCAGAGCAAGGGTCTGCTTATCCCTAATTGGTTCTTCCCTTTTTCAAAAACCCCTCCAGAGAACACTCATATTCACTATAAATCAAGGTTTTTTTAAAAAAAAAAATAAGACTAAGCATTTAAACGTCATTACTACCTTGTTCTCAATCTCTTCTTTACCAGCTTCCTTTTGCCGATATCTTTCTTCCATTGTTGTTACCTACTTTCCCGTGACTACCATGAACTAAGATTTATGCCTTACTCAGAAGTTAGATTACACAAAGAATAGGGCCTTTTAGTAATTTGGTCAATGGGGCCAGATCCATCTTTATCACACCCACTATCTTGGCGCATCACGTTACTATTATATTGTGTTTGCTGCCCTTCTCCACTCAGTAACAATATATCTTATCTTTCATTTATTTAAGATTTTTCCCTCATCTCAGCCGCCGGCATCTTCTTCATGATTCCATTGGGAGTAACTTTTGCAATTCCAATATCACCCGTTACCACAAATTGCGCCTCTACATGCGTTTCTTCCTTCTCAACCTTGGAATTGCCATGATTCTCGCCCCCTCTTAAGCTCTTTCATAAAGTCGTTTTACTCGTCGCCTTATCGGCCGCCAGTGAAACAACTGTCTTTTGAAGAAAAAACCTTTTCGAGCAGTGCTACTCATAAGCCTCACATCCTGCACACTCACTTAAAAACATGTCATTTTACATTTTTATCTTATTTTACTTACAAACATGTCTAGAATCATTTTCATTACTTGTTTAAAAAAGTAAAATAATATGTTTTTAAGTGGGTGTGCAAGGTGTGAAGCTTATGTCTAGAATTTTTCAACATTTTCATTCTGAGTTCCTCATGTGTGAACTGAGGCCTGCTCAGAGCCATGAACCAAATTGGCTTTTAGTCACGCTATTCTACTTCCTTGACTCTTAATACTACTACAACCCCGCCTCCCATGGGTTATCTGGCTAGACTTGAAGCACATCCTTGGAAAATTTTCATATTTCAAAGGCATCCAAATCCTTTGTCCCTACAAGTTAATAGTTCTACCTCGCATGATTGTTTTCCTCAAATCAATCTCAATCTTAACATGAAAGTAACTACCCCCATCTAACCCCATCCTCCTGGACATCCACTTCTTTTACTAAACCAATTGTCTCCCCAATTTGTTTTCCAGCTTCTATAATCATGCAAGCTAGCGGAAGATGATGCAATTGAATCGAGAAAGTCTCAAAATCGGAGCTCATCGGATGTGGTCAAGTAAACCAATCAAATGGTTATAGGATGAACAAATTATTGTCAAACAATCATGGCTTCCCTTCCAACACTCTTTGTTTATCTATTTGTCTTGCAAACGTTATGTCTAACATGTTTGGGTAGATTTCCTGGAATAAGAAAGGTTTTCCCACTTTCTAAATTTTCTCCATATTTGCGCGAACTATCTCCTTTCCAATCGGACCTTCTAAGCAAAGTTTTCCCACTAGAAAATGATCTTCCTTTCTAGTCGCCTCCTCCAAGTTTGTGGGGAGGTTATTTATTTTACATTTTTATTTATCTTTTAAAAAAATTTAGAAAAAGTGTTAAAATTTTTTTTTAAAAAAAATATGGGCAATTTAAACATGATACCATAATTTTTTTTTAAAAAAAAGTATTAATAAATTTGGATTAAATTCGTTTACAATCTGGATATCCGAATTAATAGCCAAAAAAAGGTAAAAAAAAATCCATATATCTGGATAGCAGTGAATCTAAGGCAAACTTGACCCATAGCAGTGAATCGAGCGGCAAGCTCGAATTGACAGGAAACTCGTCCCCCATGTTTCCATCGATTTCAAATCTCCTTGCGTCTAGAATAGCGTCGATTTGAACACTGTTTGGAGGTTGTTTTTCAATAATTTATATAGCCTATATAACAATTGGGTGTTTTGCTTCCCTACCCGTCGACGATCTCTCTGCTTGTTTTTCTGCTTCTAATACTTGCTTGTAAAATAATTTGATAGATATCGAATATACTACGCAGAAGATGGGTACTGTAGAGCCCAACTTGGAAAAGTTTTCTAAGGAGAAGCGCGTCAAGAACCCTTTTGTTCCTATTGGTAACCCCCCCCGCCCCCCCCATTCTGAGTTTCCATTAGTCATTTTTTAAAAGAGGAAGAAACGTTCTAGGGGGGAGAAGCGTCGGACAACGTTCTGGGGGGATGACGCAGGACGTAATTGGGGGGGGGGGTTGTGTTCCTGGGAAAGAAAACATTTGAAAGAGGAAGAAACGTCAACGTTTAAAAAAAAAAAAAAAAGCCACATGGGTTGGTGTGTGGAATTGCTCATTTAACTCCTTTTGAAAAACTCTTGGCGTTAGCCACTGTTTGGCATTAGCCAAAACACACCTTACATGGAAAGGTGATGTCAAATTTTTTTTTCATTTTGTTTCCCTCCTTCTCCTTCTCCGCATTGCCCGTTCCTCTCTCACCCATTTGAAATTCTTCTTTGAGCCGCGTCGCCCATCCTCTCCCCCACCCCCACCCCCCGCGTAGCCGTCGACCCTCCCTCTTGTGCAGCGACAAGACCACCCTCCCTCTTCTGCAGCGTGCTTCATCCCTCCCGACCACCCTGCATCCAAAGATCTGTTTCAGGGGAAGGCTCTCTCCATTGAAACAGTCTTCCCCTCATCGTGTTCCTCTTTGTCTCGATTCCTTCCGTCTCTCTCTGTAAGTCCAGAGTTGCAGTAGAGGAACCGTGCCTGCGTTGTAACCTAGTCCAATCCAGATCTCGGTTCCTTCCTCATCGTGAACCCCAGTTTGTTGTAACCCATTATAGTGATGGGGTAAGCTAATTTCTATGCTTTAGACTGATTTTTATACACTGAATTTTTGGTTGGTGACAAATATTGTACTCTGATTGTGTGTATTTTTTTTTTATCTTGGTTTTGTGTTAATTTTTGAGTGATTCTAGTATTTTTTTTTTTGTGTGCCCATATTGTGTTTGATGGAATGATTACTTCACCAAATGGTTCATAGGAATCATTCCCTTCCTTAAAGTGTATTCCTCTGCTTGATTCTGAAGGAAACCTTGTTGCAGTCAAGTATTACTTAAATGATTGGCCAAAGAATAGTTCAAAGTTAGCTTTTGAAAAACTTGTGTTTACTAAGACTTTGAAGTCTAATGCTCGGGTAGAAGGTATGCAGCAATTACATAACTAACATCTTTAAGATTAGAGCATGGTTTTTACAATTATCATGGACTGAAGGTTAGAAAATTTTGCTAAGGATATGTAGTGCAGAACTCTCATTATCAAAGAATTAAAACGAGGCCAATTAACTTGTGTTGTAGGCAAGCACACTCTCGTTTGTATTGTTTTTTACTTCCAATTGTTTGCTACTCCGTCATAGTAGAATCTATTTTCCAGCCATTAATTCGAAAACAAATTTAATCTTTAAACTAATATTTCCAAGTTATTTTAGTGTTGTGGTTACTTGCGACAAGGATTTCAATCTAATTTGCAACATTATGCATCCATATTTGGTATAAAGGAGGAATCCGTCAAAGTTACTTGCTTAGGTGGTAAAGGAAGAGATTGGAATATAAAGGAGGAATCCATCTTTTTTTTTTTTCTTCCGTTTGAGATTAGAAGAATTGAAAAGAAAACTCAAAAAAGAGGAAAATAATTTTAACAACTGCTAAGTGGGTATTGCTGAATAATTTCTATTGTCTATTTTTTTTTCAACTTTTGGTTAAGACTAATTAGAAATTCATGAATAATTTCTATTGTCTATTTTTTTTTCAACTTTTGGTTAAGATTAATTAGAAATTCATAGAGAATTTCTAGCCTACTGACATATTAACATCTTGAATTACTATTGATACATGCTGTTGGGAATTGTTTTGGCTATTAGAGTTTGTTGATCTAGGTGAATCCAGCTGAAGTAGAATTGTACATTTAAAACGTGTCCAGGGATGGTGAGGAAGTATCAACACCTGGAGGATTTTCACTGGGCAGTGAGACCACTTCTGATTTCATGAGCATTATTTACAACCATGAAACTAGGAATCTTTGTTGGAAAGAAAATGGGGAGATCAAAAGTGAAGAAGCACGAGACCAGTTTAAAAGTGAAAATGGGTAGCTGTTGTGCTTAGCTTATATTCTCAGAGTTAAAGTACAATAGGAACTAATATTTCTGCCAAATGTGTATGTATAGCTTCAGCACAGACATGTCTGGCTCATTCTAATTTGTAAAGATTTACTTATGCTAGTCACTAATTTGCTGTGATTATTAGTAATGTTGGCTGGTTTAGCATAGAACGTGCTCTGTTTTAGACTCTGGAAAACCAAGTCCTTGAACTCGGATAGGTTATGAATATAATGGCAATTTGCAAGTATTTAGACTTCTTGATTCTTTGTTGGGATACTTCCAATGACATTAGACTTGGACGGGTACAATTTACATACACAGGCAGGATCATTCCAGTTATACAAATATTGTGGCTATCTGAATACATCACATGAATGGACATTTTGAGATTCAATCAAAAGCTTTGCAAAAAGAGTAACATCTTCAATGAATCCTCTGTCATTCCAGCACCATAGTTAGAGTTGTAGCCGCCCATTGTATAGCCATAACCTGTAAATCAGGGGGTTATTTTTCAACCGACCATAAGAAAGCGGAAGGGAGTGAAAAGGAAAAGTTTGCAGGCACAATGATTAAGTGTGATGCAGTGAGCTCTAGTCCTGCATAGTTCAATAGAGCCACAAAGCTCAATTGCCTCGTTGGTTACTTGGAAGACCAACTCCAAGACAATGCACTAAACACCTTCGCAAACACAAGAATAAAGCCATACTTGGAGTAGAAATTAATTAAATCAAAATGGGATTTCCCTGAACAAACGATTCACAAATGATCATATTAGGCGCCAAGTGAATAGAGGGGCAATGAAGCTTAGATCTCAAAAACAAAAGAAATACAAACAAGACTTCGTGATCATATGATTGGTTTAGTATTATATAAAGAATAACGAAGAATCAATCCATGGTCCAGTTCTTTTATGTAATGATCAACTCCAACATAACTTAATAGCTAAAATCATCCGTAGGAAGGATCACAAGAATAAAGCCATACTTTGTGTAGAAATAATTAAACCAAAACAAGATTTCTCTAAACAAACTATTCACAAGATCATATTAGGCTTTGTCCATGCTACTCTAAATTCCATATTGGAGGACCAAAAAGCACAACATTCAGGTTCCCTAGGTCAAAATATTAAAATCGTTGAGCTTGATGTCTTTTGCTTATTCCAACATAAAAAAGCAGCAACAAGAACAAAATCAAAAGCCAAAAACAACAGATTATAAAAAAAACCCATTAACTAGCAGAAACCACGCCAAAGCTAGACCATAGATAGACCATACAGGAGCAAAAACTTCAAAATAAAAGGTCTAAAAGATTCAAAAAGAAAGCAAAAGAACTTAAACATACTTTGAGGACCGAAAACGGACAACACACATGACAAAGAGACAAAAACATTTAAAAGATAAGGGAGATCAAAACTTGATCAGAGGCAAGAGTCCAAAAAAAAAAAACTCCAGTAAATTACATATTTGACCAAGTTAGCAGAAAAGGACACAGGCATCTAATGGCAACGAAAATGGAAAAAAATAACGGCAAGAAAGCTAAGAAAGAAGCGACACAGAACAACCAACCAGAGATGGAGATCTATAGTACTATAACATTGCGATCAAGATGCAAAAAACAAATGGAATAAGGAGCCATGCATATAGACGACTATCTAAAACTAGAGAAATCAAGTATATTCTGAAGTAAAAATTGTAAGAAACTAATGCAAAATTGCATGAGATCCATTAAAATGCAAAAAATTGCCTCTGACGCCTACAGATCCAAAGGAAAGTGACACTCTACATGCACAAACAAGAATGTTCAGGAAAAGTATATACGCGGCGAGAACGAGAGAGAGAGAGAGAGAGAGAGAGAGAGAAAGAGAGAGGCTTATGGAGCAACAGAGTCATCAGTTAGGTTAGAGACGAGAAATGTGGAGCCATCGAGCTTCAGCTGAGCAGAGAGAATGAGAGGGAGCTCTTGATCGGCTTTACACTTGGGGTGCATGGTACGACCGAGCTCCTCAGGACCGAACGCAGCCTTGTAGAACTGAATGGCGTCACTCGCCTTGGGAGCCTCCACAAGTAGTTGCAGCTTTACCGCCGTGAAAACCAAGGCGTCACTGACAGCTCCCTTAACGGCTCCTCCGTTATGGACCTCCTGCTATGCCATTGAATCTCCGAGGGACATAAAATAAGAACCAAGCCTCAGAGGAGATAGAGAGAGTGTGAAAACCTAGCCCTAGGAGAGAGAAAGAACCAAGCCTCTCGGGGAGTGGTCGCGCTGGGAGATGGAGGAGCGTAGCTCGGTGTCGCTAGACAGAGAGACGGCGTCGCCGAGTGGCACTAGGCAGAGGAAGGTGACGCAACGTGGATGAGGGATGAGGCATTTCATGGGGCTCTGAAATTCAAATGGGGAAGAGAAAAGCAACTGAGAATCAAAAGGATTCAAAACACACGTTTTGTTAAAAAAAAAAAAAAAAACAGATTGCCACGTAGCTGCAGTGGTTGATCCCTATCAGAAGTCAAAGAGAAAATCTATTCTTAATCCGATCTGGGTATCACATGCCACATGAATCTGATGTGTCAAATCGGTCTAACTTAAAGTCCGGTCCAACTAAAATCTCTAAGCCCTTCTCTCGTGAAGCCTCTCCTCCCTTCAGAAATCCCTAACCAAAATACATCCTCCCCCATGAGAAATTCCTCTCCTCCTGTGACAAGTCCCTCACCATATCCCTCTCCCCTCGTGAATGAGACTCCCTCCCTCTGAATCTCTCTCCCCTTGTAATTTTTCAGTGAACCAGTGAAATTTATAAGGCCAATCGGAAGGGCCTGGAAACAAAATTTGAAAACCTACAGTCGACTTTCTTTGTTTCGTTGCATGGAGATCCAATTGCACTAGACCTGAAGTTGCATCTTTTAGACGTTAGTGAGGTGTTTGATGAGATGCCTGAGTGAGTCTTGGCTTCACGTGCTTCCAAAACATGGGTCTTCAAGGAGCTACATCCATGCCACACCTGTTATGGTTCTTTGGCATAGCCACCTACATAAAGCTCCTCCTCATCCCCTCTTACCATAGCATGGACTTCAAGGTCCACCACAACTAGCTTGCTTTCACACATTTCCTTCCTCTCTTCCAGTGATACTCTCCATTTTCGCCAACCTCATCGACCCCCAAATCGTTCACCTACAAAAGGGCCTCAACTATAGCTCCAACACAGTAGTTTTGTTCCAGAGAATCATTATAATCTTGTCTGATTTGTGTATGTTGTATGGGGTTTATAGATTGACTAGGAATTGGATTCAAAGAGAACTTTGATCTGGTTATTGGTCATTTGGTCCCCAATGCTTGTCATTGTGGACCATGTCGGCATGTCCATTTCCAATACAATAGCTTTCTGTTAGGGTTCTTGTTCATATCGCTTTCATATTTGGAGGAAGGGAGGGAGTACTTGATGGGTGAGTTTTTGTAAAACGAATGAGTTTCACTAAAATATAAAAAATAAAGCCATATTACTAATTTCGTGTGGTGTATATGTGAAAGAGGCAGATAAGCAGCAACTCTCAAATCAAAACTCACTTGAAAAATATCTTGATTTACAGAAAATGAAAATAAAAATATTAATAAAAAAAACCCCCGCTCCCCCTAGCTAACAGGGAAGTAGAAGAGCCCATAGCGGTACCTGGTCTCTCTACCATTCTACTATCATGAACCAGTCTGCCGCGAACCCACCATACTGAAACTGGAAGTGGAGTCTTCGGCTGCTTTCGTGTTTTCTTCTATATATCAAACGCCGAATTGTGCCCATCTATGTTTCAAAATCTGTTAAGGTTGTTTTGTTTTGTGCTTGCGCCTCTCTATTTGCTGTGTGTTTGTTTATTTTTCACCATTAGCGAGACCGACGACGTTGCTACTAAAAGTGTACAGCATCTGAGTCCACGAGCTGCCACTGTGTTCAATAGAAAACCGGCAACGCCGAAAGCTGAGTACATCCGGAATATCATGGCTGAATCAGGTCAAGCTCCTTCTTTCGACAAACCCAGATTGGTGGTCAACAAGGTTTTGGCCAGAGCTCAACAAGAGAGTGCTGGTGGTATTTTTAGGAGATGCATTGGAAGGTATTCTTGCATTTCTTTGGCTTCTTCTTCCTTTTTCCTGGAATTTTCGTCCTCTGGACATTAATTCTTTGGAGTAACTATTCAATGTTGGCTGAGCTTTTGTCATCTGGTATTGATTACTTTGTGGGTTCTTTTTGTTGGGGGCATTTGATTCTCAGAAGCGAATTGAAGTTTTTGGACCCTTTTCTGATGTTCGTTGATTTTTCGCGTACGCACGATTCCAATCTCATTCTATTCAGTTCTAAACTTGTCTTTGATTAATGCAGTTGGTATTAACGTTGTGTGCTGGTAACTACTTTAACTGTTTGATGTTGCAGTGACTCCTCCATCTGGATTTCCTGATCATCCACACAGAGGTTCTGCATTCAAACCAATGAATCTCATCGTTGATCATCCAAATGAATACGTATATTTTCATCTTTCATATCTATCTATTTTGCAGGTTTTGAGACTGTCACATACATGTTGCAGGTATACTTCTCTCAAAGCTGTTCAGTAACTTGCACAAAATTGTGGCTGAACTGTTGAGGAACTAAGTTTGGTTTTTTGGGATTATAGGGAGGCCTTATTCATCAAGACTTTGCAGGAAATAAGGGAACAATTCGAACCGGCGATGTTCAGGTAAGGGATATCATTTGCAATCAATTATCTTTTGAAAAACTAGAACAAATTATCTTATGACACTTGCCTTTGTTTGCAGTGGATGACGGCTGGTAGAGGAATTATTCACTCTGAAATGCCTGCAGGAGAAGGACCTTCAAAGGGCTTCCAGCTTTGGATCAATTTAGCTTCCAAAGACAAAATGTAAGAGCTCTCTTTCCATTAACAGTCAGTTATGAATAAATCTTCTGCACGCTCATTACCCACATGAATTGCCATCTTATCCACAGATGTGTGAATAAAATTGTGCTCTAAAGTCATTCAAAATACTTATACCCATGTGTAAAGGATTTTAATCACTCCATGATATCTGATTTCTGTGTGAGAGAGAGTATGAATTCTGCAAATTTCTCATGAGTCTTAAATTGGAAATTACCCAAGTTTTGCAAAGATCCCAGGCATTTGATAACTGCAATTGATAAATGTGCTCTGCCCTGTATTACAGTTGTCTACCGAATCCTTCACTAACTTGGGAGTTTCCTGAACAAATTTGAGTGCTTAATTTTCAGGACTGAACCAAGTTATCAGGAACTTTTAACCGAGGAGATAAAAAGGGCAGAGGAAGATGGGGTTGAGGTCCGAGTTATAGCAGGAGAATCAATGGGAGTCCGATCTTCGGTTTACACCCGAACTCCAACAATGTATCTGGATTTCGCATTAAACCCCGGAGCTCAAGTGCATCAGAAAATCCCAGAATCATGGAATTCCTTTGCGTACATAATTGAAGGGGAAGGGGTCTTTGGCTCCTCAAACTCATCTCCTGTGGCACCTCACAATCTCCTGGTTCTGGGTCCTGGAGATGGTGTAAGCGTGTGGAACAGGTCTTCAAAGAAACTGAGGTTTGTGCTGATTGGAGGGCAGCCGCATAATGAACCTGTGGCCCAGTACGGTCCTTTTGTGATGAACACACACGCTGAAATCAGTAGGGCTATTGAAGACTACCAATATTTCAAAAATGGGTTTGAACTAGCCAGGAGCTGGAGATCAAGTTGAAAAGATAATAATAATTGTATAAATAAAAAGAAGGGTTTTCCCTTCTGTCTTTCATGTTTCCCACCTACCCCCTTCATTTCACCTACCCAAGCTTTCTCCCTAGCGTGGGAATGGTTCCATCTTCCCCCTCTTTTCTTTCTTCCTCTATTCACTTTCTTTTTCTGCTCTTCCTCTTCTTACCTCCCTTGTCATCACAATCTACCTTCTCCCTTTGGTGACTATCTTTCAATAAGTATGGGAATGGCTTTATCTTTCGATTAACGATTGTAGATGGGCTTCTGCTCTTCTAATCAGTACAATTTATTTCTTGGTCATCTGATCAAGGAACACGAGATACATTTGTTGGCTCTATTTTTGCAATTTTGTTTCTTTGTATTCTGTTTAAAGTTATAACGATTGTTTGGGGCTAAATGTTTGGACTTCTTAACACCATTTTTTTTAATCTTGATTAGGCTGTAAATAAATAATAATAATCGATAAAATGCTCGAAATTGGCTTGATTAATATTCAATTATAGTCTTATATTCACCATAAACTCATTTAATAAATAAACTGAACTGGATGTAACTTGCATAAGACTCAATTATGGACTCGAATAAACTTATATTCCTCATATTGTTGTAGTAAAAAAATAAAAGTTTAGAAAAGAGAATACTTTTTAAGTATTTAAAACATTCTTGAAAAAATTATGTTATCAATAAAAATAGGTGTTTAGATTCTTAACGTGAGGGGAGTAATCCCCAGGGCCTAGGAAGGGAAGTAGTCGGGCAATGCACTCTGACTAGAGGACGGAAGGCAGGACTGTCGGACAACGCTATTGGCCGACATTCAGGGACACCCCATGTCCCTGAACCCTGGCATCCAAATAGGTCAGAGGGATGAACGTACATGACCGGAACCATGCCGCATTTAATGGGACGGAAATGGGCACGCCACGACAGGGAGCCACGTCGTATTTAATTCATCCTGGGGTTCGGCACGCCACGACGTGCCTCCTTGGGGTGTCAGTGACAGCCGCAATCAGGTCTAGCGAGTCTGTTGAGCAGCAAGGAGTTGGCAGAGACACCTGGCCCCAGTATGGAGCGGCACACCCACCACTTCCACCTAGGGGATCGCCCTGGCCAGGTATAAATACTTCATCCCTCAACCAGAGTAGGGGTTTAGACCTTTTTACAGCAGCTCATTATTCTCTCAAAGAATTCACACTGACTTTAGCATCGGAGGTGTCCCCTACCACCCCAAAGCCCTCATTTCTCTCTAGTTGCAGGTAGACTGATTGGGCCCCGTGGAGGTGCTCGTGCTGCGAAACACAACATCAATAGTAGCGCCGTCTGTGGGATAATTTTATTTCCTATAGTAGCGTGTCCTTCGCATGCCAGCAACAATGCTCTCCCAAGCCTCACGTCGTGAAGAAGAACAACCCAAAGCAATGGAAGCAATAGCAAACGAATAAGGTGAAACGATACGAAGCTGATGGAAGAGGTGACGGCTCTCCGCCAGGAGAATGCCTCCTTATGGAGAGCCAACGAGGAGTTGTAGGGAGGCGAGCACAACCACCACTCTAAGTCCCGTCGAGTCCCTGAGGTAATGGTAGCAGAAGAAGAGCAGTGCAAGATGCACCTCGAGCTCCGTGAACTTAGGGACAAATACGCCGAGATGTTCAAACGGATGGGCACGACGTCCATGGTGGACTAGCTGCTCACTAGCACGGACCTGCAGTATAGCGTTGAGGTTATGGCAATCCCTTTTCCCCCAAGATTCAAAGTTCTGCAGATAGATGCGTACGACGGGTCCAGGGATCCCCTAGAACATCTGGAAACATTTAAAGCCCATATAACCCTACACGGGTTCTCGGGAGAAGTCGCGTGCAGGGTGTTTCCTCTCACTTTAGATTATTATTCCAAAGAGGTCCGAGCTCTTGAAGGAGTGTGAGAGGCTGCCGACCCACCCCCCACATTCGACCTTGACGGACCTGGATGAAGATTTAGGGACGAGTAGGCATTAAAACAGGTAGATCCCAATGAACCTTTGGAATTGGTGTCAATGGACCTGCAAAGACCCGAAAGAACCGTCCGGGTGGGAACCAAAGTGGTTCCCGAGTTGAGATGATCCGTAAAGCTGCTCCTCGTCGAGCACCATGGCTTGTTCTCCTGGAGACACGAAGACATGCCGAAATCGACAAAGCCATCATTGAACATCGCCTGAGTGTGGATCCCAAGGCTAAGAAGGTCAAGCAAAAGTGTTGCAGCTTTAGTGCATAGAAGTACACAACCATCACCGAGAAGATGGGCAGCCTTCTAGTTGCAGGGCATATCAGGGAAGCCCATTATCCCGAATGGCTTTTTAACATGGTCTTGGTGAAGAAGGCGAGTGGGAAATGGAGAATATGTGTTGACTTCACTGACCTGAACAAGTCCTGCCCGAAGGCCATCTTCCCCCTACCACGCATAGACCTAATAGTGGACTTGACGGCCAGACACCCCCTACTCAGTTTCATGGATGCATACTCGGGGTACAACCAAATCAGGATGAACCCAGACGACGAGGAGAAGATAGCCTTCATCACTGATCGATGGCTTTACTGTTACAAAGCTATGTCGTTCAATCTAAAGAATGGCGGTGCGACTTATAAACGGTTGGTTAATCGGATGTTCAAGGAGCAGATTGGACAGAACATGGAGGTATATGTGGATGACCTCTTAGTCAAAAGCAGAAAAACTGATCAGCATATCGCCGAACTTTAGGAAGCTTTCGTAATGCTGAGGAGATACCAAATGAAGCTCAACCCACTGAAGTGTGCCTTTGACGTTGAGTCGGGGAAGTTCTTGGCCTTCATGGTCTCGGAGTGAGGAATTCAGGCCAATCCCAAAAGGGTTGAAGCGATAGTAAGTATGTTGCTGCCGCGAACAATTCACAAGATCCAGAGGCTGGCAAGGAGGGTAGCCGCCTTGAACCGTTTCATTGCGCAGTCAACTGACCGCTGCCTTCCCTTCTTCAAGGTCCTTAGAAAGGCGCAGGAGTGGGATGCCGAGTGCAACCGGGCATTTAGCGAGCTAAATGAGTATTTGGCAGCTGGTGGTGACCTTGAACGCTGTGTATGTTGTCAGACCAAGCCAGGAGAAAGCTTGACTGTATACCTGACGATGACCTCGAACGCTGTGCCTGTTGTCATAATTTGTAGTGAGGGAGGGGAGCAAAGACCTGTCTACTACATGAGCCATGCTTTTCGAGGAGTCGAGGCTAGATACCCCTAAACCATTTGCATTAGTCATCGCCACAAGGCGGCTAAGGCCATACTTCTAAGGCCACCCAATGAAGGTGGTCATTGATGTTCCCCTCAGAACAATACTACAAAAACCCGATGTGTTTCGCCAAATGACGAACTGGGCGATTGACTTGAGCGAGTTCGACATTAAGTACCTCCCTCGCATGACAATTAAGGGGCAAGTGCTGGCAGATTTCATAGCCGAATTCTCATGCATTACCGAAGAGACTCCTATCGCACCCCAAGGCAAGCCCTGGAAGGACTACGTCGAAAGCTCGTCTTGCCGAGCTGGGGGGTGTAGGTGTGCACATCATCGCATATCTCAGGGAGGAGCATGACTACGTGATCAAGCTTAGCTTCAAAACTACCAACAACGAGGCCAAGTATGAGGCACTATTGGTGGGAATGTCAGTAGCCAGGTCGCTAGAAGCCACTGAGATCAAGGTGAGAGCTGACTCGCAGGTGGTAGTCTGTCAAGTAATAGGGAAGTTCGCCACCAAAGGGGAAAAATTGAAGAAGTAACTCCGGGTGGTGGGGAAGGCGTGCGACCTTTTCAAGTATTTCCATATCCAGCAAATCCCAAGGGGGGAAAACCACAAACCAGACCGTCTGGCAAAGGCCTCCTTGGGCTAGGAAGAGGCCCCTCTTCTGGATCATACTGTAGTCCAAACGATTGACATACCAGCTATTGGGATCAGCGTATCCATCATCCAGCCAGCACTGCCAGAGTGGGTCGTCAATATCATAAAGTACCTCGATGAAGGCCTGGTCCCTGGTAACCAGGAAGAAGCACGAAAGATTAGAAACAGAGCGATGCATTTCACGTTGTTGGAAGGAGTCCTGCATAGGAAAGGTTTCTCCAAGCCCATCCTAAGGTGCGTCTCGCCTGAGGAAGCCCAATACGTCCTAGCTGAAATACACGAAGGAATCTGCTGAAACCACTCTGGTGGAAAAGCGCTGGCCACCAAGGTCACGTGCACGGGGTACTATTGGCCCCGCTCCCTCTGGGATGCCAAGGACTTCGTGAAGAAATGCCCCAGGTGCCAAGAACATGCGCCCGTCCCTCGCTACCTACCGGAAGAATTGACATCCATCGTGTCCCCTTGGCCTTTCGCATAATGGAGGCTCGACCTTATTAGCCTGTTTCTTAGGGGCATGGGAGGAGTGAAGTTTGTAGTTGTAGCTGTCGATTATTTCACGGAGTGGGTGGAAGTAGAAGCACTGGCAACCATCACGGCCTAGGCCATCACGAGATTCCTCTAAAATTCTTAGTCTGTCAGTTCGGCATTCCTTAGAGCCTCAAATCAGACAACGGCAGACAGTTTGACTGCTCGCATTACTGGGAGTGGTGTGACGAGCTCAGGATCAAGGCCAAATATGCATCTCTAGGGCACCCACAAGCCAATGGGTAGGCAGAGGCAACTAACAAGATCTTGCTGAATATCTTGGAGAAGAAGTTGGGGGACTAGAAGGGGAGATGGGCCGAGGAACTCCCTGGCGTATTATGGGCTTACCAAACGTTTGGCATGACCCCCACGGGAGAAACACCTTTCGCACTTGTCTACAGAATCGAAGCTATAATTCTAGTAGAGGTGGGAATGCCCACGTACCGAGTTCAACACTTCAACTCAGACCGCAACAACAAGGGATTAAAAGAAAACCTGGACCTCCTAGAAGAAAGGCGAGAGGAAGCAGCCAGTCGGATGATGAGCAACAAAAGGAAAGTCGAACAGTACTTTAACAAACGAGTTCGACCTTGGGCCTTCAAGGTAGGAGACTTGGTCCTAAAGGAGACGGGGTCACCACCCAAGAAGAAGGAAAGCTAGGTCCCCGAAGGGAAGGGCCCTTTGTGGTAATGGATAGCGGAAGGCCTGACTCTTATCATCTAAAGGACCAGGACAGTCGTGAACTACCTCACCCATGAAACGCCGAGCACTTGAGAAAGTATTTTGTTTAAAAGCCACGGTTTCGCATAACTATGTAACCAACAACTTATGAATAAGAAAGCACTTATCATTTCATCTCCATTTGCCTTTATCTAAAAAGCTTTGATCATACAAGCCAAGTCACTAGACTCACCGGGATGCATTGGTTGGGCCAGAGCCTCCCAAGCTCTGCCCCACACAACTAGTCGGACACAAGTCCCTCAACTTGTTGGCATTTGTGCTACAAGCCAAGTCTCTGGACTTGCCACGAAGCATTGGTTAGGGCTAGAGCCTCCCGAGCTCTACCCCACACGTCCAATCAGACACAAGTCCCTCGACTTGCCGACATTCGTGCTATAAGCCAAGTCTCTGGACTACCTCAAAGCATTGGTTAGGGTCAGAGCCTCTCGAGCTCTGCCCCACACGACTAGTCGGGCACAAGTCCCTCGACTTTCCAACCTTTGCGCTACAAACCAAGTCTCTAGACTTACCGCGAAGTAATGGTTAGGGCCAGAGCCTCCCGAGCTCTGCCCCACTGACAGCCAGTCGGACACAAGTTCCTCGACTTGCAGACCTTCGTGCTACAAGCCAAGTCTTTGGACTTGCCGCGAGGCATTGGTTAGGGCCAGAGCCTCCCGAGCTCTACCATATTGACAGTTAGACGGACACAAGTTCCTCAACTTGTCGACCTTCGTGCTACAAGCCAAGTCTCGGGACATGTCAAGAAGTATGGTTAGGGCTAGAGCCACCTGAGCTCTGCCCCACCAACAGCCAATTGGACACAAGTCTTAAGACTTGCCGAGCCTCGTGGCCAGCAAGGCCGAGCCCTTAGACCTGCCGCGAGGTTGAGGCCGTGAGGTTAAGGTCGGGCTCGCCGCACGGTTGCCCACATAACTGCGCGAACAGAAGTCCCAACGAAGTGACTTCCAAGACCCATGTCCAAATAAAAAGGAAAGGGAGAAAATGCGAAAGAACAAATACGCAAGGAAAAAGAAGGAAAATCTTATCCGTATATATATGAGTTAAGTTTACATATGAGCCCAGGTTACAAAAAGAAAAAGAAAAAGAAAAGGGAAACAACAAAGGGGCTCGAAGCCCATACAAAAGCAACTACGAGGACGAAGGGGGAGCACCCAGGAAGAGTGTAGGCAACCCTGGCTTCCCAAGGTTCATGATGAACACATAATCCTGAGGGTTCGATTCCAAGGATGCCAAGCTCAAAGTGTTGAGGTCTGTCTCTGGATGTTCCCGTAGATGGTCCCGTAGCCGTTCAAGGCCATCCTTATAGTCGTAACCCCAAGCAGTGTTCTGTACGGACCAAGTGTTCTAGATTTGGCACCTGATCTCCCCCATATACCAGGCACTAGCCTCTTGGCTAACTTCCATGCATGAGATCTCCGTGTCTCGGCCAAGATGGTGTTTGTTGCATGCAGCAACTTGGCTTTGAACCTACGGGCCAGAGCCTCTTTCCACTGCACCTCTACCCTCTGGTGACAGACTTCTTGGACGAGTGAAAGTTCTTGAACAACAACCAAGAACGTTGCCTAGCGGCCGAGGCCTGCTCTGGAGCCATTTGGTCTTTCTCTACCCAAAGCGTCAGAAGCCCCCTCCAGACCGACCGCAACTCTTCCTCCTCTTCTCTAGGTCCCTTTACACATCGACGTGCCCGTCCCGGAGATGCTTGCACTCCAAGGAAACTGGTGAAGCTCCTCTTTGGTCCCGGCCAGCACCATCTTCAGCCCGGATTTCTTCCTCTTCAGCTTCTGGACCTTCTCCCTCAGGAGCCCATGGCGCTTCTTCAAGCACTCGAAGTCCTCTATCAGCCCGTTGCGCTTTAAGGAGAGGGCCTTGATCTCCCGGTTCACTTTGCAAACCTCTTGGCAGGTAAGAAGGGACAGCAACCGAAGCGCCCGGTTCTCCTTCTCGAGCTCCCAACGCTCCTCAATGATGATGCCCAACACTTGGTCAGCGGCCTACAAAAGAAGAGAGTGTTAGAAGGAGAAAGGGAAACACCTAGGCCTCCCGCTAAATCGCCTAGGTTTGGTCCTTCTCAAAGCCCGGGCCAGTGGTCTGGCACAGGAGGAAGAGGCTACACCCCCCAACTGCCACAAAGGCCTTGGCACATCCTCGACGGACTCCAAGGAAGGACCTGTGCCAGAGGCTTCCGGCAAGTCAACGTCCACCTGTTCGAGAGCCTCAGCTTCCTTCACGGGTCCCTCAGATATGGCAGGACCCAAGAAGGGTTCTTCAGTCTTCAAGGGCCCCCGGTCGATCTGGGCTAAACCTCCTCCTCGGCCGAGCTTGGTCTATCATTCGGAGGACTAGGCTAGGACTCCCCCTCCAGAGAAGTAAAATAGGAGTGAACACCTGATCGTCGCTTAGCTCCACGACGAAGGGGGAGCTCGGGTCCACCCCTCCCTATCGTCGGACATTGGGACTACAGAGGAGGAGGGAGCCCTGACACCAACACTTGGGAGCCCCAACATTGAAACTGCAGTAGCTTCCCGATCGACGGCCTCCGGACAAAAGGAGAGATCGGGGATCCAGTTGTTGTCAAGGGTGGAACCGGCAGAGCGGCCTCCTGAGTAGACGTTGAATGAATGCGGCCCAGAAGACGTCATCATCTTCCTCCTCTTCGACGATGAACGCTGACGGAACAGACGCCGACGGAACAAACAAATAGGCGAACGTCGAGCGCTGCGCCTTGGGAAAAGAAGTAGACCCCCAAGTGGGGGGAACCGGGATCTCTGCGCGCTCAAGACGCACGCGTTGGGATCCCCTGGCCTCACTCCTCGAAGCCTTGTGGGGAGAGATGGGCCTGGCTAGCTCCATTCTGGGACGCACCCTCTATGGTCCAAGACCCCCCGGCCTTGCCTTGGGAAGCCCTACCTGCCTTGTCATGAGCCACCATTGGCTGCTTCCCCTTGCTACTAGTTGCATGAGGATTTGAGTGATGCTTTTGACCCCAAGGTGACGAGGGTTCCCTCAAGAATTCCCACCCAAGCAAGTACGAGCTGTCGGGAACTATCAAATAGCTCTTAATATTGATGTCGGACAGCTTCGAGTTTGTCTCTGCATCATAAGGGTGGGCCAATACCCAGGATAGCACTGTCGTTAGCCTGGCCTCCTCCCTTCTAGACAAGTCGACGAACAGGCTCTTGGACAGGGGACATACGACCAGACAGCCTAAACAGGAAACTCTTCGTGGTCCTTTTCTCCCTCAGGGTACTCCCATCCCAAGTCCAAGACAAAGAAGAACTTACGGGATCAGTCCTTGTTGTGCGAGTGGCACGACTCAAGGTGAACGATGCGCCTCCTTGCCATGTGCGCTCCTCCGAACCGCTGCTGAGCACCCTCTGATAAATGATGCAACTGGCCACTAGGAGCCACCAAGTGTTCGGATGAAGTTGCGCGAGGGCCAACACCAAGAAAGTAAGGACGTCGCGAACGGGGCGGCAAAATGGGAGGCGAAGCCCGTTCGCGAACATGAGGGATGGAGTAGAGCGCCACACGGCCCGCCATCCCATCCGCATCCATAGTGGGCACATGGCACCTTGGAACTTGAGGAACCCTTTGGGTTCATCGAAACAATAGAAGTAGACGACGAGAACGTCATAGAGGAAGGCTAAAAGCTTGAGGAAGGAAGAAAATTGCGGTGGAGAAGAGCTCAGAAGGAAAATGAAGACAACAAAGAAAATGAGAAGAACGAAACGATGGAGAAATTGAGAAGAAAGAAGTCAATGGAGGAAATGAGGAGAAGGAGGCAAACGACGAAAATGAGAGGGGGGAAGAAGCCTTATATAGGGCTGCATGCGAATCAACGCGTCGCTAATGACACAAATGCGAGGCCTCAAGAAGCACAACTGGCGCAGGACTGCGTAGATGTGGGAAGCCACGTCGGGCGCATGGGGAGCATGGGACAAAAAACGGCCCGGGATGTGGGAAGATGAGCCCTCTTCCCCCTAACCGTCGAAAAGCTGTAAAGACGACGGGAATCGAGGCGACACACTTATTGAGTGACGTGGGTAGGTGGCCTTAACAAACCCAACCGGTGCAAGACTATGCAGACGTTGGAACCCACGGGCCAATGCACGACCCAGGATGTGGAGAGACGACCCCACCATATCCAACAGTCGGGAAGACTACGAAAGCAGAAGTGCCCTCATGCATTAATGACGGGGAAATGGTCGCAAGGAACTCACCCAGGGAAAGTGCGGCAAGAATGTTTTGAATTCCCACCACACCCACTACATGTGTGCTAGGAATTCGCGGGGTACTGTGAGGAGAGTAATCCCAGGGCCGAGCTAAGGGAAGTAGGCCTGGCTCGCAAGGCCCGAAGAGTCCCAGGGCCTGAGATCCAGGCTGGCTTGGGCCAGCTCTGGCCAAGGGGCCTAGGAAGCGAACCAGTCGGGCAACGCACTCTGACTAGAGGACGAAAGGCAGGACTGTCTAATACCACTACTGGCCGACATTCAGGACACCCCTTGTCCCTGAACCCTGGCATCCGGACAGGTCAGAGGGATGGACGTACCTGACCGGAACCACGCTGCATTTAATGGGACGAAAACAGGAACGCCACGACAGGGAGCCATGCTGCATTTAATGCATCCCAGGGCTCGGCATGCCACGACGTGCCTCCCTGGGGTGTCAATGACATCCGAAATTAGGTTTGGCGAGTCTGTTGCTGAGCAAGGATTTGGCAGGGACACCCAACCCCAATATGGAGTGACACACCCACCACCTCCACCTCGGAGATCACCTCGGCGAAGTATAAATACCCCCTCCCTCAGCCAAGGGAGGGGTTCAGACCTTTTTACACTTCAGCTCATTATTCTCTCAAAGAACTCACACTGACTTTAGCATCGGAGAAGTCCCTTACCATCCCGAAGCTCTCATTTCTCTCTAGTTGCAGGTAGAAGCATTGGACCCCGTGTAGTTGCTCGGATTACGAAACACGACATCAAGACTTATGAATGCAGTTATTGATTTATATAGATACTATAAGAAGAGATATTTTTAGAAATTGCAAAGTTTGTTTTTCAAGATTTATAGATAAAATCATAAAATATGATAAAATTGATTGCTTTTTTAAGGATTAAATAGCTTGCAGTGAGCAAGATTGAACTTGATCGATAAATAAAATAATTACTCGTGAACGTAAAATCTGACATGGTGATGAGTTTGGGTTTGACTCTACATATGAATAAGAATTAAACGAGCACATTTTGTTAGGGTTGGAAAAAAAAAACAAAAACAAAAAGTCAACTGAATTGAACGAATTGGTAGGGATGGTAATATGTGACACGACCCGTTAACCCAACACGAACACGACATGATAAAAGCGGGTTAGGGTTTAGCCTTAATGGGTTCGGGTCAAAACGGGTTGACCGTTAAGACACGATTGCTTAACGGGTTGATAACAAGTCAACCCGTTTTGACCCGTTATGAAAGTTAAAGTTACAATTATAACCTTATACCTACAAAATAAAATTGTTGGGATTTTAATTTCGATAATTTTATTATTTGGATTGTAATTTTGGACATGTAGTTAGTTTTATATTTTTTTTATAGATATTGTGATTTTAACATTTATATAAAATTATGCTAAACTTAACTAGATCAAATGGGTTAATTTTGGGTTTGTTCAATCCATTTACATAAACGGGTCAAAACAGGTTGACACGACACGACCCGTTATGTTAATGGGTCGTATTAGGGTTTGAGATTTTAACATGATAAGCTTAACGGGTCGGGTTAGGGTTGACCTATTTAGTATAATATATATGTCTTGACACGACACGAACACGACCCGTTGACACGATTTGACACCCCTACGTATTGGTGCGGTTTGTTTCGAATTTGAAACCAATTTTCGTAATTTGATAATCGAATTAGATGGAACCAAACTAAAATATATATTTTTAATTTTTTATATTGTATGTATTATATTATATATATATATTAGACATATTTTAAAATTAATATAATTTGAAATTGTAATCTTATTATTTATTATTCCATGATATAAACTTACTATTAAACATGAACATCAATATTAAGTTATTAACATATTATTTATCATTACATATTAAGTTACATATTTACATATAAAGATCCACTTGGTTAGTTGGAAGAAAATGTGCAAATCAAAGTTTCAAGGGGGCCTAGGACTTAAAAGATCTTAAACTTTTTAACATAGCTCTACTTGCAAAACAAGGATGGAGGCTTGTTACTCAAACGGGTTCCCTACTGTATCAAGTTTTTAAGGCAAGATATTTTCCTAGAACAGATTTTCTAGAATCAAAGCTTAGTCAATCCCTCTTATGCTTGGAGAGGAATATGGGAAACAAGATCTTTGCTTTTGCAGGGATGTCAAAGGAGAGTAGGCGACGGAAAGACTATAAGGATATGGCATGATCCATGGGTGCCTGGTTACAGAAATTTGGTTCATGAGCAAACAAGAGGAGGGGTTCAGGAAGGTATTACATAAACTGTGGATTCTCTCATCAGTGTGGAAAATAGATGGTGGGATACTCAAAAAGTACGAGCTCTCTTCAATCCAATATTAACAGAGAAAATCCTAAGAATAGTTATTTGTCCAGTGGGGAATGAAGATAGGTGGATGTGGACTGAAGAGAGAAGTGGGGAATACAGTGTCCGAAGTGCCTACAAATTGCTACAAAGGGTTATTAATGATTCAGAAGGGCAGAGCTCTAATAGTAGTAAGCTGAATAGCCTATGGAAAGTAATTTGGCAAATGAAGGTGCCATTGAAAGTTAGGATTTTTGCGTGGAAACTACGCAAAGTTTGCTTACCAACTTGCTCAAACCTACTCAAGAAACATGTTGACCTTGATCCAAAATGCAGCATGTGTTCTGAACAGGTTGAAGACTTGAGCCATGCCATTGTTTTCTGCCCTCAGGTAGTCGAGTTTTGGAAAGGTCACTTGCCTGGTCTTTTTGATATCCCAAAACCTTTCCATTTTATTGACTTAATCCAACATGTGCACAATACTTGTACAACAGAGGAACTGCAGAATTTCTTTCTGATAGCTTGGAGTTTTTGGTTCAGGAGAAATAAAAAAATACATGATGCAGTCACTTTACCTACTAAACAAGTTGTTGATTATGCTATTTCTGTCCAAAGTAGTTATGTTTCTCTCTCTCAACAGAAAAGCTCAAACTAGAATCATCAAAATTGTTGTTGGGGTCCTCCTCCAGAGGGTTTCCTGAAACTTAATATTGATGGGGCTTTGTTTTTTTATAAGAAGAAAGCCGAGATTGGAGCAGTGCTTCGAGATGAAAGAGGGGATGTTATCTTTGCAGCCAGCAAGGTAGAACTATATATTGATGAACCAGAAACTGTCGAGCTAGTAGTAGTACTAAGGGGCCTTCAGCTATGCCTCCAATCTGGGATCACAAAGTTGATGGTGGAATCAGATTGCAAGTTAGTAGTGGACAGTCTGCAACAAGAGGCACTACAAACTGCAGCATGTTTAGGAAATTTGATCTCAGAAGTTATAAGAGTGATGTCTCTTTTTTATGTTTGTTTATGTCAACATGTTAATTGGTTAGGTAACTGTGTTGCTCATAAGTTAGCTAGAATGGCATGGAATGTGGATGATTTGATTGTGTGGGGGGATTCTGTACCTAAGTCTATTGCCCATGTTATTTGGGTTGATAAGATCTCTTGTAATCCTTGATGCAATGAAGATGAAAGCCATTTTATATATAAAAAAAAAAAAAAATATAGCATATGTATATATATTGATAAATGAAGTTATATATGCATGGTGTTTTGAGTTAAAAATAATATTTTGGACTCTAAACCTCATATTTGAACTAAAAAAGTATTCATTTGAGTCAGGAAAACTAACCAATCTTACAAAAAAGTACCAAATCGAATTACATCTATAAAATTGAACCAAACTAAAAAATAGAAAGTTTTGATTCCCCAGATGATCCGATCGGTTCCGATTCTCAGAATTTCAAAACCGACCTAAGGGCAAGTTTGGGGGGGTTCAATAGTATATCCAAAATTGGACCGAACCAAACGGAACCAATTACATCCCTACATCTTGATCACTTACTATTTGTTCCAACTTAACTTAGTTACTACTCAGGCGGCAGAGTAGCACCGCTCAATACTTATAATGTAGTTGAAGCAAATATGAATTACTAAAATGATGATGAGTAAGCTTATCCCGATTAATCTATTTAAATAAAAAATTAAATAATTTTATTGAAAAATATTTAAACTACATGATTTATAATATTATGACATAATTTGATTTGAAAAGACTCTCTCAGAACCTAAACAAATCCCTCTCATATATGGGACTTGCTATATACACAATGAGATTACAAAAGAATAAACTTACAAATTGATATAATTTCATGTGATTTGTTAGATTTATTTTATAATAAAAATAATTTTATAATTTAATATATCCTATCAAATGACATCAATTTATAAATATATTTTTATATAATACTTTGTATTTCTCTGTATAATATACCTTTCTTCTCTATAGTCCTTTTGGTGGACCTTGGTTTTCCATTCCTATCATAGTGACAATGATGCACGACTGACTGCTGCCAATAGAGCCAAAAGTTGCCGATCTTTAACACGTGAACCGCTCGTATTATTGGTGAATCTTTATCATGAGCTGCCAATGCCATGGCCCCATATCTCCACATGACATGTTGCATCATCCGCTTTCACCGCCTAAAACTCTTTATTCTACTACTCTTATCTGTCCTACAAAAAAATCTTCATGCCTCGATCGAGTGTTGTCCAATATCATAAGATCGATGCAACTCCCTATCTTTACTACTTAGATAGAATCGTAGTACTCCACTAGTAATATTATTCCATTGAGTGAAGAACTACGTACAATGATCCGTAGCACACATCATATTGGATGTTTCCGCCTCATCACGGCCTGAGGACACACGACCTCAACATTACACATGATGCGGCTGCTCACTACAACAATCCACTCCTATGCTCCTGCAATTATTAGCCACGTGTTTTGAGTCTCGATGATAGATCCTGTGACAAGATAGGACTTAATAATAAAAGTAGATTATTAGAGGTAACCTAGACCTCATTCAAGAACTTTTACTTCACTTATGCCTTTAATATTCGTCACTCGAATAATATATATAACTTCCTTATAAAATCATTACAAAACAAAAGGATAAATACGATAGGATATAAATATAATATTCATTAATAATATGTATAGAGATTTTTCCCACTTCACAAAGCTCACTGGGCCTCGGCCCCAGAGTTCTAAGATCACCCATGAAGCAAGACACCTACAAAGAAAAGTAATCAGGTGACTGATGGGACTTGACCCGCCTAATATCGTCGGTCACACTTTGGTCATGAGACCTTGTACAAGACATAGTAGGAAATATGGAGAACCCCCGATCCTCTGACATGGGAACATCGACGGATCACAAAGGATAAAGTAAGGTCAGGGAACCACTCCGTATTAATGGCACCACTACCCGAGCAACACGCCACATTAATGGTGTCATCGTAGAACCTCGCCGCATTAAAGGACTCTAACAGAAGGAATAATATGAAGGGCACAGACTCTGTAGGGACAGACATGATCTATCCCCTCCCCAAACTCTGGTATAAATATCAAGTGTCAGGTACGAGAAACTCTCTCTAATCCCTAGACTCTCTCACTTATTTACAAACTTCCAAGAGAATTTACTAACTTTGGCATCGGAGACTCCCGGCCCTCAAGGCCGCCTTCTCCCAGTTGCCATCTTCTCTGTTTTCGTAGGCCCAAGTTCTGAAAACCTGAGTTGCTGGAACCAGGTCCAAAGACATACGAAACATGATGTTAACAGTGGCGCCGTCTGTGGGATCCTTATAGACCTTGCATGTACTTCGTATACCTGCGAAAACTCGTTCCAGACAACTCGAAAGCTCACTAATAGCGCCGATGAACATGGAAACTGACCAGCAAAAGAACCAAACTCCCAAGATTGAAGGGAATGTCATGGAAGAAAGATGGGAACACAACCATGAAGAGATGCCTCTGAATGGTAGGGTAAGCACGGTGTGCCCTACAACGGATGATTGCACCTTGCCATTACCTCTCAACTGTGCACCAGTCGAAGGCGAGGATTGGCAGCGAAATTACTTCTGAGGCTCAGAAAGATGAAACCAAATGAGCTGTTGGAACTTGTCCCACTCAACTCGGATCGACCATAAGCCATGGCAAGGATTGGCAGCGAAATTACTTCTGAGGCATGGAGTGCCAAGCAGCAACTCCTCGCCAAGCACCAGGACGCATTTGCCTGGAGCCACAAGAACATGCCTGGAATAGCCCCCGAAATCATACAGCACAGCCTTAGCGTAGACCCAAAGGCCAAAGGAGTGAGGCAGAAATGCCGAAGCGTCAATGCAGAAAAGAACATTGCAATAGTTTAGGAAGTTGACCGCCTGCTAGTTGCTGGATTCATTCGAGAAGCCCACTACCTGGAATGGCTGTCCAATGTGGTGCTTGTAAAGAAGCCGAACAGAAAATGGAGAATGTGCATCGACTTCACCGACCTCAACAAAGCCTGCCCGAAAGACAGCTTCCCACTTCCCCGCATCGACCTGATTGCGGACTCCACAGTGGGCCATTGTATGCTCAACTTCATGGTTGCATATTCTGGATATAACCAGATTCACATGAACCTCGAGGAAGAAAAGAAGACTTCATTCATCACCGATTGAGGCCTGTATTGTTACACGGCGATGCCTTTTGGGCTTAAGAACGCAGGTGCCACCTACCAACGGCTGGTCAACCGCATGTACAAAAATCAAATAGAAGGAAACATGGAGGTCTACGTGGACAACCTGTTGGTTAAGAGTGGAACCTCGGAACAACACTTGAACGACTTGAAGGAGACTTTCGCAATACTAGGCAGTAACAAATGAAGCTAAACCCGGCAAAGTGCATCTTCGATGTCGGATCGAGGAAGTTCTTAGGATTTATGGTGTCAGAACGCGGAATCGAAGTCAACCCCGAGAAAGTGGAGGCCATCCTCAACATGGCCCCACCTCAAAACATAAACGAGGTGCAAAGGCTGGCCGGGTGAGTGGCAGCTCTCAACAGATTTGTGTCATGATCCACCAACAAGTGTTTACCTTTCTTCAAGGTCCTACGAAAGGCACAAGTATGGGATGGCAAGTGCGACCTAGCGTTCGAGGCACTCAGAAAGTACATCACAAGCCCCCCGCTCCTCAAGCAACTCCAGTGTGTGGAGACGCTGACCTTCTACCTGGCAGTCTCCCCTTAGGCAGCCTCGTCTACATTAGCACAGGAAAAGGAGGGCGTCCAGAGGCCGACTTACAACACCAGCTGAGCATATTGTGGGGCCGAATCTAGATACCGCCGTATAGAACAGTTGGCCTTTGCGTTGGTAGTAACCACCTGTAAGTTGCGCCCATACCTCCAAGCTCACCCAGTAAAGGTCCTCACAGAAATCCCCTTGAAAAAGATATTGCAACGACCAAACGCCTCAGGCCGGCTCATGAACTGAGCACTAGAGTTGAGCAAATTTGACATCGACTATGCACCGCGAAACACCATCAAAGGGCAAGTGTTGGCAGACTTCGTTGCTGAGTTTACTGGTTTCCCGGCAGAAAGCAATTATGCACCTTTCATGAAGCCCTAGCAAGTTTTCATAGATGGCTCATATTGTCGGGCTGAAGAGGGAGTGCGGATGTACATCGTTACATCCGAGTGAGAGGAGCACAATTACACCATCAAATTGGCGTTCAAAACCACAAGCAATGAACTGGAATATAAAGTGCTACTTTCAGGACTAGTGGTGGTCAGCTCTCTGGGCGCCACCGAAATTGAGGTACGAGCCAATTTTCAGGTGGTGGTCAATCAAGTGCGAGGGGAGTTTGTTGTAAAAGGTGAGAAATTGAAAAAATATAGTAGAAGCCGAACGCCCCCATTTCAAGTACTTACAAATTCAACAAGTGTCGAGAGTAGAAAATCAGAAAGCAGACAAGCTGGCGTGCACTGTATTTGGACAAGAGGACTCCCCCCCGCCAGAGCAAACATTGATTCAAACAGTGGAAGCACCTGTTGTAGGGATTAAGGTAATGGAAATACTGCCCGGAGCCCCAGATTGGGCAGAGGACATACTCAAGTACTTGGAAACTAACGAGGTGCTCGAAGACAGACACAAGGCTAGGAAGATCAGAAACAGAGCAGCGCGCTACACTCCAATCGAGAGAATTCTATATCAGAGGGGCCACTCAGCGCCTCTTTTGAGGTGCATCTCCCCTGAAGAAGCGCAGTACGAGTTGCAAAAATACATGATGGGATCTGCGGAAGTCACTCAAGACGAAAGGTGCTAGCAGGGAAAGTAGTGAGGGCGGGGTACTACTGGCCACGGGCCTTGCGAGATGCCGAAAGTGCCAAGAATACGCCAAGGTGCCCCACTGCCCACCAAAAGAATTAACGTTGATCACGTCATCTTGGCCTTTCGCCTAGTTGGGAATTGACCTGGCTGGCCAACTTCCCCTGGTAAGTGAGAGTAAAGTTTGTGATAGTAGTTGTGGACTACTTCACCAAGTGGGTCGAGGCCGAGGCCTTAGCAACCATCACGCAATTCCTATGGAAGACGGTGGCTTGCAGGTTTAACATGTCGCGTACTATCATATTTGATAACAGGAGATAGTTTGATTCTGATCACTATCATAATTGGTGCCGGGAATTGAGGATCGAGTGCAAGTACTCATCCCTAGGACACCCCTAGTCTAACGAGCAAGTAGAGAAGACCAACAAAACATTGATGGCAATGCTCAAGAAGTTGCTTGACAACAGAAAGGGGCATGGGCAGAGTCACAGTGAAAACGCCGATGGGGGAAATTCCTTTCACCCTCACTTACGGCCATGAAGCGATGCCGTCAGTAGATATTGGAATCCCCACCTATAGAGTTCAGCACTTCAAGCAAGAATCCAATGATAGGAATTCTTATCAAACTTGTCCGATAGGAATTCCTTTTTGCCTTGGTCTTCACACTATATTCTTTTCCGATGTTTCTGTTGTTGAGATCCTCTTCCCTAGAAATGGGCAGTCATTACCCTCCTTGTTCTTCTGCTTGTGAGGTCCCCAATTCAAGATTATGGCCGCGTGGCTTTTTCATGATTTTAATCAGGAAGAAATTCCCCTTCCGACTTTATTAGCACGTTTTCTGACGGTTGGACATCACACTTGATTGCGTCCCTCCATTCCTCTTAGCATTGATGGCATCAAGCGGCTCCTTCTCTCCACGTTGTGTCGCACAGTACATGATGTGGGATTCCTGCATATCCCGCCAGCTTCGTGGGGCGCTTGCATTCCCACGATCTTGGGAAGGCCAACTATCGATGGGGCCTATTTAAATATCCTCATTTCGACGCTGGAGCCCATTTTGCCTTCTCTTCCTTTCTCAGAGTTCTTCGCGCTTATTCCTTTTCTCTTCAAATCTCCCTCTGCGTGCATCTCGTTTTCCCTTCTTCTGTTTCCACAATCACATGACTCCCAAGAACTCTTCATGTCCCACTGCTAAAAACACTATGTTGGCCAAGCCTTCTAGTTCTTTGCATGTTCCCGGGAGCCTAGACCCTATTGAGGTTTGCACCTAGTCACAGAGATTCTATGGGTTCTCGTGGCAGCCGGTCATGACTCCTAGCGAGTTAGAGTCGCTAAAGTCAACTTATAAGGTACCTGGCATGGTACAGTTTGAGGTGTTGTCTCCCAATAAAGGCACCGTGGACTCCGAAGGGTACGCGTCGAAGGTGGTCGTGTACCCTAGCATGTTATGTAACGGCCTTAGGCTGCCTTTCTGTCGTCCAGTTCGTGATGTGCTGGACTACCTGCACTTGGCGCCCAAATGCGTGGAGGATCTTGGTATCGTGTTGTGTCAACTGGCAGCGAGCGCTGGAGGAGGTAGGTTTCGAGTTCCCTAATCTTACTGCGCACGAGTTCCTCCTTATCCACAATCTTCTGAAGTAGAGTGACAATACTTGCAATTTTAGATCCATTTAAGTGTTGGCTCTCTTGGAGCCGCAGTAAAATAGGGTGAAAAGGTGGAGGCAACTCTTTTTATTCTTATCCGATAAGGGATGGAAGTTCCCAGTAGGGTAGGCCAACCAGAGTGACTATCCGTTCGCGCCATCTCAGGGGTCATGGGCGATGACAAGTGTTCCTGACCCTCGGCGACTCACGAGGAAGTGAGGTGGATCGAGGTCGCTCATGCTTGGGTGAAAGCCCACCTGGATGATATTTTTTCGGAGGTCCTAATGGATGAGGGCAGTCTTCGGTGATACTAGGCTCTTCCAACCAACATGCATTTCACTGACCAGACCATACCGATATAGGCGATTGTGCCCTAGGTCTGTAGGCATTCATCCAGCCCGCTGATGGAGGTGAAGGGGAAAAAGCCCTAGAGGGAGTCTCCTAGAAAAGCCAACTCCAACAAGATGCCTCTAGAGCAATGTTCGGTCGCAGCGTTAGTTCAGAGGCCAAAGCCGAGGTCACCAAAGAAGACGGTGGGGACGGCTCTGCCACCCCATGTCGTGCCTTCTTCCTCCCCCCACGAGTGGTGGGTGGCTTTAATTCTCTTCAGCATGTTCAAGCTGATCCGTCGATGGTTACCCTTGCACAACATCGGAAGGTTTTCCCCGCCATCCTAGAGGCTTCTTCCCCAACCCCACCTGCCACATGGGAGTCATGGAGCTTTCGCCTGGGGTAGAGTTACTTTCCATGTGATTTTATGGAGTCCTCTTGGATTGCCCTATTCGGGAGTCTCAGATTGTGCCTCCATCTCCCGAAATTGATCTTGAGAGGATTCCCTCACCTTTGTACTAAGAGCGCCCCATTGAGGGTGAAGATCTCCTTGACCAGGTTTCAATCCCGGATTCTCCCATCGCTTATTCTCCTAAGGTCGAGGTCGTCTCGACTGGACCTAGCTTGGAGAGCAAGGTGGCGATGACGGGGCATCCGGGAGAGAGATAGTGAGGGTCGTGTTGTGGGCCGAAGGGGTTCTAGCACACACACCCGAGGCTGGGGTTGTGGCGGCGTCAGTGAAGGTTAGCGAAGATTAGGTTGCTATAGTTGACGTCGGGGCTCTGTTGTCCTTCACTTACGCCACCCCAGCCTTGGTTGAGACTAAATCTAGGGTTGAGGTAGAAGTTGGCAAGGGTGGTGAGGTGTCTGCCACACCGGCAGACACTGGCACCTCTCTGCCCTTCACTAACACCATTCCGGCCTTGGGGTCAACGTGGGCAAGTGCTGAGATGGGGACAATAGCGGCGGGGCAAACCAAGGGAGCCCTCCCAAGATTTACAGCAGATGTGCCGACTGGTGAAGCTCCAACAATTTCCATGGGCACAAGGGTTGGAGAGATTTCCAAACGCACCGTGGGGAGGTCCATCCCTGCCGAGCGTGATGGCGTGGTGCTCGAGGACCTTTCTAAGGAGGGGGTGCTGCCCTAAGACTGAAGGTAGGCAGGGACCATCCTGCCCATGTCCATGATATGGCTAGGAGGCTTAGGGAGTTCTTCTCTGAGGTCCACTATCAACTCTTCATATCTTCTTTTAAGCTTTCTCGGTGACTTTTCCTTCGTTGCTAACTCGAAATTTTTGTAGCAGGGTGTAGGGAAGTTGTCGGCATTCATTGTGGACAACCAGGAGTGGGAGAAGAGGATATTCAAGTTTCGTCAATGCAAGACCTAACTTAAGTTTGACTTGGCAAGGTCCTGGGAGTCATTCGATCGCCAGCAGAGGGAGCTGGAGCAGCTGCAAGCCAATAATGTGTAGTTGGACAAACAGCATGACTCCGACTCCCAGTCATACAAGTGGTTGGAAGGGATGTTCAATGAGGCCTCCAAGTCTCTGCAGAGAAATAAGGACTCTCTCAAGGCAAAAGACCAGAGAGTGAAGGCCTTGGAGTTTAAGAAGTCGAGGTCGGTCGTGTGATAGCCGCCCATTCGGCCACCATCTTGGACTTGCTCTCTCACCTCGATAGCGTTGAAGTCGCCCTTCCTCAACTACACGTTGAGTTGTTGCACGTCTGTTTGGTTCGAGATTATGCCTGGAGCTACGGCTACTTGGAAGGCTTGGAGAGAATGAGAGATCATGTGTTCTTGAATCCCTAAAGCATTTTGAGGGCAATGAAAGTGCAAGGACTCCCTCCGAACCCTGTGGCACTAAAGCGCGACGCCTTCATAGGGAAGGAGCTCAGGACAAACCTTGCAAGTGACCACCCCAGGAGCTGAACATTCCCCTTCATGCGCCAATGTGTTTCTTTTCCTTCTCCTTGTAAAGTTATGCACATTATTTCCTTTTCTTGTAAAGAACTCCATCCAAGTATCTTTGGACGCCCTTGAGGCTAGTTAAGCGTACTTTGTATACATTTAACTTATCAATAAAAATATCTCTCCTTTTTTTCTTGCCATTTGTTCTGCTCTCTTCTTTTCTTTTCTTTTTTTGTCGACCCGACGAGCCTGATATGAGGGGATAAGTCAAATTGCTTCACCATGTGGTCATGGTTCCAAGCATGGAGCAACACAGTGAATAAATTCGAGGGAAGGAGCTGATCTCTTTTTTTTTTTTGCCGGACAGTTCAGAAGGTGGTCTGCCCTTCGCCGTGAGGCGAGTGCCGATGTCCAATGTACTGTTGGATAATATAAATAAGTTAGTATAGTTCATCCTTGATCTACAAGTGTGAAATTTATAAACCTGGATTATCTTGCCGGAGACATGAGGTGTTAGTCGCATGGCGTCCCATTTGGTGAAGGAGAAGCAAGGCGAGGATCCCAAGGCATCACTCGTTTGGCATTCAGTTGTTGGAGATAACGTTGTGTCGGGTAGTCAAATGACTAGACCCACTCTCTGTTGGTGGAGGGGTCGGGATGCCTTAGGCCAAGCCCACCCCTTTGGTCCCCCAAGGAGGTAATTTGTCGAACGGCTGAGAAGTCGGTTCGCTTTTCACTATGCAGGGGTGGGTAACTTGTCAAGTAGTTTGAGACTGTACTCGCTCCCACCCATTGACATCACAAGGAAGGTAAATATTAGGTCAAGCTAGCGCTGATCTCACACTTCATCATGGCAGAGGTCGAGGTAAGTTGTCGGGCAGCCGAGGGGCTAGACCCGCTCTCCATTGCAGGAAGGGTGAGATGGCCTTAAGACTCATCTCACCCTCTATCTCATACGGGTAGGTAAGTTATTGGGCAAATTGGGACTGGACTTGCTCCCGCCTATTGACGCTCACGAGGAAGGTAAGTGTCAAGCATATGAGGGCTGGCCCGCTCTCCACCACAAGAAGGATCAAGCAGCCTCAAGCATAACTCGTCCCTTTGGTGCCTCGCTAGGAGGTAAATGTCGGACTACTGAGCAGCCAATCCGCTCTTCACCATGATGGAGGCTGGGTAAGTTGTTCGGGGAGTTCAGGAGTTGGACTCGCTCTCCCTGCGAGGGAGGTTGGGCCGCCTGCTCACCCTTTAGCTCTCGTGGGGAGGTAAATGGTCAGACAGTTTGAGATTAGACCCGCTCATACCTGTTGACATCACAGGGAAGGTAAGTGTTGGATCAGGCTGGCACTGATCCCACTCTTCTTCGTGGCGGAGGTCGGGGTAAGTTGTCAGGCAGCCAAGGGGCTAGACCCACTTTCCATCACAAGAGGGGTGAGATGGCCTTAAGGCGCATCTCGCCCTCTATCTCCTGCGGGGAGGTAAGTTGTTGGGTAGTTTAGGACTGGACCCGCTCCTACCTGTTGACTCTCATGAGAAAGATAAGTGTTGGGCAACCGAGGATTGGCCCACTCTCCACCTCGAGAAGGATAGAGCAGCCTCAGACGTGACTTATCTCTTTGGTGCCATGCAGGGAGGTAAGTAGTCGCTAATGGAAATTTCGTTGGTGGCGATCACATTGGTGGAGATTTCATTGATGGAGACTTCGTTGGTGGCGATCACGTTGGTGGATATTTCATTGATGGAGATTTCATTGATGGCGATCATGTTGGTGGAGATTCCATTGATGGAGATTTTGTTGGTGGAGACTATGTTGATGCAGGTACGCAGATGGAGATTACGTCGGTGCATATTTATTTGGTGGATATTACGTTGGTGGAGACTTCGCTGGTGGAGATTATGTTGGTGGAGATTTTGTTGGTGGAATTTGTGTCAATGGAGATTACATTGATGGAGCAGGGAATCATGAGAGGTGAGACGTATTTTATCCCTGAAAAGTCACACTTACATTAATGGAGTTTACACTATTGACATGGAAATTCAAGTTACATATCGCAAAGTTTTTTTTAGCAATAAACTTCTACAGGTGTTCGACATCCAGGGGTGTCGCAGCTTGTTCCCTTATGAGTCTCGGAGCCAGGGTGGTTGTTGGTGGTGACCACGTAGGGGCCTTCCCATCACAGGCCCAACTTTCCCTCATATCGGATAGTTGTTCCTGTCTGCTTCAGCACGAGGTCCCTGATTCTTACTTCTTCCTCAAGCCTGAACTCCTTGAGCAAGTTAAGTTGTTCTTCTAGTCGTTTGTCGTTGGAGTTATGCTCAAAGTGTTATAACTTGTAGGTTGAGATCCCGATCTCGAGTAGTGGCATCACCTCATGACCGTAAGTGAGGGTGAAGGGGGTTTCTTCCGTTAGGGTCCTTACAGTGACACAATACGCTCATAGGACTCTGGGAATTCTTCCACCCACGTGCCCTTTTTGTCGCTAAGCTTCTTTTTTAGCCTCCCCATCAAAGTCTTGTTGGACACCTCCACTTGTCCATTAGATTAACGATGTCCCGGAGATGAGTAACAGAATTCGATTCCCAACTCTCAGCACCAATCTCGGTAATGGTCAGAGTCAAATGGCCTACCATTATTCGATATGATGGCATGGGGGATGCCAAATCTACAGATGACCATTTTCTTCAAAAAGCGCGTGATGCTGCTTGTCGTGATCGTCGCCAAAGCCTCAGCCTCTACCCACTTGGTGAAGTAATCTACTGCCACTACTACAAACTTTACTCCTCCCTTACCTCGGGGAAGGTGCCTATTAGGTCGATTCCCCATTGGGCGAAGGGTCATGGCGATGTGATCGACGTTAATTCTTCTGGCAGGCTATGGGGCACTTTGGAGTATTCTTGGCATTTCTTGCACTTTCATACGTACTGCTTAGCATCCCGTAGGGCGCGAGGCCAGTAGTACCCTGCCCTCATCACTTTGTCTGCCAGCACTTTTCCTCCAAAGTGGTGGCCACAGGTTCCCTCGTGCACTTCCACCAGCACGTATTGGGCTTCTTCAAATGAGATGCACCTCAAGAGAGGTGCGGAATGTCATCTTTGGTATAGGCCCCCTCTATTACGATGTGACGCGCCACTCTGTTTCTGATCTTTCTGGTCTCGTGTTTGTCGTTGGGTACCTCGTCGGTATTTATATACCTAATAATATTAAACGCCCATTCTGGAGCTCCCGGCTTTACTTCCACTACTTCAATTCCCACGGTTGGCATTTTGACGGTCATGATCACTATCCCTTCTGGCAGGGGAGAATTTTCTTACCTAGTCGCCGCTCGCACCAATTTTTCCACCTTTTGATTCTCAGCCCATAGCACTTGTTGGATCTAAAAGTACTCAAAGTGGGTGCACTCAGCTTTTATCAGCATCATATATTTCTTTAATTTCTTGCTCTTTGCAGCGAATTACCCCTGTACTTGATTGACCACAACTTAAGATTCAGCTCACACCTCTACCTCCTTAGCGCCTAGAGATTTGGCGACCGCCAGACTCGAGAACAATGGCTCATACTCTGACTCATTGTTTGTGGTTTTGAATGCCAACTTGACAGCATAATTATGCTCTTCACCTTCATCCGTAATTATATGCACCCCCACTCCCTCACTAGCCTGGCAGGATGAGCCATCAACAAAGACTTGCCAGGGCTTCACAAGAGGTGCATGTCCGGCCCCTTCCGTGAAACCGGTGAATTCTACTATGAAATCGGCCAACACTTTCCCCTTAATAGTATTCTGCTGGGAGTATATGATGTCAAACTCGCTCAGCTCCACAGCCTAGTTTGTAAGGCGACCTAAGGTGTTCGGCCATTGTAGCATCTTCTTCAGGGAGTTTGGGTGAGGACCCTCACCGGGTGTGCTTGGAAGTACAGTCGGGGTTTTCGGGTGATCACCACTAGGGCGAAGGCAAGGTGCTCTATGCACAAGTACCTGGCTTTTGCTCCTCAATATGCTCGGCTTGTGTAGTACACGGGCCTCTAGGCCCCACCTTCGTCTCATACTAGGGTCAATGTTTCTCCACACCTAGATTGGCTGAGGAGCAAAAGGCTAGTGAGGTATTTCTTGAGAGCTTCAAACGCATTGTCACACTCTTCATCCCGTGTCAGTGCTTTCTGCAAAACTTTAAAAAATGGTAGGCACTTGTCTGTGGACCTTGACACGAATCTGTTAAGGGCTGCTACCCGTTCGGCTAGTTTCTATACTTCATTTATGCTTCAGGGGGGGCCATGTTGAGTATGACTTCCACTTAAGATACCATGAATCCCAAGAATTTTTCAAAGCCTACACCGAAGACGCACTTCGCCAGACTCAGTTTCATATGGTACTGCCTTAATACCGCGAAGGCTTCGTGGAGGTCGTTCACATGTTGCTCAGGGGTTCTGCTTTTGACTAGCAAATTGTCCACGTAGACCTCCATGTTTCTCCTGATTTGATTTTTGAACATATGGTTGACCAACTGTCAATAGGTGCCCCCCGCATTTTTTAGTCCAAATGGCCTGGTCAAGTAGCAGTATAATCCTCAATCAGTGATGAACAAGGTTTTTTCCTCGTCGCCCGAGTTCATGCAGATCTGGTTGTACCCAAAGTAGGCGTCCCTAAAGCTGAGCATGCGGTGGCCTGCAGTGGATTCAACGATCAGGTCGATCCGGGGCTAGCAGGAAACTGTCTTTCGGGCAAGCCTTATTCAAGTCGGTGAAGCCAACACCCATTCTCCACTTGCTATTTCCTTTTTTACCAACACCACATTGGACAACCAGTCCGGGTAACGGGCCTCCCATATGAAGCCAACCGCGAGTAGCCAATTGACTTCCGCCACGATGGCGACATTCTTTTATGCGCTGAAGTTTCGACCTTTTTGCCTTTCTCCCTTAACCTTTGGGTCCATGCTTAGGTGGTGTTGTATGATCTCTGCGTAGATTCCGAGCATGTCTTCGTGACTCCAAGTGAAGACATCCTAGTGCTCTGTGAGGAGCAGTTGTATGGCAGTTCTCAGGTCGGGTGTCATCCCGCTACCAATCCCGATGGTAGCTTCCAGGCAGCTCAGATTCAAGGGGATCAACTCCAGTGATTCGTCTATGTCCACCTTATTGAGCCCCTGCTCTTCTCGAATCTCCCCCTCTGCCGGGGTCTACTTGGGCGGGGGTGGGAGTTCATGGCCAGTGGTCAGGGAGTGGACCACATGTACCTCGGTGTTCTTGGGCTTCAACTCTTGCATGTAATGCTCTTGTGCCATGACCTACTCCCTGCAGATCTGTCCCACTCCCCGAGGGGTCAGGAATTTTGGTGGTAAGGCCACAGCCATCACCTCCCCGCGGTAGGGTAGGCCCGAGCTAGTGAGCAGTTGGTCTACCGGCAACGACATGCCCTTTGTCTCCATCTCCTCGTACTTCCCTTCGAGGTTATGCATCTCGTCCTGCATGTTTTTTCTTTCTTCTTCTGCTTCGCCTCCTTCTCTTGCGTTCTTGGGTCCTATGTGCTCGTTGTTGGTTAATTCCGCTTCATTTTCTAGCTCGTTGGTGACCGCTTTGAGTGTCTCGTTTCCCTTTTGGAGGGTCTCCACCTCGGTAGTTAGTTTTCCCACTAGTTGTTCTATTGCGGCAAGCCTCGCTTCCATGTTTGTTGATGTTATTTCTTCCTCTCCCCTAGTTGTCTGAGAATGGGTTGTTGCAGGCATACGAAGAACACATGAAGTCTATAGAGATCCGATAGACGGCACCACTGTTAACTTCGAATTTCACCCACCTTTGGGCCAAGTTCTAGAAACTCGAGTTTTCGGGCTATCACCTGAACAGTAATACCCAGCCCCTGAAACCCAAGCCTAGACAGTATGGAAACCCAATCTTTCAAGAGGGAAAGGCGCCGTTTTAGTAAGATCTTCCTCCTCACAAAAACCCAATCTTTCATGAGGGAATGACGTCGTTTTAGTAAGATCTTCCTCCTCACATTTCAATTGCTTTCCCCGATTTCTTCTCTTCCTTTTCAGTTTTCTTTACTCCCAAAGTTTGCTCCACCCCGGTTTCCAAAACCTCCACGTCTCTACGGTTTCTCTTCTACTCCTTATCCTCATATCACAACTCCCCTCTTCAGAACAGGCTCTCTCCCTCTGATAGCCACCGTGAAATGTCAACATTCTTCTCACAGCTGCCATCTTGCACTAACGCTGCGCAGACACCCAAAAACCACCATGCATCACCGAGTATAAGCCGCCATGTTCTCTTCCCTTCACAATGTGGTCACCTGCCCCTTGCTTTATACCCCAATCGAAGCTTCTCCCTCTGCCGTTGACCCACACCACTGCAAATCTCCACCGGAAGCAACGCTGTAGTAGGAACCGCCCACAGCAAACGTGAAAACCACCGTGATAGCCGCTGCTCTGCCCTGCACCTCCGCCCCCAGTTGTGCAGCCAGACTTCCACCCAAGCCACCGCTGCACATAACTTTCGGTATGCATGGCCCCTGTTATGTAATATTAGCTTGTTTCAAATAACTCATGATCTCCTTGTAATTACATACATGCCTTCAAGGCTATATTTATGGTTTATAGTATATATGTAGCGCAGCTCATACTCCATTTAAGTGTTTTTGTTTTCAATTTTGCCTTTCCAATTATAAAACTACCAAGAGTTTTTAATTACATTTTTATCCCTAGTATAAATTCATGGCAGAGTTACATTTTTTATGGACTTTATTTTAAGTCTCAAAAATTTATATTTTGTGCAGATGATATTTTTATTTAAATTAAACTGTGTTTAATTGGATTATATTCCAAAGATACCAATTTCTATATTGGACTACATTAAAATAAAGGTTTTTTTTGTTAAATTATATTCATATATTTTTTGGGATCTAATTAATAATTATATTAATGTATAATTAAGAAGTATTAATTGATATCGAGGTAATTTAGGAAGTGATTATATTTTAGAGATGTAAGAGTTTTAGATTGTTAATTTTAAGGAAAATTAGCTTATGTAGTATTTCAGGTCTAAGCATTGATATATGTGTTTGATTGGAAATTTATGGGAGTACGTGACTATTTTATAGGTGACGGTTAATATTCGTTCAGCATTGTTGTGGGAAAATTCTGAAAGGCTAAGAAGTCCAGGTAAGCGGGGTTCATATGCTAGACTTTGCATAAAAATAAAATGGGCTGAGGTTGATTTTTGAAAAGTATGCATGTTTTGTTATGAAAAGAAATTTGAACTATTTCAGTTATTTATTCTGCATTACTCATGAGATTCTGTTTAAGAATAAAGTATATTTCTGGCATGACTGGTGTAGACATGAGCTATTTTGACATTTTATTTCTGAACTGTGCAAAAGAGAGCGAATATAGAATTTTGTGCATAAATGATATTTTTGTGATCTAATTATGTTCTGTTCTAAAGATGTTCTGTACTCTTATATGATATGATGTGATTTCTAAAAACCTCTGGCATAACATTCTGTTTCTGATTTTGTTTCATTCTGACCTTACCATGGGTGTAAAACTGTGGTCTCTGTTCTGGTTGGTACCAACTTTTCTGTTTCTGGTGCACCCACTTTGGATGCAAAGTGGTTTTCTGCGTGGTCTTTCTTGTGTGCACACTCGGGGCTCTGAGAATAATAAGGGGAAGATTCACATTCTGTTTTTGTTCGGTTGGCTACTAGGGTTTGCACAACCCTACCACGGCGGTTAAATATGGTATTTGTTCTGATATGATAAGATAAGATGTGATGTTTCAATTTATGCTATGCCAAAAAGATTTTGATTATGAATATTTTCAAACTTTCGCTCTGATATTTTTTATAACAAATATTCTGATTCTTCATCTGAAAGAAAGTATTTTGTTCTTCATTCTAAACTCTATAAATGCTCATGTTTACACACTAGTATATGTTATCTGGTTACTGAGTTGTTGATAACTCACCCCTTATCTCCAAACATTTTTCATATGATTTGAATATTTCAGCTAAGGATCAATAATATGGAGCATGGGTGAGATGAGTTAAGAATGATGGATTAAACATAGAAGGTTTATATGAGTATTGAAGATTTTTATTCAATAAGTTTGTTGTGCTCTAATGATGTGATTTGTTGGGAGGTTGATGTTTATATTAAGATTTTGTATTGTCTTAGAATAATTATACTGGAGTAATTGATGTGAATTAATGAGTATTTTGTGCGATAGAGAAAAATTGGAGTATATACTATGTGGTTGGAAAATGATTTTTTAGTAACATGAGTTAACTCTCCGGACCCCTCGGGGACGGGGTGTTACATGAACACTTTAAGCAAACACGAAGAGTGGGGGCCTTGGTGGTGGCCGGGGAGTCTCGATGCTAAAGTCAGTATATCTCCTTAGTAGTTTTGTGCGTAAGCTTAGAGAGAGAGTTCTTCATACCTAAAGATCGACTTTTATACCAGGTTTCATGAGAGGGCAATATGTCCCTGACTTTGACGAACTTATGTCTTTTCCACTGTTTATTTGTCAGAATTCTTTAATGCAACATGGCTTCTGGGGCGGCGTAATTTATGTTGCGTGGAGTCCGGATAGTGGTGCCATTAATGCGACATGGCTTTCTGACTCACTTTACCCTGCAGTTGTTAAGCATCTTCATGCCTTCTGTCAGGAGATAAAGGGTTCTCAATATTTTCCGCTCACCTGTCTATGCAGGTTCACGAGGGTAGGGTGGCATTAGGGAGGTGTCAGGGTGGCGAGTCTCATCTACCTCTACCGTTCGCTTTCCTCACGCGTGGGTTGTTTAGTGGATGGGTTTCACTCATGGACCGAGTACTCTATAGAGGCCCACTGACTCTTTTGGAGGAGGGCAGTAGGTCTCGATTGGGCATGGTCAGGCTCTCTGACTTACTTCCCTAGTGGCCCCCGTGGGTTTACTTTAAGGGCCGATGAGAGAAAAACCCCTTACACTTTGTTTTATGTATTTAATAATAATAATGATGATGATGATTAAAAAGATAACAAATTCATGTGGGCACATTCCTTTTCTGCCCCACTATCATCAATGGTGGAAACACCACCCAAACTTCTAGAAGTTGACAACAGTAGTTGCCAAAAAATTTAATGGATGTTATTAATGGACATAATGAGGTGACTAATTGGCTTAATTCCCGCTGCATTCACTTTGGCTATCATGATAACATACATCATGAACGTGGGAACAAAGTTCATTAATTTGTAATCATTCCTTTTCGCAATCGTGGGAGGTTGATTTGGTACTTTGGCCATAGTCCACGTACGTAGTGCTCATGACTTCAGCAGCTGAATAGTTCATAGTAACGCTGGATATCCCTATTGGATTGGATGTGTAAGCATATATTATTTTAAAAATGAATGGAATGTATTATTAAAAAATTAATTTTTTTTATGTAAATATTATATATTTTTTTAAAAAAAGAAGTGTATTTTACATATTCTAAAATTGTAAATATCATTTTTCTTTATTTACCTATTTATATATATATGCTAAATTTGGTTGTATACCCCTGACCGACTTAAAATTAGATCGATCATATGCAATTCTTCTTTAGAAATAAATTTATATAGAAATAAGACACTCCCTTAATTTTTTATCTCACCATTGACACAAAAAACATGACACTGCCATGTGTTAGCCTTAAATTTTTCAAAAAATAAATTAAAATTCTTTCAAATGAAGAGAAAAACAAACTTCTTATATAAAATAACTTCTAAAATTATTAAAATTGAAAATTAAAAGGAAAAAAAATACAAAATCCAGGCCACCGGTACAGTAACCATTGTAAATAAAATAGCCTACTATTTATATGGCCTTTGCATTGATTTATAGAGTGTTTACATGAATCAAAAGTTGACATTTACAACTGCTTCTAGCTGTACAGAAACTATAGAAGGAAATATAAAGCTGTTATGTAACGGATACAATGTTTACATATAAAACTATAATCATGTATTTACTGTAACCTCGTAGAGATATTTTAGCAACAAATCATGGTCTTGTCTCTTCATTCCCCCTCAAGCTCAAGGTGGAATATATCTACCACCTAATCTTGGCCAGAAATATGTGCGAAAGAGATAACACTCCTTGAAACTTGTTTGCAGACAAAATTCACATCTATCTCGGTGTGTTTGGTACGATGATGAAAGACGGGATTTTTGGCCATGTTAAGGGAATTGATATTGTCAGAGTACAATGTTGGTAAAGGAAGCTCATAACGAAAGTTATTCGGCAAGTGAATATACCACATCAACTCCACTATGGTGGCTGCGAGAGCACGATATTCGGCTTTAGTTGTAGAACGAGACAATCGCTTGTTTCTATGCACCCTAGGACGAGATTGGCACCCTTAAAAATTGCAAAACCAGTGGTTGATCTTCTGTCATCTCGAGAACCTACCCAGTCGGCATCACAAAAACCAGTAAGAGCATAAAGTGGTTGTTTAATAAAATGAAGTCAAAGATTAATGATACCGTTGAGATAGCGAAATATTCTCTTCACAGTAATAAGATGAGGAGCATGAGGGCTTTGTAAAAATTGGGAGACAACGTGAACAGCATAGGAAATGTCAAGACATGTCAAAGTAAGATATTGAAGAGAACCAACCATATGTCAATACACCATCGGATCAGCTAGAGGATTTCCCTCTGTGGTAGAATGGATGCGCTTGAAGCTATCAGAGTGGAGACAATTTTAACACCATCGAGAAAAAATTCCTGAAGTAGAGTCAAGAGATACCGAGTCTGGTATAGTGCAAGATTGCTGGAGTCCCGAGTTACCTGAATTCCAAGCAAGTAATGCAAATCTTCAAGGTTTTTCATGTGAAAAATTGTTGAGAGATGAGTGATAAATTTTCTGATGGCAGAGGCAGAGCTTCTTCCTGTTAGGATGATATCATCCACATAAATTAAGAACATACAAAAATCCAACCCTATATGCTGAAAGAAGAGGAAAGGATCGTATGGGCAGCGCTCAAACCCCATTTGCTGAAGGAAAAGTCTAAATGCAAGCATTTTGACGCACCCTTCCACACCAAAACGTGACCTGGCAAAATAAAAACCTTGCATTCTGCATTTCGAGTTCCACGCCGAACCTTCCCTTCTCTTCTTATCCAATCGACTGAACCTGGACATTATTCAACACAGAATAATATTCTAATACACCCCTCGCTTCTGTTTATGAACCTGGACATGATGGCTTTCTTGCCTATAAAAGGAGAACCTCTTGCACATCACTACCACACGTTGTAGAGAAAAGATCGAGCAAGAGAGACATAAGTAACCATGGCGGATTATCATGGTGAAGAAGTGAAGAACAAACAGGTTTTGGCTAGAGACTGCATAGATGGCAATCCTAAAGAATCGGACATGTACTTTAGCACTAATACCATATGAGGCATAAAGGAAATAAACCCAGATCGCCTCTTTAATTCCTTCGCCCCAAATTCGATAAGCCCCGCAATTAAGTTGGTCTCTCTTTTTCTCTTGAATGTATACACATCATCTTCAATGATTCTAGAAACTATTTGCAGACGAACCCTACCGGATGGTCCTTGTTTATGAAGTTTTTGCCTTCATATTTTCTAGTGTTTCTTTTTTGTGGGTCGCGCGCGGAGGACACTGGCCAAGCTGCAGTAGAGGGAGGAACGACTAACGAGAGAGCACTATCACGGAATCTTGGGCTTTGTACGAAGGGGAAGTCTTCTTCTTCGGAGGGGAAACGGAGTGTAGACTTCTTCTCTTTATTTTCTTTCTTCTCTTTATCTGGATGCCAAGATAATATGATAAAGCCCCCATTTGACATCACAGGAGGACTGGGGTTATTAGAAGGCCTAGAACCAGAGGGTTTATTGGAGTAGAATGATCTGTTGGATCTTTTGTGATTGTAATTGGGTTTGGTTTCCTGAGTAAAGAAGGCTGTGTAGGTATTATCTGGTTGTGTAGATTGGTGTTGGGTCTCTAGCAACTGCTCATAGTTGAGCAGCTCGGTTTGGAAATCATCAAAGGTAATAGAGGATTCTCGAATGGCAAAGTGAAGAGAGGTGATAAATGGATGATATGAGGGATTGAGGCCTCCAACAACATATGAGATAAGATCTTCATCATCAACAAATTTTCCTACAGCTGCGAGTTGATCAGACCAGTTTTTGGCATTAATAAGATAGTTAGTGCATGACTTGGACCCTTGATGGAGAGTTTGCAATTGTCTTTTGAGATGGGAAATTCTAGATCTAGAGTGTGGTGCAAATCTGTTAGACAGGGTGGTCCATACCTATCGAGAAGTTGTTTGTCCATAAATAGTAGACAAAATCTTCTCTGTGAGAGTGGCATTTATCCATGCCAAAATAAATTGGTCATTCTTCTGCCATAGCATATAATCAGAAGCAATGGTAGTGGGAAGTTTGCCTTCACTATGAGTGACAAACTGAGGAGGACATGGCTCGGAGCCATCTATAATGCCAAGTAGATCAAGGCTTCATAGAAGAGGAAGGAATTGAGTGGTCCAATTCAGATAATTGGTTCCATCAAGTCTGACAGAAACCAAGGGAGTGATGTTGGGAAAGACAAAGGCAGCATGATCTCTGGGTAGGGCCATTGGGATTGAAAGAAAAAGGTGTTAGCCTAGTCGTGTCTCTGATACCAAGTAGAGTTTGAAAGTCTGGTTCAAAATTGATACCAGATGATATGTTTCATTGAGTATACATAATCTTTACAAGATTGGAAAGAATCCAAATACATAACAAACTAGATTACATCTTAACATAATAAAATGATCTCAGTAGCTATCCATGTGATGATCCCTTGGAGAGGTTGTTGGTTTGTTTAGTGGAGTGGATAATGTTGGACTCTTTTGTATTTTGAATTGTTTGGTTAACTGGATGCAGCAAGATGGTACACCCCCACCACCCAGTGCCTCCGTGTCCTCAAACGAAAACCACCCCACAAACTTGCACCAACCAGCCACTGCTTTGTACACACCACCACCTTGCAAGCCTCCCACGTTCTCTCGGTTCCAGCCACCACTTCATGACGGGAGCTCCACATTGCCGCCACCCTTCATCGTGAAACCCAAGCCTCCATCACACTCTAAAAGGCCTCTGTTTTCACTTGCCAAAAATAGAGCATGATTTCCTTCGAACTTTGCCTCCATGCAAGCCGCCCAGTCACTTGCCCTTCGTGCGTCGTAGCCCAGCCTTGAACCCGCAAGTGGAGCCACCGCAATCACAGAGCAAGATTCCATGTTCGAACTGCAACCCCCGTTGCATGGTCCGTAACTCCCTCTTCCTCTTTCTCTCGGGTTCCATCTCTCTCTCTCTCTCTCTCTCTCTCTCTCTCTCTCTCTCTCTCTCTCTCTCTCTCTCGCACACACATTCACTTTCTCTCTCTCTCAGTGTCGTGCCACCGCGCCGTACACCGTCGACCAAGCCCGCCACCGCTTCTGTCGACGCTAGCCATTTCTCTCGGTTTGCCCAGACTTTATCGCACGGTTTTGTATTTCTCAAGTATTTCGTTTGCATTGTCATAAGTATTTATGTTTCTAGTTTTTGGTCCCTACCTACAGATTTGTTGAATAGTATAAATAAGCCACTTTTAATACTTTGTCGTATAGCATTTCTAAGCATAATAAAGAAATTATTTTAAATATATTTATATTACTATGTCTAGTTTTTAAATTAGTATGCTTTCTTGCCATTTGATGTTTATTTTGATATTGATTTTGATTTATTTGAGATGTTTCATGTCGGTCGTAAAATTAAAATTTCATATAGATAGTATTTAAAAATCTAAAATTTTAGTTATATAGTAATAATTGTTAGAACTATTTTCAATAGTAAATAATAAGATTTTAGCATTTAGAATATTTGCTTTAAAATCGATTTAAGTATATTTTACTAAATGAGTTTTGTTTCATTGCTTATATTATTTGAATTTGAATATTTTATGAATTACTATTGCTTAAGAAATTTATGATTTCCTACTAGGATAAATGTTGGAAGTAACAACTTATCGTTTTAATAATAGTTTATAGAGATATGAGTTTAAATATGATTTAAGTTAATTTTCGAAAAGAATTTAAGTTGTTTTGCCATTTTGGATAAAATTATTTTATAATAAGTTAAGCTTATTTATTTATTATTTATTTTTACAGATAATATATCTATTAGATTTCTGATATCAAGATAGTTATCAAAAATTATTTTGTAGTATGAATATAAGTAGATAGAGAGTTTTAGTATTTGGAAGTTTAGTGACGTTTAGTATTCTGTATAGGTGACGATTGGTATTATTTCAGCACGATTGTGGAAAGATTCAAAAAAGCTAAAAAGTCCAAGTAAGAGGGGTTCCTATGCTAGGCTTTACATGAATTGTTCAGACTGAGGTTGACTTTCTGAAAATTTTGCATTTTTTGTTATGAAATGAGAACTTGGGAAAAACAATCTCAGTCTTTTATTTGCATTACTCATGAAATCTATATAAAAAAAAAAAAGAAAATGTTTCTGAAATGCGTTGTGTAGACATGAGCTAAAATTTGTCATGCTGTCTCTGAAATATGAAAAAAAGCGGTATTGAGAATCTGAAAAATTGTGCATTGATTTAGAAAGATACTCCAACTTTTGGTTTTTCAGTATGTGAGAATGATCTAGTTATATTTTGGTACTCTGCTTTGTTTTGATATGGCATCTGAAAACCTTTGGCATGGTGTACTGAATTTCTGTATCTGACTCTGTCTATGCTCTGTTATGCTCTGCTCTGCTCTGTTTGGGTTGGTACCAACTTCTCTGTCTCTGAGTGCACCCACTTTGGAAACAAAGTGATTTTTATGTGATCTTTTCTGTGTGCACACTCGGGGCTCCGAGAGTAATAAGGGAAAGATTTCACCTCTGTCTCTGCCTCGTTTGGCCATTGGGGTTAGCACAACCCTACCACGAGGGTGAAACATGGTCTCTACTCTGTGAGATGCTCTGTTTAGATGTGATGATGATACTCAGGTTATATTATGCCAAAGTACTCTGAGTTTTATGTGACTTAAAACCATCCGTCTGTTACGTTTGAGAATATGCATTTTGCATTTTGTACTTTGTAAGTGCTCATGTTTGCACGCTAGTATATGACATCTGCTTACTGAGTTGTTGATCACTCATCCCTTATCTCCACAACATTTTTCAGATATTTTGGATACTTTAGCGGAAGTTCAAGAATAGGAAGCATGGGTAAGACTATGTAAGCATAGTTTATTAAATACAAGAGGGTGCTTGTTATTGGAGAATTTTATTTAGTAGTTTTGTTTTGTTTTGTTGACGTAGTACTTTGGAAAAGCTGGCATTTATTTTGAGATTTTGTCGTATTCTTAGTTAATTGTTTTGGAGAAGTTGGTTTAAAACAATGAGGTCTATGAGTAATTAAGGGATTTGAGCTTATATTTATACAGTGAGATATGATTTTAAGTATTAAGAGGTAACTCTCCGACCCATCCGGGACCGGGCTAACGCAAGTGTGATATTAATTTTGCAGCATCTTTAAAAAATTGGGAAAAATGGATTCTACGTCGGATTTACGAACTAGTGGAAATGGCCATATGTATCGAGAAAATTCATCAACAATGACCAAGTAAAAACTAAAACCATCATACAAAGTGGTGGGAGCGGGTCCCCATACATCAAGATGTAGTGCATGAAGAAAAGTAGAACTATATGAAATTCGAGCTTGAAAGGACGATTTAGTAGACTTTCCAATTTGCAACTTTCACAAAATCCAACATTATTATTCAATGAAAGAAGACATGGTAACAAAGTGTTAAAATGCGAGCATTTGGATGTCCCAATCGAGCGCACCATACTTTTCGGGAACCTTTATTGCTGTAAGTTCTACTGGAGATTGAGAGAGAGATCTTGAACTGATGGGGGTACAAGCCATCCACTACCTTGGCTTTCAGGATCACTTGTTTTGTATGCAGATCCTTTATGATAAAATCCCACGAATAGAATAGAAAGCAGCAGTTATTATCAAGTGTAAGCTAAGATATCGATAGAAGCTTCTTCTTAATATCAGGAACAATGAGAATATTAGGTAACTTGATTGGTGTTAGACAATATAAAGTTACCAATGCCAGAAATGGGGATATCAGAACCATTTCCAATCAATACGGAATCGTTACCAAAGTAGGAGCGTATACCTTGGGCATCAGAGGTGTTGCTGGTCATGTGGTGATTTGCTCCTGTATCAGGATACCAAGATTCATCGATGGTGTCACCAGCTTGGACTACAAGATAGACTTGATACTACTCTGCTTCTTCTTCTGGTGCACAAGAACTGTCTGCCTTATGGCTGGGGCCACCACACATCTACGACCACCACGGTTTGAAGTTCTGTTGTTACCAAGAGATGAGGGTTGTGAGTTATGGTTCTCAGTAGTAGAGTTTCGAGTTGTGGGCGACCACCACCACGGTTATTTTTGGAACGTAGTTGATTTGTAAAACCACGTCCACGATTATTTTGAGTGCCCTTGGATATGTTATTAGAACCATTACGGTTGGTGTAGAATGCAACTACAGAAGAAGCTTCACAAGTGGAGATTATCCGCATTTCAAAATCTCTTAGTTTGCTGATTACAAATTCAATTGAAGGAAAAGTATCATGAGCATTAATCACGGCAACAATGGAATTCAGATCCCAAATCTCTTAGTTTGTGCCTTCATATTTTCTAGTGTTTCCTTTTTGTGGGTCGCGCGCGGAGGAGACTGGCCAAGCTGTAGTAGAGGGAGGAACGACTAACGAGAGAGCACTACCACGTAATCTTGGGCTTTGTACGAAGGGGAAGTCTTCTTCGGAGGAGGGGAAACGGAGTGTAGACTTCTTCTCTTTATTTTCTTTCTTTCTTTTTATCTTTATCTTGTTCTTTTTAAATAACTCTGACAGCAGCAATCCACGTGAGCCTCTTCCTCCCATTCGTCCACCAACCAGCTTGTACCTAGAAGAACTGTTTGCTGAATTTAAGTGTTGAATTTCATACACGTTGCTCAAGCCTGCTTTAAACCATAGAGTGCCTTGTGGAATTGACAAACATAAGTCGGATGAGTAGAATCCTCAAAACCAAGAGGTTGAGTTAAATAAACTCTTTCTTGTAAATCTACATGCAAGAAAGTGTTGCTCACATCTAATTGCTTTAATGGCCAGCCTTGTGACAGAGCTAAGTTGAGAATCAATCGTATACTAGCTGGTTTGACAACTGGACTGAAGGTTTCGTTATAGTCGAGCCGGAGCTAGGTGAAACCACATGCAAAAAGTCTCACTTTGTAACGTTCGAGAGTTCAATCGGCACGAGTCTTTGTTTTAAAAACCCACTTGCTAGTAACGAGACTCATATCTGAAGGGGGTGGAACCAAAGTCCATATTTGATTTGCATGTAGTGCATATATTTCGGCTTGCATTGCCTGACGCCAATTGGGATCTTTGAGTGCTTGCTTGTACGTTTTGGGCTCAGTTTTAAGAGTGGTTAATTCAGCAGCAAAGCAAGTTGGAAGAGGGTGACGGGTTGAGAAGAAAACCCGAGGCATGTTATTTGTTGAGGCTGGATTGGTGCAGATTCTTGTAAAGATAAACTTGAATCCAAGACTGTCAGCATATTTTGAGCGGAAGACAGAGTTGTGAGATCCAATGAAGAGGAAGCATTCTTGAGGCTTTTGGGAACTGGTCGAGCAGTGAAGAAGTATATTTCTTTGAGGAAGCCTCCTGTTCAATTAAGAAGGGTAAGAAATTCTCATCAAATGTAACATGCCTTGATATGTAAATTTTACCATGAGTTTGCACATGCAAACACCGATAGCCTTTGTGATGGAGGAAGTAGATGAGGAAGACACTTCGAATGGACTTGTAATCCAACTTGGATCGACCAAAGGACGTTCAATTCGGATAACATGCACATCTGAATACTCGTAATAGAGTATAAGAAGGGGATGTATTAAAAACCATTTCATACGGTGACTTGTTGTTGAGGATGGGAGTTGGTAGGCGTTTGATCAAAAGCAAAGTTGTTTGGAATGAAGTTGTCCAAAATTGAGAGGGCACAGATGATTGAGTTATAAGAGTGAGACCAATATCGACAATGTGACGATGACGCCGCTCGGCCATCCCATTTTGTTGAGGTGTTCCGGGACATGATAGATGATGTATTATACCATGTGATGTGAAATAACTCTTGAGAGAGTAATTTACGAACTCACCTCCCCCATCGTTTTGAAACACCTTAACGTGTAAAACCCAAGCCCAAACCAGTTCTCACCAAAGGAGCATTACGGCGTCGTTTTCAGGTAAGGCTTTAAACCTTTGTTTTCCTTTTCTTTTCTTTTTTCTTTTCCTCCGACGGTTTCTTCCTCTCTCCCTCTCTAATTTTCAGTTTTTGCTTGTTTCGAATCTCACTCCCACTTTTTCATCAACTTCTCAACTGCATCTCTTTTTTCTTCACTTTCAAAAATCTCACTCTCATCAAACTCTCTCCCACTCCCTCACATCAGTTTCTCACCCTCGCCCCCAAAGCCCACGGTCCTAGACCATAAGGTAACGCCACTGTCGCGAACCAGCCGCCTCCCAACACCTCACCACCACCGCTGGAAGCCACCAGTCGTGCCTGGCTATTAGAGTTTGAAAGTCTAGTTCAAAATTGATACCAGATGATATGTTTCATTGAGTATATATAATGTTTACAAGATTGGAAAGAATCCAAATACATAACAAATTCTATTACATCTTAACAGAATACAATGATCTCAATAGCTATCCATGTGATGATCCGTTGGAGAGGTTGTTGGTTTGTTCAGTGGAGTGGATAATGTTGGACTCTTTTCTTTTTTGAATTGGTTGGTTAATTGCCCCCTTCAAGCGGATGGTGAGAGGTCGAACCATAAGCTTGTCTTTAAGCATATGGAATCTGCTATTAGACAATCCCTTTGTGAAAATATCTTATGGTTGGGAGATGGTCGAAACATACCGAGCAAGAATGTCCCTGTTAAAAATTTTCTCCCGAATAAAATGGTAACCAACCTATATGTGTTTGGTCCTTGCATGAAACATAGGGTTAGAGGATAATGAAAGTGCTCCAATGTTGTCTACCCACAAGCAAGGAGGTGAATGAAAAAGGAAGACCAAGTTCCGTAAACAGCATTCGAATCCAGTCTAACTCAGTAACAGTGAGGGCCATTGATGGATATTCTACCTCAGTGCTTGATCTAGCAATAACAGGTTGCTTCTTTGCCATCCAAGAAATTAAGCATGGACCTAGAAAAATATAATAGCCCGTAGTAGACTTGCATCATTAGGGCTACCAGCCCAATCTAAGTCACAAAAACCATGCAAAGATAAGGACCCTTTGTTGTAATGAAGTCCATGCTCAATGGTTCATTTTAAATATCGAAGCACTCTCTTTGCTACCATGAGATGGACTGTAGTTGGACAATGAAGAAACTGACATAGTTGATTAACATTGTAGGCAATATCAGGCCGAGTTAATGTACAATATTGCTCCCACAATATGTCCATAGGTAGATGGATCCGAAAGGGGTTCACCAGTGTGCTTGGACAATTTTCCACCAGAGGTGCAAGGTGTTGAAACTAGTTTAGCTCCCATCATTTTAGTGTTATTCAACAAGTCTAAAATATATTTTCCTTGATGGAGATGAAGAGAATCAGAGGTTCGAGAGACCTGGATGCCAAGATAATATGATAAAGCCCGCAAGTTCTTAACTACAAAATCTTGGCTGAGTTGTTGTAGAAGAGCAGTAACTGCAATAGAGGAATTACTCACCACCAATATATCATCAACCTATATTAAAATCAGAATAGTGACAGTAGAACGATGGAGATAAAATAAAGAAGTATCAACAGATGATCCAGTAAATTTCAAGTTCCAAGAGACTTTGAGATAGTCTCCTAAACCAAGCCCTTGGGGCTTGTTTCAAGCCATAGAGAGACTTGTGAAGTCGACAGACATGTGAAGGAAAAGTGTTGTCTTCAAACCCTTTAGGTTGCTCCATAAATACCTCCTCCTTAAGGTGGCCATGCAAGAATGCATTTGATATGTCCAGTTGCTGAATAACCCAATTGTGGTGGACTGCCAAAGCAAGCATAAGTCTAATAGTGGCAGGTTTTATGACTGGACTAAATGTTTCATGAACATCAATGCCATGTTCTTGCTCAAAGCCTTTGGCTACGAGCCTTGCTTTGTATCTGTCAATGGTGCCATCTGCCTTTTGTTTGAGTTTGAAAACCCATTTATTTCGGATTACATGTTTATCAGAGGATCTAGGACATAAGGTCCAAGTTATATTGGCAATGAGAGCATTAAACTCTAGTTGCATGGCTGCTTGCCAATTGGGATCTTTGGAGGCTTGGTTATAGGTTTGTGGTTCGTGGTCGTGGAGAAGAGGAATTGGACATAGGTAAGGGTGAAGATAAGGCTGAGAGGTCTTGTGTTTGAGCATTGTCAATGGGAGATATATCTGCAGGAGCTATATCAATAGGGTTAGAGAAAACAGAAGTATTTGTAGGTGAGATAGATGGACACATAGTTGTTGTGACTGAGACAGCAGTATCCAATGAAAGATCCTCCAAGATTTGAGTAGTAGCAGGTAAAATAGGTGTGGGAATGAAATTGGTGGTGAATGATGGTGTACTATTAGGAGATGTTGAATTGGAAATGGAGTTTGCAGCAGGAAAAGTATTTTCATCAAATACTACATGGCAAGAGATGGATGCGATCAGATTGAATATCATAACATCTATACCCTTTTTTATTTGCAACATAGCCAAGAAAGATGCATTTTTTGCTTCTATATGAGAGTTTATGAGAAGAGTAAGGTCTTAGAAGAGAGTAACAAGCACAACCAAATGTCTTAAGGAGAGTGTAGTTTGGTTGTTTATGATATAAAAGAAAATAGGGTGAGTGATTATCAAGGACAGATGATGGCATTCTGTTGATAAGGTAAGTGGTTGTAAGGAAAGCATCAACCCAATGTTCAGGTGAAAGATGGGACTGAGCTAGAAGTGTAAGGCCTGTTTCTGTTATATGTTGGTGTTTTCTTTCAGAAATGTCATTTTGCTCAGAAGTATGAGGGCATGTTAGTCTATGCAAAATGTCATTTTCTGTTAGAAAAGTTTTAAATGAGTTGGAGATATATTCTCCTCCATTATCTGTTTGAAACTGTTTAATTTTGTAGGAAAATAGGTTCTGAACAAGACATTTAAATTTAATGAAGCATGAAGCAACATCTGACTTTTACTTTAAAGGAAACATCCATGAGAACCGAGAGTAATCATCAATGAATATAACATAAAATTTACAGCCACTTATTGAAATAACTGGAGAAGTCCATACATCAGAATGAATAAGTTCTAAGGGATGACTTCACTAATGAACAGAGGTAGGAAAGGGAAGTTTATGACTTTTAGCCACTTGACAGAATTCACAAACTTGTTTTAGCTTGTGAGGCCCAGAAACTGAAATAAGAGCATCATGGTGGAGATGTTGCAGAATTGAGGTTGATGGATGATCCAATCTCGAATGCCAAGTCCGGACAGGGGCTGTGAATCCTAGGAAAGTAGTAAATGAAGAGTTGGTGGTGGGTCTTTGCTGCCACTTATTTGATTGGAAATGGACTGGATAGAGACCTGCTCTACATGGACCTTGGAGGAGGATTTTGTTGGTCTGCAAATCCTTCACAACAAAATATGAAGCAGTTAGCACAAAATAACAATTATTATCTTGGCAGGGGGTGTCTTCCTTGCTAGGAATAATCCATCCTAAGGTAACAATCAAGTGCTTGATGGCTTGTCTTACCACAACTCTGACAATGAGCTTTTGTATTTTAAAAGAATGGACTAGAAGTGGAATTTTGATTTTTTCCATTTGACATCACAGGAGGACTGGGGTTATTAGAAGGCCTAGAACCAGAGGGTTTATTGGAGTAGAATGATCTGTTGGATCTTTTGTGATGGTAATTGGGTTTGGTTTTCTGAGTAAAGAAGGCTATGTTGGTATTATCTGGTGGTATAGATTGGTGTTGGGTCTCTAGCAACTGCTCATAGTTGAGCAGCTCTGTTTGGAAATCATCAAAGGTAATAGCGGATTCTCAAATGGCAAAGTGAAGAGAGATGATAAATGGATGATATGAGGGATTGAAGCCTCCAACAACATATGAGATAAGATCTTCTTCATCAACAGATTTTCCAACAGCTGCAAGTTGATCAGACCAATTTTTGGCATTAATAAGATAGTTAGTGCATGACTTGGACCCTTGATGGAGAGTTTGCAATTGTCTTTCGAGATGGGAAATTCTAGATCTAGAGTGTGTCCATACCTGTCGAGAAGTTGTTTGTCCATAAATAGTAGACAAAATCTTCTCTGTGAGAGTGGCATTTCTCCATGCCAAAATAAATTGGTCATTCTTCTGCCATAGCATATAATCAGAAGCAATGGTAGTGGTAAGTTTGCCTTCACAATCAGTGACAAACTGAGGAGGACATGGCTCGGAGCCATCTACAATGCCAAGTAGATCATGGCTCCATAGAAGAGGAAGGAATTGAGTGGTCCAATTCAGATAATTGGTTCCATCAAGTCTAACAGAAACCAAGGGAGTGATGTTGGGAAAGACAAAGGCAGCATGATCTCTTGGTAGGGCCATTTGGATTGAAAGAAAGAGGTGTTAGCCTAGTTGTGTCTCTGATACCAAGTTAAAGTTTGAAATTCTGGTTCAAAATTGATACCAGATGATATGTTTCATTGAGTATATATAATGTTTACAAGATTGGAAAGAATCCAAATACATAACAAACTAGATTACATCTTAACATAATAAAATGATCTCAGTAGCTATCCATGTGATGATCTGTTGGAGAGGTTGTTGGTTTGCTCAATGGAGTGGATAATGTTGGACTCTTTTGTATTTTGAATTGTTTGGTTAACTGGCTGCAGCAAGATGGTTCACCCCCACCGCCCAGCGCCTCCGTGTCCTCAAACGAAATCGACCCCACAGACTTGCACCAACCAACCACTGCTTTGTACACACCACCACCTTGCAAGCCTCCCACGTTCTCTCGGTTCTAGACACCACTTCACGACAGGAGCTCCACATTGCCGCCACCCTTCACCGTGAAACCCAAGCCACCATCGCATGCTAAAAGGCCTCTGTTTTCACTTGCCAAAAACAGAGCATGCTTTCCTTCAAACTTTGCCTCCATGCAAGCCGCCCAGTCACTAGTTGTCCGTGTCCCGTAGCCCAGCCTTGAACCCGCAAGTGGAGCCACCTTAGATCACAAAGCAAGATTCCATGTTCGAACTGCAACCCCGTTGCATGGTTCATAACTCGCTCTTCCTCTTTCTCTCGGGTTCCATCTCTCTCTCTCTCTCACACACACACACACATTCACTTTCTCTCTCTCTCAGTGTCGTGCCACCACACCGTGTACCGTCGACCAAGCCCACCACCGCTTCTGTCGACCCTGGCCATTTCTCTCGGTTTGCCCAGACTTTATCGCACGGTTTTGTATTTCTCAAGTATTTCGTTTGCATTTTCATAAGTATTTATGTTTCTAGTTTTTGGTCCCTACCTACAGACTTGTTGAATAGTATAAATAAGCCACTTTTAATACCTTGTCGCATAGCATTTCTAAGCATAATAAAGAAATTGTTTTAAACATATTTATATTACTATGTCTAGTTTTTAAATTAGTATGCTTTCTTGCCATTTGATGTTTATTTTGATATTGAGTTTGATTTATTTGAGATGTTTCATGTCGGTCATGTTTAGCGTGAAATTAAAATTTCATATAGATAGTATTTAAAAATCTAAAATTTTAGTTATATAGTAATAATTGTTATAACTATTATCAATAGTAAATAATAAGATTTTAGCATTTAGAATATTTTATTCTAAATGCTTTAAAATCGATTTAAGTATATTTTACTAAATGAGTTTTTTTTCATTGCTTATATTATTTGAATTTGAATATTTTATGAATTACTATTGCTTAAGAAATTTATGATTTCCCACTAGGATACATGTTGGAAGTAATAACATATCATTTTAATAATAGTTTATAGAGATATGAGTTTAAATATGATTAAGTTAATTTTCGAAAAGAATTTAAGTTGTTTTGCCATTTCTGATAAAATTATTTTATAATAAGTTAAGCTTATTTATTTATTATTTATTTTTACTGATAATATATCTATTAGATTTATGATATCTAGATAGTTATCAAAAATTATTTTGTAGTATGAATATAAGTAGATAGAGAGTTTTAGTAGTCATTTTAGAAGTTTAGTGACGTTTAGTATTCTGTATAGGTGACGATTGGTATTCTTTCGGCACAATTGTGGAAAGATTCAGAAAAGCTAAAATGTCCAAGTAAGAGGGGTTCCTATACTAGACTTTACACGAATTGTTTAGACTGAGGTTGACTTTCTGAAAATTTTGCATGATTTGTTATGAAATGAGAACTTGGGAAAAACAATCTCAGTCGTTTATTTGCATTACTCATGAAATCTGTATAAAAAAAATGTTTCTGAAATGCATTGTGTAGATATGAGCTAAATTTTGTCATGCTGTCTCTGAAATATGAAAAAGAGCGATATTGAGAATCTGAAAAATTGTGCATTGATTTAGAAAGATGCTCCAACTTTTGGTTTTTCAGTATGTTAGAATGATCTAGTTATGTTTTGGTACTCTGCTTTGTTTTGATATGGCATCTGAAAACCTTTGGCATGGTGTACTGAATTTTTGTATCTGACTCTGTCTCTACTCTGTTATGATCTTCTCTGTTCTGTTTGGATTGGTACCAACTTCTCTGTCTCTGAGTGCACCCACTTTGGAAACAAAGTTGTTTTTATGTGATCTTTTCTGTGTGCACACTCGGAGCTCCGAGAGTAATAAGTGAAAGATTTCACCTCTGTCTCTGCCTGGTTTGGCCACCGGGGTTAGCACAACCCTACCACGGGGGTGAAACATGGTCTCTACTCTGTGAGATGCTTTGTTTTGATGTGATGATGATGCTCATGTTATGTTATGCCAAAGTACTCTGGGTTTTATGTGACTTAAAACCATCCCTCTGTTACGTTTGAGAATATGCATGATAACTCTGAAAAATATTTTGTTTTGCATATTGTACTTTGTAAGTACTCATGTTTGCACGCTAGTAAATGACATCTGCTTACTGAGTTGTTGATAACTCATCCCTTATCTCCACAACATTTTTTAGATATTTTGGATACTTCAGCGGAAGTTCAAGAACAGAAAGCATGGGTAAGACTATGTAATCATAGTTTATTAAATACAAGAGGGTGCTTATTGTTGGAGAATTTTATTTAGTAGTTTTGTTTTGTTCTGATAACTTAGTACTTTGGAAAAGCTAGCATTTATTTTGTGATTTTTTCGTATTCTTTGTTAATTATTTTGGAGAAATTGGTTTAAAACAATGAGGTCTATGAATAATTAAGGGATTTGAGCTTATGTACAGTGAGATATGATTTTAAGTGTTAAGAGGTAATTCTCCGACCCATCTGGGACTAGGCTAACGCAAGTGTGATATTAATTTTGCAGTATCTTTAAAAAATTGGGAAAAATGGATTCTACATCATATTTACGAACCAGTGGAAATTGCCATATGTATCGAGAAAATTCATCAACAACGACCAAGTAAAAGCTAAAACCATCATATATACAAAGTGGTGGGAGCTCGTCCCATACATCAAGATGTTGTGTATGAAGAACAGTTGAACTGTATGAAATTCGAGCTTGAAAGGACGATTTAGTAGGCTTTCCAATTTGCAACTTTCACAAAATCCAACATTATTATTCAAAGAAAGAAGACATGGTAACAAAGTGTTAAAATGCGAGCATTTGGATGTCCCAATCGAGCGTGCCATACTTTTTCGGGAACCTTTATTGCTGCAAGTTCTACTGGAGATTGAGAGAGAGATCTTGAACTGATGGGGGTACAAGCCGTCCACTACCTTGGCTTTAAGGATCACTTGTTTTGTATGCAGATCCTTTATGATAAAACCCCACGAATAGAATAGAAGCAGCAGTTATTATCAAGTGTAAGCTGAGATATCGATAGAAGTTTCTTCTTAATATCAGGAACAATGAGAATATTAGGTAACTTGATTGGTGTTAGACTATATAAAGTTACCAATGCCATAAATGGGGATATCAAAACCATTTCCAATCAATACAGAATCGTTAACAAAGTAGGAGCGTATACCTTGGGCATCAGAGGTGTTGCTAGTCATGTGGTGATTTGCTCCTGTATTAGGATACCAAGATTCATTAATGGTGTCACCAGCTTGGACTACAAGATAGACTTGATACTACTCTGCTTCTTCTTCTGGTGCACAACAACTATCTGCCTTATGGCTGGGGCCGCCACACATGAAACATGTGCTACGACCACCACGGTTTGAAGTTCTGTTCTTTTCCCTTAGTGATAAGTTTCCAAAGGGTTTAACCAGTCAATTTAGTCCCTAATTACAATAATAATATCGTCTCCAAACCGGAATTGGGAGAAGGATATTCTCCAACTCATGGGATTATCTACAAAAGTTCAGATTCCTTGGTTCGTAAAATCGTCTCCAAAAATAAATAGATATATATATTTATATATATATATATATTATATTTTGTCCGCCACACCCCAGCATGATGTCAATTCTACACTCACAAGATCGTCATCGAAACATTAGATAAGATCTCCTTAATTTTGCTATTTTTCTTGTTGTTTACATTTTAACACTCCACCTAAAGACTCACCTTTTTCGTATCCGTCACAGTGTTCCTCACCATCCCCTCGTCGCCCAACACACAGAGTGTTCCTGTTAGGGACCTTGGTCTAGTCCCTAAATATTGTGTTGTTCTTGCCTTGGTTCTCCTTGCTATGATCGATTGCCTAAGCCCTATTGCTTGGCCTTTGCTCAATAATGGCACGTAAGATGGGAATGATGAGTTCCTAGGTTGATGAAGGTATGGTGTGCAGTGGTAAAATGGTGATAATGATAAGTTCGGTCGATCTAAGAGATGAATAAGGGTGCTTGATGCTAAACGAAATGGCCAGAAGGTTGCCCTTGATATTAGGGTCACTTGGAAGATGATTAGGGTTGGTATGGTAAAGTGTAGCTAGGGTTTTGTGTGGTGGCTAAGGATAATTTCGAGATTGGAAGAGATGGACTAGAGTTGGAGTTTAGGATGAGATGTTAGGGTTTAAGAATGGTGTAGATGAGAGAGGCTAGGGTTTGGTGGCTAGGGTTGACCGACTTTGGGGTTGGATAACCATTAATGTTAGGATGGTTCAGTTTTGGAAATAGGAAGATGATCTTGGTTGACTAGATGGATTGGAAGAATTTAGAGATTTTAGGGATTGGATTTAGGAGATGAGATGGAGTTTGAAAAAGTCTATGATTGTTCCTTGAGTTTAGGAATTAGCTAGGATAAGATAAGGAAGATAGGATTTGGATTTGAATATGGCAAGAGGATGGAGTCCTTGGTTGACTAGGTCTATGGAAGGAGTTGAGAGATTTAAGGAATTGGATGAGTGATTGGAGTTTGGCTAGGATGGCAAGTCAATGGTTGACTAGAGAGATTTTAGGAATAGTGATTTAAGGGATTGGTTGAGTGATTAGAGGGATGGAGTGATTCTAGGGAAGTTTCTAGAATTAGGGGATGAGATTGGATTGAGTCAACTTTCCTTGAATTAAGGAAGTTGCCAAAGAGGAACTCTTCATGGACAGCTAGGGTTTGAGTGGGTGGAGGCTATGTGTGTTTCGGCTAGGGTTTTATAGATGGATGACTTTGGTGTGGCCGAATATGTAAGTGGAGTATATGGACTATTATGGAAAGTATAGCAACACTAGGGTTGGTCGAGTGGTGTATGTGGGATAAGGTTGTGGCCGAGTATGGTAAGTGGGAAATACGACTAGGGTTTTATGAGGGGGCGGCTAGATAATTTATGGAAAGTGGACTAGGGCAATCACTATAGTGGACGAGACTTAGTAGTGTTTGGGTGGATCAAAAGAGCAATGGAATGGATGAACACGTATGAACATTCAAGAACACAATGATGAATAACTTCACCACCAAGTCAAGAATGCACAAAGATGAATAGACTCAACAAAGGAAAATGAAGACTCTTTTATAGTTTAAGGATATTTTGATATGCAAGAAAATATATGAATAAGATGGAAAACATATATGAACAAGGATAGATAAGGGATGAACACACAAGAACAAATGAAGAACACGATGAACAAAATATAGTCAATTCCACTATGATTCACGAATTGTACATAGATGGAATAAACCTCTTATATTGATAAACTTGATAAATCAAAGATAACACAACTTGGATTCACGAATTGCACCAAGTTGCAAGAACAAAATAAATGAACCACACCTATTCACGAATTGCAATGTGTAATCCTCTCTTTGGGATTCACGAATTGCACCCAAAAAGCCCAAATGCCTAGCACCGAAAGGGTGATCTCAAGAACAAGTCTACCCACTTAAGGAATTTGCTAAAGATTCAAAAGATGTAAACTAAATACCTAAGGGTCCTATTTATAGAGCTTACAAATTGGTCCCTTAATAAATAAAATAAATAAATCAAGAAATAAGTGATAGTGGCATGGGACCCATGGGGGCCCACGGCATTGGCCCTTGGTGGCCTTATCTCCGCTATCCATGCATGCCTAGGACTATGTCCTAGGGCGGTTTTTTATGGGGTCTTGACAGTTCCTTGCCAATTGCTCTCCCACATGGTATTGTTTGCCAATTACTCGCCCACAAAGTTTAGCTCGCCAATTGCTTAACCACAGGGTATTCCTCGCCAGTTACGCTACGCACAAAGTGTTCCTCACCAGTTGCTCTCCCACATGGTGCTTCTCGGCAATTGCTCGCACACAAAGTTATGCTCGCTAATTGCCCGCCACATGAGGTATTCCTCGCCAGTTGCACACCACGCAGAGGGCCCCTTGCCATACACATTATTTTCCACGTCATTCGCATGAATTTTACTCAATGATAGTCCGAGCAAGATAACCTAGGTTTACAGATCTCAAACTTGTAATTTGTATTACACTTACCTATTTTGTTTTTTGTGAGAACTTCTTAGGACGTGGTGCAACCAAAAGTCGAGTTACACACTCGCGGTGCAAACAAACGGGCGTGAGAGTCAAAAGACCACATGACCCTCTCTAGAGATCGCCATCGAATGGGTGTAGAGGTCAGAAGACCCCACGACCCTCTCCGAAAATCGCCATCGAATGGTTTGCAAACCTCAAACTTGTGAGTTGGATTATTTAATCTAACCTATTTGGTTTTTATTTTTATACAATGAGAGCTCTAACTCCTACCACAGAGTGCGGTCGCATTTTGTCGCCTACTACAACAAAGCAGTTGAGCTCAACTTTAACATCAACGCGGTAGAAGCATCCTCTCGCCACACTTTCCTCACCAAGGCTACACGGTCGAGCATCTCTCCCGTTAAGCCACTCGCCAAGAGTTACGCGGTCGAGGGCATCTTCCGCTACACTCTACTCTCCAAGATTACGCGGTTGAGGGTATCTCCCGCTACACCTATTTGCCAAGGCTACACGGTCGAGCATCTCTCCCGTTAAGCCCATCACCAAGAACTGAGCGGTCGAGCATATCTCCCGCCTTTCTCCAACCGATACGGTTATGTGGTCGAGCTCCTGCCACACCTTCTCTCCAAAAAGTAAGCGGTCTAGCATCTTTCCTGCCTTTTTTCAGTCGGTAAGGTTACATGGTCGAGCATCACTCTCACCACACCTTCTCGCCAAGAACTGAGAGTCAAGCATCTCTCTCGCCTTTCTCCAATCAATAAGGTACGAGCATCACTCCCGTCACACCTTCTCACCAAAAAGTAAGCGGTCGAGCATCTCTCCCGCCTTTCTCTAGTCGATAAGGTTACGTGGTCGATCATCACTCCCGCCACAGCTTCTCACCAAGAACTAAGCGTAAAGCACCCATTGTATTAAGTGATATGTAAGGCCACGAGACATTGTAAAATCATCACCTAATATAATGGATTTTGCCCCCAACAACCCATGGACGTAGGCTTTTGTACCGAACCACGTAAATTCATATGTCTCTCATTTATTTACTTTTATTCGCTTATTTATTATTTATGTTATGGATGAACGCGATGAGCACCGTATCAAAGTTCGAATCACGAACATGGGCGGGGGATGACTCTTTCTTCCTTTCCGGTCTGTTGCGCAAATTTTGGCATTAACAATTATAATTATTATTATTATTATTAATGATGTAGAACTTCTAGTTTAATTAGTCGTCAAGCCAAAGTTAAATTTGGTGTAAATTCTGTTATTTTATATATCGTTCTTGAATAACGTATAATATCTAATATCTATACACAATATATGAAAAAACTAAAAAGAACTAAATCTGAGCTTTTCTTAAGGTATTATCTCGTATATATATATAAGCACGCGTCAATCTAGTGAATGGTTTATTAATCTTTTATTGGATGGTGGTTTATCATGTAAGTTTAACCTTTTAAATAATAAAAAAAATAGATAAATTTTAGTATTTTTTCTGGAATTATTTTTAATTATATTTTTTTTTATCTATTTAAAGGTGACCTGTGCCTGTAAAATACATATAAAGACGAGATAATAATCCAAATTGTGTTACTGTTATCCCATAATAGCTTTTATAAAGAGTAATTATAGGTATAATTTAAGTTGTACAAGTTTTGTGCAGTTTTTTTATAATAATAATAATAATAATAATAATAATAATAATAAATAAATAAATAAAAATAAAAAGAAGAAGAAGATTATATAAATTTATCCAAATCATTGCTCTTTTATAAAAATTAGTCAATGTACATAAGATTTTTCACATATATGCATCATCAGCTAGGTCTAAGTCATCCCCTACCTCACGTGAGAAAAGGGAGCCATGCACATCCATCTAGGATAGTTTTGTTACACAATTTTCACCACATTTCATATTTCATATTTTATATTTTTTTAATATTTTTTTAAAATTTATTTTAATTTTATTCTTTTTAAATTATTTCAAATTTTATATTCATTATTCATATAATAAATATTTGATAAAAAAAATTAAAAAAATTAAAAAAAATATAAAGTGTGAAATGTAAGGAAGTTGTGAAGATTTATTTTCGAATATATAGCTCGTACATGGCTTCCGATAAGATCAATTGATTTTTCTATTTATTTTTAAATGTTTAAAAAAATTAAAAAATATTTTCTTAATCCATAACTAAAAAAAATTTTAAAAATCTATCCATATCCATCTTAGGAATAGCTTTTCTCGAGAAAAAGGGGCCCAAAAATATGATATCGAGTGGGAAGATGACGTCCTTCGTTGTTGAATAGGTAAACGCAATGCCTACGTGTGATGGATGTCATTTAGCTCAGGTTCATAAGCAGTTATAGAGAGAGATAAAAGAAAGAGAAATGATAGAATTATTATTTTATAATAACTTGTTTATAATTATGTAATAAAATAATATTATTTTAAGTTTTATTTTGATTTTATGGATTTAAATTTTTAAAAAAAATATTATTATATTTAAAGTTATATATAAATTTTGAATAGCTTGTAACTAGGTCTGGGCTCCAACTCCGTCGGAGTCGGAGTGCTCATTTCCGACCTCCGACTCCGACAAGAGTCGGAGCCAAATTGGTGCTCCGACTCCGACTCCGAACTGGAGTCGGAGTCCGTCTCCGATCGGAGGTCGGAGCTTAACGTGCGCTCGATGTGGTGCTCGAGCGGAACTATTCCAGAGAGGTTCGCTTGACTTCAATACAACGTACGCTCGATTCGCGCTCGACACCTCGCTCGAGCGCAAGTGTTCAATAAAAAAAATTTCAGAGTCGGAATCGGAGCTTCTTGGAGCTCCGACTCCGACTCTGACTCCGAATAGATATTCAGAGCTACTCTGAATTTCGACTCCGAATTTTGATGACTCCAACTCCGTCGTCGGAGTCAGAGTCGGAGCGGAAGTCGGACGGAGTCGAAATTTTGCACACCCCTACTTGTAACTCTATCACTACTCTAAAAGAAAACACAATAAGCATCAATGATCACCCAAGAAGGTTCCTTGTCATTTTCTATAAATTTCAAAATTGCACATATCTTAAGATTTAATAAATAAAAGAAAAATGATGAATATTTTAAGTTAAAAATACACACCAAAAAATGAGAGGGCTCGACTATTGAACTTGCCCATCAGAACAAACCCTGCAGAGACCTAACCAAGCTCAGTAGCGTGGCAGAGACTCTTGGTTAATTGAAAGGTCAGACGTCCCCCTTTGGGGAGGATTCACTGAAGGGTTATGCGGGACATACACCTATGTATCAAAAGGGGTGGTGTTCACTAGACTCGTGGCAGGGAACACCGCATTAAATGCGTGGATACGAACGCTCAAGAGATTAAACCTGGGATAGGTCGGATGGTCTCGGGATCTTGAAGGGTTACTTCATTAAATGTAGCAGTATGACCCCTCCCTCTGAAGACGGTTAACCACATAATTGTTGGCCTACAGTAGACAGAACTCGTCCCCAGCGGTGCGAGGGATACAAAAGGAGAGCAGGAAAGGGTCCAAAGGTAAGGGGCATCTTTACTAGTGCTGTATTGGATTCTTTAAATTTATTTTTAAAATTTGATAAAAAATATATATTTTTTAAATCTAAAATTTTCATATTTATAATTTTACATTAAATTAGTTATTAGATTCATCAAAATAATAATATAATAATATTTTTTTAAAAAAATATTTTTAATTTTTTTTTCATATCTTGCAATTACACTAACAAACACATTTTTCCTCGACCTAATTATCCAACAAACACATTTGCAAACAAATTAGTACTTTTATTATTTAAGGTTAATTGTAGAGTTTTATCATAATATTGAAGTTCCATTAAACTGCACGGCATTGAGATTTTCAGTTTAAAAAAATATTAATTAAATCATAATTTGGAATTAAACCACACGACATCTACTAATCAATCCTCATATTGAAATATTGAGCATATACAACCCAATTGGGTCAGATAGACATCCATAGCAGAGACACCAACAAGATCTTTCACAATCAAGCTCAAGAATCTCAGATTCATTTAACTCAATTTCTATTATGCTATCATCACACAAAATAAAGAGAAAGTAGGCTTGTTGCCATCACACTTTGAACTCAATTCAGATTAATGTAACTCTTTGAACTTGCTACCATCACACAAAATATTTAACAAGCATCTACAACCGTCTATCATTTACATAGCTCATTCATTTACACAACATTACAATTACACAGCTCATTCATTTACACAACATTACAATTAGCAGTACCCAAACAAATTCAACAAATAGTTAGCAGTACCCAAAAAAATTCAGTAAACAATTAGCAGTAATCATGATGTATTTTAACAATTTCTTCATCCAAACTCACATGAATTCAGTAGAAAAAAGCACAAAGAAATTCACAATTTCTTCATCATTTCATTTAATTTCATTACCACAAGGTAAAAAGCAATAATAAAAACTACTCCACATGATGAAACAAAATTTTATCAGTTCCAGAATTTTAACTATATTGCCATTATTTTGCAAAAACAGAGTTTTATCAAACTCAGCATTGAATAGAGCAGTATACAAACACAGCATCAAACTCATCTATTAGTGCACTAATCCACCTGGATACATATATTGTATCCACTATTTTATTCTATGTTGAATATACCTATCAAGAATGCATTGTTGCAAATTCCAGGCCATTAACTTGATGATTTACAATTACATGACTAAATACAAAAAATAATGAGTATGGGAAAGACTAAATAATTGATTTCATCTAAAACTAATGAGGGAAGGAACTAGAAGTTATATCAAATCCAACTTTGACCCAAGATAACTGAGATCCTTGCTGCCAATTGCAGCTGAAAGCTCCAAAAAAGGAGTTGGGTTTAGTCCAATACTGGAATCAATTGCTGCATGAGGATAAAGATATTGAACATCCAGCTGAGGTACAAGACAGAGAAAATGTCAAATATTTAACCATTAAAATGTCCCAAAGAAAACTAGTAGAATCACTTTAAGCCTATCAAAACTACAAAGGATTTACATGAAAAATATTTGACTCATTCAGCCACCATGGGAGCATCCAAATACCTTACTGACAATAATTTCAGAAATTATTAGTTTAATAAGATAACCAATAAATCATGCAAATTCTTCTCCAAAAAAGATATGGTTTTTAAAGATGAAACCTGAGGAAAGTAAAAGGAAACTATAATCCCAGCCAAGCAAAACTAGAGACCAAGATATTTGAAGATCACTCCAAAATATCATAAGCTCATCAAATTTTGGAAGTTTTGATTCATCCCCTTTTCAATCATACCCGTGCAGCCAATACCTTCCCACATAAATTAATCTCATCCCAACCATTAAACAATCTCAAGTTGACTGACTAGTCATGAAAAGCATTGAGCTTCCTAAAGTCTCGCCTCTAATTAAAAAGAACAACATCCAACCAAAGAAATTAGAATTCATTTGCATGGTGTATGCAGCGAAGACCAAAATAGCCTACGTACATTCCGAAATCTAACAAAAAAATAATTGAAACTCATATTACCTTTGACTTCCATTCCAGAACCACGAGTCTCTTAAATAAAGGAGTTAATCCAAAGAAAATTACCTTTGTTTCCGTGAGTACCGGACCTAGAGGAGTTAAAAAAATCTTCTTGAGTTGGACTGTGGCACGCAGTGCTGGGTGGAAGCTTGGTCGGTTAAGGCTTGTTAGCTCGGTCGGGAAGAAAGGGAGAAGAAGTGAAAAGGGATTAGAGATTTTCGGGGGGAGAGGAAGAAATAGTGAAAGGGAGAGGAAGATAATTTCGTGGGAAGAGGAAGAAAGTAGAGGAAAATAAAGGAAAAAAGTAACGTTTCGGGGGGAGATGAAGAAAGGCAGTGAAAGGGACTTGGGGATTTTCGGGGGGAGAGGAAGAAATGTAGTGAAAGGGAGAGGAAGATAATCTTGTGGGAAGAGGAAGAAAGCAAAAGAAAAGAAAGGAAAAAAGTAACGACATCACGGGCGAAGAAATAATTTTTCTAATAAAATACTGCAGTTAGCGATGAACAAGAGATCTTCAAATTTGAAGATGAAGGAAGAGATACTATAGCTAAAAGCTTGACATTTGAGCATATGGTGAATCCAATGCCAGGATTTTAAAGCTAAAATCATCAAATTTTGAAGATGGGACTCATTTGATAAGTCCAATGCCAGTGCTCTAACTTTTCTCTCAAGAACTTGTATGTTAGCTGCTCCCATCATATATAGATAGCATCGGAGGCATCTCCCATCCAGAGAGGCTGAATAAGCTTTCTTGACTTCAAGTGTAGGCAAGGAGACAGAGCGGGGCGGGTGGGATGCAAAACATAATCCTTAACAATAACCCATTTTTTTAATTAAAAAGAAGGTAAAAATGGTCACGACCGACCTTGCCAAAACAGGCCACTCTATAGAAGTGGGTGAGGAGGGGTCTCCCCTCACATCATATGGGTCGACAATACATGACTATAAAAGTTATCTCGTGGTAGTTCACGTCAAGCCACCACCATATGGCTTTTTAGGGGCCATCATGTAATGACCCTCATTGAGTTACAACATCAACAGGTGATAGAAAGATAGACCTTGCCCTCGCCACCCCTCTACAAGCAATATTTTTAATAAAAAGGTTAGTAGTTTGTTTTTTCCCAAATTTTTCATATTAGAATATAATTTTATCGTTTTTGAAATTCCTCACTTTTTTTTAATTTAATTGTTTTTTATATGATTAATTCTAAATATCTAGATCGTGACAAGATATTAATTTGATCAACTTAAAGTGCATGAGGGAGTACAATTTCCAATTAAAAAGGACAACATGAGATAATAAGTTACTTCAAACCTGTCACTATTTAGAATGGATATACATTAAGAAAAATTATACATGTTAACGTCGTGTTTCATACGTCTTTAGGTCAAGTTCCAACACTCGGGTCTTTAAAGTTGGGCCTGCGGAAATGAAGAAGAAATAAGCTGGGAGAAGGCCTTGGGGCCGGGGATTCTCCGATACCAAAGTCAGTAGAGTATCGGGGTGAAGCTCATTACTCTCGACCGAGCGCCTAGTGGGCTTACGAGTGAAGGGTAACTCCCTTTACAGTTACCCCGCCAATTCATTTCCTTCCTTGATTAATCTATTTTTGCAACTGCGGCTATGCGGCCTTTCTTTCTTGGGACGGGGAGTTGTGGGTTTCTCAATGTTCACGTGTCACACTTCTGCTTTCCAGTCATATCCGAGTGGCCTTTTTGCTTTTACACAATACCTAGCAATGGTTCGCCTTCAGCTTTTATGGCAAGGCTTGGAGCATTCAACGGAGTTCATTGTGGACTACCGAGAGGAGGTGGCGAGCGAGAATAGAGCTCTTTGCTCGCTCGCCCGGCTAGCTTTACGCTAGGCAGCGGGGGAGCAAAAGAAGAAGGAAGAGGTTGAGGAGGCCCTTGTTGACTTGTCGAAGTCCTGGGATGAGACTGGCCTTCTTCATCTCGAGGTGACGCTAGTCTCCGAGGTGAGGGATGGGCTACAAAGATCACTCGACAGCTGTCATCAGGAGCTTGAGCGGCTGCATGCCAATAACTTGGAGCTGCACAAGCAGCAAGGCCCTAAAGCTCAGTTGTACAAGTGGTTGTTGGGGAAGTTTGAGAAAATCTCCCAGTCTCTGACGGACAAGAGAAAAACCCTAGAAGATAAGAGGAAGCGAAGGAGGGACTTGGAGATCGATCAAGCTGAAGCTAGACGTGTTTTGAGGCCCATGACGCTAACATCCGGAGTCTGCAGGAGGAGCTGTCGTATGTCCATGGTGTTCGCGATGATGCTTGGTACTTTGGTTACATTGATGGCTTAGAACGGATGAAGACTCATATTCGTCGGAATTCCCGATGCAATATGAAATGTGTGAGAGCTTCTCTCAGACAAAGTGTCCGTGGAACAGACTGCTCTTCTCGGTAGGGATCTAATTCCAAGCGCCCTTAGGGGTAACTCTGCCAAACGTAATCCTGCCCGTTGATGGTTGATTCTCCTCGGTTGCAATTCGACCAACTCCTCTGACTGGTCTTGCTCTTCTCTGTTGTTCGAGGTTCCAGTTTCAAACCTCCTCTTCCAAAGCTCAACCTCACTTTCAGCCTTCATTTTCGCATACTCCTGCACGCAACACTTCTTCTTAAGCTCCAAAAATTACTCTCTTATCATCATCTCGCCCTCCTGTCTTCACCTCCTCTAATAGTTTCTCATACCTCTCCACAACAGGTGGGCGACTCTTGGCGGCATCTTGGTTGTTGTCACCATACAGCCTAATTAGCTGCCTCATTACATCCCTTATTGATTTTCTTCGAGGTAACCTTTGGCATTACTGGCACGTCATAATGATGGAGATCTCTGTCTGCCACTTCTACTGGAATATGATCTGATCAGGCTTCAGTTTGCTTGTGCCTCCATGACTTTCTGTTGTATCTAGTTGACTTATGTTGTATGTCATTGTAAGCTTGCGGCTTTATGTGGTAACTTGCCACTTCACATTGCAATTTTTTCATTGTAAGCTTGCGGCTTCATGTTGTAACATGTCGCTTCACGTTGTAACTTGTTCATTGTATGCTTGCGGCATCATGCTGTCAATAACATTATCATTTTTTATTTATGTTTATCTTCTGTAGCTATTCGCTTTCGGGATCTCCCTTTTTTTTCTCTTTATTTTTTTTTTTTTTATGGTCGGCTTAGGTGTTTTGATGCAGGAAAATATGGTGTCCACATCGGAAGAGGGGGATTTTCATCATCCAGAGCTTTACGGTTCACCCTGCCAGTGCCGAACCCATCCCCGATGACCCCACCAGCCGATGGCTCCCCGCTCATATTGTCTTCATTTGCCTTGGCCAGTCAGTTATTCTCTTAGTGCCTTTAGCGATATTGTTGACGAGGTTGATGTCTCTCCATTTTTTCCTTGAGCCAATTTCCTTCTTCTTTTTTTCCGTTGATCTCTCGGATTCACTTTACCCCGCCTAGTCCTTTAGTTATTTCATTTTGCATTGTCGTGCTTTATTTTGATATGCAACTGAGCCCTTTGGCCTATGACGCGATATGCTTGTTGTTTTTTTCTATGTTGTTGATATCCGCATTCCTTGGTGAAGCATTCAGACAGTCGAAGGATTTGCCCGTTGGTATCACAAGGAAATGTAAGTTTGGGTTAGACTGGCACTGATCTCACACTTCATTATAGCGGAGGTCAAGGAAATTTATTCGGGTAACTGGGGCTGATCCCACTCTCTGCCGCGGGGAAACAAGGTGGCCTCTGGCAATCTGTAACTGGACCCGCTCCTACCTGTTGACACTTACGAGAAAGGTAATTCTTCGTCTTCGAGTAGCTAAGGACTACTCATACTCCGTCGGGGAGGGGTCAGAACGCCTCAAGCCAAGCCGCCCCTTTGCCCCTTGATGAGGTAATTTGAACAGCGATGGGGCTGGTCCTCTCCTTCACCGCAATAAGGGTCAAGGTAAGTTTTCAAGCAGCCTTGGGGCTAGACCCGCTCTCCGTCGCGGGAGGGACAAGGTGGCCTCTAGCTCGACCCGTCCCTTTGTTCCCTGCTGGAGGTAGATTGTTCAGACAGTCTACTACTGGACCCGCTCCCACCTGTTGACACAACAGGGAAGGGTAAGTTTTGAGTCAGGCTAGTGCTGAGCCCACTCTTCGTCGTAGCAGAGGTTGTGATAAGTTATTCGGGTAGCCGTGTGGCTGGTCCCACTCTCCACCGCAAGGAGACAAGGCAGCCTCTGACTCAACCCGTCTCCTTGGTTTGCGGGGAGGTAGGTTGTTCGGTCAATCTGCTACTGGACCTGCTCCCGCTTGTTGATGCTTACGAGAAAGGTAAGTATTTGCCTTCGGGTAGTTGAGGACTGATCCGCATTCCGCCGCAAGAGGGATAAGACAACATTTTAGAATACATTTTCAATTGGTATCCCGCGAATGAGGTAATTCGGACAGCGGTGTGGTTGGTCCGCTCCTTCACCCGATGTCAACGGGCAGGAGCAAGTCCTGGTTAATCCAAAGGTCAGTCCTGCTCCTTCGGGTAAGATTCACTCAAATTCTCAAAAGGGTTATGCAGGACATACACCTCTGTATCAAAGGGGGTGTTCACTAGACTTGTGGCAGGGAACACCGCATTAAATGCGTGGACATGAATGCTCGAGAGATTGAGCCCGGGACAGGTTGGAATGGCCTCGAGATCTAGAAGGGTTACCACATTAAATATAGCAATATGACCCCTCCCTTTGAAAACGATTAACCGCAAAACTATTGGCCTACAGTAGACAGGGCTAGCGATGTGAGGGATACAAAAGGTGAGCAGGAAAGGGTCCAAAGGCAAGGGGACATCTTTATTGGTCATTATAACTTTTCTCTTAATAACTTATATGTTAGCTGCTCTAATCATATATAGCATCGGAGGTATCTCCCATCTGGAGAGGTTGAATAAGCTTTCTTGACTTCAGGTGTAGGCAAGGAGATAGAGCGGAGGGGATGGGATGCAAAACATATACTTAATAATATCCCAAAATTTCTTTTAATTAAAAAGAAGGTAAGGATGGTCATGACCGACCTTGCCAAAACAGGCCACTCCATAAAAGTGGGTGAGGAGGGGTCTCCCCTCGCATCATATGGGTCGACAATACATGATTGTAAAAGCCATCTCATGGTAAGTCACGTCAAGCCACCTCAAATTCGATGAATTTGATGAACATTAAGAGTGGGGCTGCAATGCACTCTATAAAAGTTGTGGTGGGAAGCTTACATGTTAGTTAACTATTGACGAGCTGTTAATTGAGTAAAATTGGATGGATCGATTTTAAAGTATTCTCTACTTCAAACATGTCACTATTTAGAATGGATATACATTAAGAAAAATGATACACATATAATTTTTTACATATAAACGACCAAACGACTTATGTTTTTATAAAATAATTTATAAAAGTAATGTTGTTTTACAAAATTATTTATAATTTCAAATATGATTATAGAAAAAACTATACGTATATAATAGTCATACGTAAATAAAACTTAATTATCTGATTTCCTTTATTTTATAGGATTTATTTGTTTTTATAAAAAATAGTGTTGAGTACCCTAATTATTATAAGACTTGATCTACTCGTCTACCAGAAGGGTTAGGTGGTGAACAATGAGAGGCAGTTAACTAAGGCCACCGAACAGTCGTAGTTCGAAGTAGGCCCCTCCCAACGAAAAGAAAAAGAAAAATCAATTAAAGCTCCAATTACAATAAAAATTAAAATGTAACTTGATGCTATTTATTTAATTAAGGTCCTAATTGTGATGATTAAAAACAGGGGTAGTGCTGTAAGGACCGATAATCAAACGAAGAATTCAACCGATAAGTGTAAATGTATTTTTTTATTTTTTATTTTCTTCTTTTTTTTAATAATTTTTTATATATCTTTAAACATTTTTTAAAAAATAAAAAAAAATCAATTCATTAATATTCACTTTCTTAACTATTAAATAAAAAAATTAATCGGCCACTTTTATCAATCACTTTTATAAGTTCAATTAGCATTTTTCTAAAAAAAAAAAGACACAGAGGCACGATGATAGCGCCCTCCTGTTGTTAGAAAATGATGTATAGATTATAGAGTTATTTGTAACTTTGCGTACACTTCTTCTTGAGTATAAAATCATGAAACTTTAGAAATTAAAATTAGTTTTAATTTTTTTTAATCTCATGTGTAACGTCTCAATAGAAGATTTAAATCACATAACCTATATTCTAAAAGGATTAGTGAATGATATAATTGGAACCCCATTAAAACTTTATAAATAGTAAAAAATTTTCATTCTCAAGCAATGTGAGATCTCATAAATCACTTATTCTTATCATTATCATATGATGTATCATAATCTCCCCCCTTAAAATCTCGACGTCCTCGTCGGGTCAGTCTATTTTAGGTGGCAAGGCTCAAATCTCATATTTCTGATTGAGATAGACTCTGATACTATTTGTAACATCCTAATAGAAGGTCCAAATCACATGGTTTATACTTTAAAATGACTAATCAATTATACAATTGGAGTCTTATTGGAACCTTATAAAAAATAAAAACTTCTCATTTTTAAGTAATGTGAAATCTCATATACTATTTACCTATATCTTTATCATATGTGGTATCACATCATGAGCTGGATGTAGTATAAAGAATTTGTTAAGCAGTTTCAGAATATAAAATAATGTAGTTTTCTTGTTATATGTTATTAAAATTACTTATAAATAAATATTAAATTTTAATAATATATAATTTCAAAACGGAATGAGAATACGATATCTCAATAGAAAAAAGATATTTGTAACCGTGAATTGTGCAACCGCCGCGTATCTTAATAATACTTCGACACCATATAATTATTATATCTTAATATAATGAGTAAAAAGAGACAATTAGAACACAACTTTTATATGAGTATCAATTAAAATGTTATTATTTTTTAAAATTCAAATTCATTAAAATTAAATAAAACTCAAATAATTTTATTAAAATTAATGTTTTTAATGTCTAGCTGTATAAATGTTAGATTATAGTTGTCCAGGTATCACTTTTAAATGTGGACATGCCACCTGTAGATATTAATGTTGACCAGAGAGAATTGCTGACGAGGACAAGGCATACGTCATCATGACACGAGCTTGAGATCATCAGTGTCATCAGCCCCAAAGGACGGAAAGTGGTCCCCATCCAAGGTTTTTCTCATGCTTCCAACTTCCTCGTGTCGGAGCCCAAGGGCCCAAGCCCACCTCCTCCCTCATCTGCTCCCTCTCTCGCTAGCTTTACCACTCCTCTTCCGAATCCGATATAAATACAGGAACCAAGATCTAGTTTTTGAAAGGCATACATACACTCTAAACACTCGCGCAGAGACGCTAAAGGAGAGCTATAAACCACAGGCTACTTGCTGTTGAATACAAAGCCAACAACGACCAGAGCCAACCATCCGAAAAAATATTATGTCTGGATCAAGTCAAACTCCTCCTTTTGACAGACCCAGATCGGTGGTCAAGATGTTCTTGGCCAGACATCAACAAGAGGGTGTTGGTGCTGTTGTCAGGAGATGCATTGGACGGTATTCTTGCATTTCTTTAGCCTTTTCATTTAGAAAAAGTAGTATTAGTCAGTTTTGATTCATTGGGTTCTTGAGTTTTGGCCTCTTGTTATTCATTCTTTCGTGTAAATATTCAAGTTTGGTTGCTGGTTAGTTGTTGTCCTGCTCTTGAGATTTTGTCTAGAATCTCGTATTGATTCTTTTGTGGGGGCATTTGGTTCTCAGGAATGAATTGAAGTTTTTGGATCCCTTTCTGATGTTGGATCATTTTTCAGGTACTTTTGTTTTGCAATCCGATGTTTTTCAAGTGTAGCTTTCCCTCTGTTTGATGCATTAATTATTAACAATGTGGGCTAGCTGTTTGATCTTGCAGTGACTCCTCCTGCGGGATTTCCTGATCATCCACACCGAGGTGCTGCATTCATCCCAATTAATTTCATTGTTGTTTATGAAAGCACAAGTATTCATGAATCATGACTGTTTCTGGTTTTGTAATCTAATCTCATACGAATTCTCTTATTTAAAGGTTTCGAGACAGTTACATACATGTTGCAGGTATACCTTCTCTCAGAGCTATTTAACAACTTAAGGTTCTATCATTCACAATGTTTTGGGTTTTCGGATTCTCCTCTGTAGTTTCTCCATAACCCAGACTCGATCCATCCCCTGAAATCTTATTGTAACTATTTTTTCCGAGGAAAAAAAAAATAATGTTTGGTTCTTTGGATTCTAGGGAGCCATTACTCATCAAGATTTTGCAGGGCGTAAGGGTACAATTGGAACTGGTGATGTGCAGGTAAAGCATCGCAGTTGCAATCTGTTGTTATCTTTCGAAAAATTAGAAAAGAAGTTATGGCCTAGCTTTATCTTGTGGCACTGTTTTTACTTGTTTCACATGATTTTTGTGCAGTGGATGACAGCAGGTAGAGGAATTGTCCACTCTGAAATGCCTGCAGGTGAAGAAGTTTCAAATGGTTTACAGCTTTGGATCAATTTATCTTCCAGAGACAAAATGTAAGAACTCTCTTTTCCGCTAACAATGACATTATTTTACTTAAAATTTTAATAGCCATGACTCAATTCCTGCAAAGCTTGCTTATTTCTGAATTAAGGATTTTCATCACTCCATGCTGAAGCAGTCTGAATTCTTATTTTATTATTTAAAAGGGCTATCTCTTGTATACATATTGATTGACTGAATTAAAATACTGATTTCAGGATTGAGCCAAGTTATCAAGAACTTTTAAGTGACGAGATAGTAAGGGCAGAGGAAGATGGGGTTGAGGTCCGAGTTATAGCAGGAGAATCCATGGGAGTTCGATCTCCAGTTCACACCCGAACTCCAACAATTTTTCTGGATTTCACTCTAAAACCCAGAGCTCAAGTGAATCAGAGTATCCCAGCATCATGGAATTCCTTTGTGTACATAATTGAAGGGGAAGGGGTGTTTGGCTCCTCAAACTCATCACCTGTGGCAGCTCACCATGTCTTGGTTCTGGGTCCCGGAGACGGTCTAAGCGCCTGGAATCGGTCTTCAAAGAGTTTGAGGTTTGTGCTGATTGGAGGGCAGCCTCTTGATGAACCAGTGGCTCAGTACGGGCCTTTTGTGATGAACACACAAGCTGAAATCAACAAGACAATTGAGGACTACCAGTATTGCAAAAATGGTTTTGAAATGGCCAGGAGCTGGAGATCTCAATGAATCAAAAACCTCTGATCTGAAGATCAAAGCACTCCATCGCATATCAAGTATTTAGAAAATAAACGAATAAAATAAATAAAAATGGGGCACCATCTCCACCATCTCTATTCAATCAACAAGGAAAAAGAAGGATGGCCCATCTCTATCTCCATTCAATCAATGAAGAAGGAAAATGAAGGATGGTGCACTCATTGGAGGTAGAGCTTCTAGAACATCTGCAGTGCAGTTGGAGCAAATATGGGCGTCACTTAAAAGTCTAAGATGGGGTCTGTCTCCATCAGCTTATCCCTGTTAAATCTCTCTTTCAGCAACAGTTCTCATTGTTTTTTGTTTTTAATCATCAGTGGTAGTTGATGGTTTGAAATTTGGTATCACTTTCTTTCTCGTGGGATTGTTCCTGATCACGTCTTTCCAGAAAATGGTGGTGAGGTTAGCTTTTCTTTTTGAGTTAGGGATGGGTTCGCCATCATCTCAACGCCCACAGATCATACTCTCCACCATTTACTAGAGAGTGTGTGTGTTTGTGTTTAGTAAGTTTAAACAAATGATTTCGTGGAGTAAGAGGATCTTAGGTTGATGCCTCCTTGGTCAACTCAATGGGTGTGATTGGTTGTTTAGTTTAATGCACCGGACTGAAACCTACCTACCACTCCCACTTCAATTGTCTGATCTAGCTCCGTTTGGATACACAGATAAAATACAAACCATCTTATCTAAGTTGTATGACTTGTTTTATTCACGCATCCAAACGTTTAAAATCATATTTTTAACTTATCTGGCTTTATCTCTACACTGTATATATTTATCCAGACGATTCGAAAACCCCCTTCTGACACCCATCTCATCTCTCACTTCACGCCTACCCTTCCCCTTCTGATATGAGACAATTATTGCCATTATATTGCATATATATCTTATCTTGCCTTGATATAAGTCATAAGATCCATTTTTGAGTTTTAATGATACAAGTCTTAAATAAATAAATTTTATATAATTATTTTATAAAAAGTGGATTTTTTTAATAAAAAATAATTTTTTTTTATATTTTTTTAAGTAATCTATTTTTTTAAATGAGTATTGTTTATTTAATATTTGTACAAATTATTTTTCACATAAAATTAGAGTTTAAAATATTTATAACTATTATTCGGTAATTATAAAATAATTTTCTATTATTGATGGAGCTTACCCTTTTATCAAATATCAAAAAGTAAAAATTATTTCATTTCATCTCATTATTCAAACATATTTTTTAACAAATCATTTTATCTAATTTAACTCAAGAATTTTATTACTATTTAAAATATTTTATTTCATTTTAACTGCATATCCAAACGTGGCCTGATTTTAGAGAGAGACATCATATGATGTAATATAATATTTAGAAAAGTTTTGCTCATCATTCTCATACCACATATTACATATAATTTTTTAATTTTAATTTTTTTTTCTCTTACTAAATATGTGATGTATAGATAATGAGAATAATTTAATTAGTTTAAAAAATAAAAATATATTTAAAAATAAATAAATAAAAATAAATACGTTGTATGATATGTAAGGATAATAAATAACAAAATTCAAATATTTAATATTTGTCCGTACTTTGAAATTATATGAAAGTTTATTTACCAAAAAAATTAATATTGTCCCTTTTATCCTGTTTGAAAGTGCTACATATACAAAATTAAATTCATAAACTGATATTATTTTATAATTTGTTAAATTTAATTTACAATAAAAATTACACTACAATATGAAGAATCATATCAAGTTATATCAGTTTATAATATTACTTTTATGTAATTACTTTGTGATTAAAATATATCTCTAAGACTTTTAGCTATATGTTTGAAATTATCTAATACAATCAATTAAATAACGAAAAATGATATTTACAGTCTTAAGGTATGTAAGTTCATGGCATTCTTTTTAAAAATAGTGAATAAATCTAAGATTCATTTAAAACTGTATCTAGCATTTCTAAGCTTAGTTTGGTATGGTAGATGGGATGAGATGAGATTATCTCATATAATTATTAGAATTTTTTTAAATTTTCACATAAAATATAAAAAATAATTTAATTTTTTTAAAATTTAAAAAATAATATTATAATAATATTTTATTTGAAGGAATTGAGATTCGGTAATAGTAACTATAGTTCAACCGACTACTTTTAGATCTACGGTCATGGGCATTGAATCCAACGGCGAAACTAGGAGCCTATCACGGGAGAGAGAGGAGGAAAATGTAGTGGGGTGGGAAAAAGAAAAGAAAAAGTATCCAAGGACGATCAGAAAAAATAGTTAAATCTGGATCACATGTTGCTCCGAATGGAATATAATAAATAAAAGTGCTTGAAACTTTAATGTCCTCATTCAATTCATGAGGTAGGTAAGGAAAACGACATCGTAGGGCCTAGGGACAGGAGTCACAGGATCCCTATCTAAAGGAATCGGGGTGCATTTAAAAATTCATATAAAAGATTATATCAGAACTCAAATTTCTATAACTTTATTAAATACTAGAGAGTAGAAGTAGAACATGCAAGACATGTGCACCATGGAATAAGATACCTTATATGTGCATAAATACAGACAACTCCCCATAAAAGTAATGCATTAAGTGAAGAATAAATACTATAATAGTTCGTGAGCTTTGTCATTAAAATAGATTATTTCCTAAATTTTAATTTTGAACTTTAAGGGTTTATTTGGAGACAGATCTCATCTAATTTTAATTAATAATCTCACTATTATTCACAAATTATTTCATCTCACTGTCCAGACTGATCCAAAGTTTGATAAAAATTAAATAGTCAATACTAATAAATATTGAAATGTGTGCATCATATTTCAAAAGCTAGAAACAATACAAAGATAATATATAAAAAAAATCATTTATAAATTAAAAAATAATTCTAAAAAAATTAAATTTAGAATGAATATTATTTTTAGGCTTTAATTCCAATATAAACTTTTCTATAAATCATTTTTTTTTAAAAAAAAAGGGGATAGTAATTTATTTTAAATTGAAATTTGTTTTTTCTTTTGACTTTTTGAAATCTAAAATACACTGTTTGGTTACCAAACTCAGCTCAACTCATCTCAACTCATCATTATAACTTTTTCAAATCCCAACACAAAATATAATAAACAATTTAACTTTTTCAAATCGTAAAATAATAATAATATTAAAAAATAATATTTTAACAATATTTTATCATCTCAACTCAACTCAACTCAATTTAGTTTAATATCCAAACGTAAAGTTGAGGAATGGAATAGGGAGGGAATGATTAGCTTGATTAAAGTTAAAATGTAAAAAGATTGCAATGTTCAAAATTAAAACTTCGGAACTAATATGTTTAAAGGCAAATCACGTAGACTATTCTAGTACTTAACTCATATCTACTTTTACTATAAAAGCGTCTATTTGTTTATAAATAGTGATTTGTGCTTGATAGCTATATTACATTTTTAGCTTTGAGCTGCTATCCTATGTTTCGTGTATGTTTTTCTTTGCCTAATGGTATCCCTATGACTGCGTATTTGAAATTCCGTGACTATCTCTGCCGAATATTAAAAAATGTATGCTTTTTGCCTAAAATATCCCTAATTATGCAACGGGAGATGTGGTTTAGAGGTCTTTTGGTTGTTTTACTTGCCAGTGTTCGAGGACCCCGGTGCCTTTTTCTGTCACCTTTACACTACTTTTTATTTACTTTTCACTTTTCCTTACATAACAGTTTCTTCCACTGTTATCTTTTTTATGTTTCCTTTCTCTTCTTCTTCTTCTTCTTCTTCTTCTTCTTCTTCTTCTTCTTCTTCTTCTTTTTTTTTTATTTTTTTTATTTTTCCTAAAATTCTGAGCTCTCTCAACTATGAGATGTTTTGAAACACGCTGTTTACGGTTCATAAATACGTCATTGTTTTAGAAAATTATGAGAGACAGGATACTATTATTGAACCTGATTTAAAAATATATTTATTTCTTTTTATCTAAAAGAAGTGCCAAGTATAAAAATTTCTTATAATAAATAGAGTCATTTTGAATTAAAATACTGAAATCGTAAATGAGAGTGCACGAAATCATTTGTTAAAATTTCTTAAAGTCTGTGCCATAAAAAAAGCACAGCTTAAAATCTTTTGTACATGATCTAGGCCACTATCATATCTCTCTGAACTAAGTCCTGTCCTGTAGCTCTATTTCATAAATATTTTGACCCGAAGTGGTTTAAAAACATAAATCAAACTAAAATGAGTCGATAACTCAATAACAAACCTATCATAACGTAAATATACTTAGTATAAAGTTTTTATCAGATATTTCTTACTGAGAACTTAACTATTCATACGAATGCGATGACATGCATGACTTATCTTTGCTTCTCTGACTTATCTTACTTATCATACTGATCCACACACTTAACCATGTATGCAAGGTTGTACATTAGCTCCACATCTTGCAGTCGCAAGGGGGGCCTCTAATAGTATTCTACCATACTATGATGGACCACGCTTAGTTCGTGGCTTGCACATCTAGCCATAAATTGAATTGGTACCATGCATCTAATAGACATCTTATCAAACTGTTCTGATCTTACACTTGATCTTATGAAAGCTTATGTTTCTTATGTAGCGTGAGATGTATGATATGCATTATACATACATAACTATAATATGAGGGATGAAACATGATGAATGACGTGCTTGCAAAGATCATGACATGCGTGGTACGTAAACACTAGCTTGGAAAGAAATGGCTTTAACAATAATATATATAACTAGCTAACGTATGCTAATCCTAATTTATAATCAAGCTACTTACCTTATAATGTTGTTTCCTAAAATTTTCGACACAAAATCGATCATGGTGCGATGGAGAGACGACACTGGTTACGGTTAGGAGGGAGGAAGAGATGATGGTCGCCTTGCCGTGTTTCATGGTGTGAGAGATGAGGCTACGACATGCTGAATGTAAAAAGAGAGCTAAAAATAGAAAAGTTAGGCTTGAAGAGATAGGTGCATGTACAGTGCATGAGATTATGTTTATAAGATGGTATGGGTTGGGTTTAAGAATTTTAAGGTGAAGAAAATTTTAGAATTATAATCCTAGTGTGTTTGAAATTAAAAACATACCCTAATAATTCATTTAATGTAGGATTGAGAGTGATTGAGACTGTGTAGGAAACTTCAATTAGTGATAATTTTACATTGAAATAAATTTCTTAATGTCCGATCTTTAAATTCTTAAAGGAGTCTAATTCGTTCAATAAATATTAAATAGGATTTAACCTAGTTATTGACCCTAATTAAAACTTCTAATCGATCACAATAATTTATAACTCATGAGCTTATTCAATATGGCCCATTAAATATAATCTAGGCGTAATAAAATTATCAATATTCTGACTTTAGAATTATTGGACTGGGTCGTTACATGTTTCATCTCCATAAGATCTCATATTGTTCTTTGTATTTGAAACAAAGTCATTGTTTACTTTTCCTCTCATTTCTCTTTTTTGCAGGTGTGAGTGTAAGTTTCTTGGTCCTCATGGACGGTGACAACACCACCTCTGCAACACGAACACCACCAGGTTTAGTTGCATCTCTTACTCTTCGAACTCCGAAACTCAAGGCAGTATTGGAAAACTGACTCCAGTGATGAAAATGCCCTTGAAATCTTTTTCATTTGATTGTTATGGTTGGGTCGACATGTGCGTTTAACAAATGCTCACCTTGGGGCTAGCATTGTTGCTCTTCAAGGTGCTCACCCATTGTTGCTCTTCAAGGTACTCGCCCAAGGTTAGAAGTGCTCTTCTATCGCTTGGTGTGAGTTGGTGTTGCTTGTCCCGGGATGAACACTCTTTTTTCGTTTTGGGTTTTAGAATTTATGTTCGCTTCAGGCGTGAATTTCTTCTCTTAGAGTTATTTTCTTGCTTTGATCGATTATCATGAGCATCGTTTTGATCATATTGGCCTTTTCTAGTGATCCCGAGCAATGGTTATCTTTTTGCCTTGCTCAGTTTTCCTAAGCTGTGTTTTGATTGGACTGACCTTGCTCGGTTATCTCGAGTAGTAAGTTAGTTGGAATGGCCTTTGTAACATACTAGTCATAGATTTAGGGTATATAAGTAAATCTTCAAGTTATTTTTCTATTATTTTTATTTTTATAATCTTATCAGATTTTACATTTATTAATTTTAATAATTACTATTATAATTTTGCTTGAATTTACTTGAGTTTTGTTTTATTATTATTTCTAATAATTATTACTAGATTTTATCATATTTTACGTCCCTCTAGAGTTTTGGTTTGAATTCAAATCTTAGTTCTTCCCATCTCCACCGAACCTCATTTCTTGATTTTATGATCCTAACTTCATACTCATCTTCATTCCTTAATTGGTAAATCCAAATCCTAATAGGAGACTGATGAGTGTACGAAAGTGTACTCTAAATACCCTGTTACTGGACTAAAATGCTAAAATGTTAATAGAAATCATTGGAATTAATGTGTATTCTTGAATTAAGTTTCTATTTACTTTGGAATACTCCTAAACAGATTTTTATGTTTAATTTCAGAGTCTATAAAAGAGCAATTCCAAACCCATTCAAATTCAAAGGACTTTCAAGTGGGCAAGACGTTGGAACAACCTAAGAACTTTCAACGAGTGTAGGACTCTTCAAATAAGGATAATGATGGAGTTTGAGAGTAATTCGGATCAGAGTCCAAAAGACGCTAGGAGACAGAATGGACACACTTTATTATTTTAATCATAACTTTTCGCTCAGATCAGATTGATGTGATTCTTGATGTGTTGGAAAGCTATCTTAAAGGGCTACAAAGTTGTCTCTAATAAGGATTTCCAAATTCGAACTCCTGAAGCACGTACGTGGCTGCCAAGTTGAGTCCTAAAATTTAGGCGATTTTATGTGCGGGAATATGAAGATATTAGGGTTGTTTTCCTAACCTATTTAAGCACATCATTAGCACGAAATTGGAGAGTTGAGAAGAGGGGAGACGACTCAGTTTGAAGGAGGAAGATCTAAACTTAATTTCCATGGCCACTGTTTGCTTTATTTTTCTCTTGAGATTTTTGTTGTCTATTATATTTATGGGTAACTAAATTCTCAAGTAGGGCTAGGGATAAACTTGCACATTAGATGGTATTTTTAATTTATTCTTGATTTATGTATTTGAGTTTCAATTACTAAAACTCTTTTGTTTTATCATTCTCAATTCATCGTTAATGTTTTCTTCTCCAAATAATCATAGTATTTATTCTGTTTATGGATTCAGCCATACTTTTTCTATTGAGTGGATTGACTCTTTGATTATATTTGGATCAATTATTTTTCTATATTGATTTAATTCTTTGCTGCAATATCGCTTCCTGAGTATATTGTCGTTGTTGGATTTTCTCAACAGTGATAATAATTTACGTATTTTAAAAGTGGTGAATGATTTTTCAAATGGTTACATTTGGTTTGATCTTAGTTTATAAATCTATTCCTTCCGATTGGAAATATAAGGAATTAAGTTCTCAATTGAGTTATTCAATGAATTAAAAATAATTAAAATACCATATTTGTGCAAGGGATTCTCGACACTTTACTGTTTTTTCAAACTTGAGTACTTTTTCCGTTAGTTACTTTGTTTCACTTTAATTTGCATTTAAAATTAATTTTTGTTTCCCCATTAATAATTTAATCTATTTCTTTTGTTTATTTGTTCTTTCTACAATTCTTTTAATTTGTCTCTCTGTGGAATCGACACCCCAAAGCTGTGCTACAACTATCACATTATTTTTTGGGTGTAATCAGAGACCAACTCATATCATAAAAATCCTACCATATATCCTCCCTATCGTATAAAAAATCCCACAAAAACTCTCTGTTTTAAACACACGAAAGTGAGAAGAACTCACTTGCGCCTTTTATACTCTGTCCAACAGCCACCGCAGCTTCCCTCCTAGCAACCAGCAGCCACCGCAGCAGACCACCCTCTCATCAGCCACAGAAACCACCGACTAGCGCAGCCACGTCGAGCCCACTCCCTTCTGGTAAACCCACCGCCGTCGGCCACCAGTTTCTCTCCCTAGCTTTCGGTTTAACAGTTTCTCTCTCTCTAATACTGTCTCTCTCTCTCTCTCTCTCACTGTGTCGAACCACCATGCTCAGAGGAGCCTCCAGTTGCTCCACCGTGATCCCGTTTGCCGCCTAGAGTTGCCGAACCGCGCCGCTTTCCTCGGTGAGTCCCTACCATCACACGGCTTCCCTTCAGATCGTGCTGCCCGTGTGTTGCCTGAAGGGTGGCTATTTCATAATGGGCCTGTGGGCCTTAAACCCATCCAACCAAGAACATCTGGTTCTTGAGTAGGATTTCCTCTCATGGGCCTTAGGCCTTTCCAATAGAAACCTTATTTTTCTTAAAGAAAACAATTAAGGAATTTTAAACTATATTATTTATTATTAATTTTACAATTTAATTTCAATAGTAAATAGCAAGTGTTTAATCGTTTATTTTTAAATATTTTAAATCTATGGTATGAAATGAACCTCTAATGTTATTATAATAGATTTTAATATATTTATACTATTAATGTTGCAAATTTAAAATAATAAAATATGTTAAGAGTATTAAAATAATATTAGTATTTATTAGATTTCTTGTTAAATTAAATAATTATGTTAATCATGAGAAAGTAAATCTATTTTAAGAATTGAGGTTTTTATGACTTATTTTTAAAATAGCCAAAGTATTCTACTAAATTATAATATGTTATTAGTATTTAAGTAATTTAAATACCAGGATTTATTGGTTATGGTGTTAAACAAAAGATTTATTTGACTATCTTTTTAGATTGTAAATTTAATTAAATAGGATATTAGTACATGTTGTTCTTAGACAAATATAGTGATAGTTAAAATATCGTATAGGTGACGAGTTACGAAGTGAGATTCAAGAAGAAGCACAGTGAAGTAAGTAATTTGATCATCAATTAGGATCATCACAGTTAAACTTATATATAAGTATTATTCAAACCAGTTCATTGATAGCCATTTTTTTTATGTACCACTCATGTCATATGCAAATATGTCATCCAGCATAGCATACGATCATGTCATTCTGCATCATGTTCAATTCAAAAATTATAATTATGTATGTATTATGCCATGCATCTCATGTGTATAAGGCCTCGTTTGCATTCAAAACTCACCTCAATTCATGTCATCTCATTATTACAACTTTCTCAAATTCCCACACAAAATATAATAAATAATTTAACTTTTTCAAATCCCAAAACAACTTTCTCAAATTTTTACACAAAATATAATAAATAATTTAACTTTTATTCTACTATTCACAAACCATCTCAATCCATCTATGAATCCAAACCACCCCTAAGACTCGTAAGCTATCTTAAGTTCAAGTATAAGATAAGATCAGATCAGTTAATCGGATGACCATTCAAATACATGGTACCAATGCAATTTAGTTTCAGCGTGGATGTGCAAGCCACGGACTCAAGTGTGGTCCACCATAGTATGCCAGAATACTATCAGCAGCTCCCCTTGCTACAGCGGGATGTAGGGCCGGTGCACAACCTCGCACACAGGGTTAAGTGTGTTGGCCATTCAGATCAGTCAGTGAATTCAGATAAATCAGTCATGCATAGCATAAGTATGAATAATCATGAATTTTAAACTCTCAACATGAAAACTTTTATGAAAACCTTATGCTTATTATGTTTACGTTGTAATGGATTTCTTGCTGAGTTTTCGACTCATTTTAGTTTGTTTTCATGTTTTTAACCACCCATGTGAGGATGATGAATACGAGTAGGCAGGCTAGGATTAGAAGGAGTAGTTGATTTAGTTTCAGACTTTCTAGAATAAAATTTGCTTTTATGACATAAATTTATTTAGTTTATTCATTTAATGTTTTTGGAATACATTTTATTAGACATTTTTCTACAAAATAAATTCTAATTTCATTTATGAAATATGAGATCTCTTATCGGGTTTATTTCTATAAAAAACACGTGACACTCCTAACCTACGGGAATGGGGTGTTACAGCCTTGCTCTATGATATGTACAAGGGGTTATTTTCTTTCACTGCTTGGTTATCCCGTGTAGTATTTTGCTTGGATTTTCATCCAAGCAAAAGTTATTTTCTTGCATTGCTCAGTAATACCGATAATTATGTCAGCAAAGCTAGGTAATCTCGAGCAAGGGTTATTTTCAAGACCAATTCGGCCAACACATTGCTCAAACCGAGCATGCCAATTTGATCAAAACACTGCTTAGTAACCGAGAAGCTCAAGATAATAACTCTTGCTTGGGATCACTAAGCAAAGTAAAAAAATAACCTTGCTCAGGATCACCGAGCATTCTAGTCCAATCAAAATACTGCTTGAGATAACCGAGTATTGCAAGAAAATAATCCTGACATCGAGTAAGGCTAGCGTGGCCAACCCAATGCTTGAAACACCTCGCAGTAGCTTCTTTTTTTTTTCCCCACAAAAGAGAATATATATACACACACAGAGACATTCACACCATATATATTAAGGAGTAAGAGTAGCACCGATTATGACCTAGATTATCCTTCAACAGGGAAATGCATTAATAATCATTTATATTTGTGTTAGAATTATTAGCAGTTTTAGTCTCAAAATAGAGAACTAAAAAATTTAAAAGGAAGTCATACTTAATGTTATTTTGAAACCCTATCTTAATAATGATAATAGCTAAACAATTCGTTCATTAATAGTTGCCATTAAAATTAGAAGAGCCAAGATCAGATGAACTTATGTGTCAACTTAATAATAAACTTTGACTTTCAATAAGTCAATACTTCGTATTAAGAATATAATACAAATAATTAAATTTATCTATTTTCATCAACTTAAATTTTTGAGATAAGTAGTAATTTCATAATGAAAAATTATATTAATCATCTCTACAACACATGCACACCTACTTTTATTGATTTTTTTCTCTCTTTTTTTTTAACAGGTGTGTAATGTAGAAATAATGAGTAGAATTGAACTCTTTCACAATACTCAACATAATTAGCCATAACATAGATTGTCCAGCACGAGTATGCCTGTCGAAGAGGGAGCACAAAAAATCTCAGGCCCAACAACCATGGGGCTAACCAAACATAAATGGCATGCAACCATCAATAATGTGGAAGCCATCAACGATACCGGCCCCATGGGTAGACATCGAGTCCAAAGAAGAAAAGAACAAGGATGATGAAAACAAATTACTCGTATAAATGATTTTAATGTCATGGCCATCACAAAATTGGGAATCTGATATGGGTCAAATTCTCGAGTTGGGATTCGGATTCAAGACTTTCGTTTTAATATTTTGTGATATCATATAAAATTAACACTTATCTCAAAAGTTTGAAACCGATGCGAAGTGACAAATTTAACAAATTTAGATAAAATTCAAAGGCAAAAATCGAACTACATGCAGATATATATTCCTTGCATGTTTTATTTAGCTTCCCTGAGTTATTGAACGTTGATAATATCTTTAGATCAGAAAACTCTTTGGGTACACACCGATGAAAGAATATTCTTCATGACATTTTTTTTTCACGATAAGCATCGATGGTATCTTATAATTAACCCATTTCACTGTTGAAAACATCAAACATGACTATGGAGATAAGAAGCAATTAACACACTGATTAAACCTTAACCTAAATGCTAATACCTAATAAAACAACATAATTAAGAACCAAACAAGATTAATCTTGAGACAACAGATCGAGGAAATCGTATTCACCTCCTAATTAAATGAGGAGATCAAACTTCAAAAGGCAATTGCCCTCCTCACGACTGATATTTAAAGATTATGGAGTCCGTGTTGATCTCCTGTTGGTGCCCTTCTCGTGTAGTCCGTGTTGGTACCTTAGATTATGGAGTTTCGTTGATGAGTTATTTTATTAGCAAGTTGGCGTGTGTACATGTTTTAAAATGATAAAATTTGAAATTACCCAAATATCTCTGTAGTTAGATCACACGCTTCACCACACAAATAATTAAATTGATTAGTCTCTTTGTTATATGATAATCTGATAAATACTCAAATATATAAAGTAATAAAAGTGCTTACGATCAATTTTGGTTTTGAAGGAAAACCTTTTGAAAAACTCTTCAAAGGTAAAACCTTACAGGACAGACAAACCTAGAAAAATCAATTTTATTATTTGAAAATTGTTTACAAGTAAATCTCAATTACAAAACTTTTGTAACTTGACTCTCATACTTGATCAGACAAACGACTTGTTTGTTTTCTATCGCAGTAACAGTTAGAACCTCTGGCGATCTTCAAACTATTGACTTCCCTCCTGGAACTCCAGTGGCCGAACTTGTTCACCTCAACTCTGACACAAAGTATGCACGCACTTCAAATAGACAAATACTTGCAAATTCTCAAGAGAATTTTTCTCACACTATTTGATCTATAGTAGAACTCTGCTAACGGGCTGAGTCTGTTAGGAATTTCAGGTGCAGTAGGAATCTATTGGTGGGATAACTGTGCTGACAGATTGCTAACAGCCAGTGTTGAAACTTCATCAGATAACTGCTTTAGATAACTTTTAGATAGTTTGAGATTCTTCCTTACTCGATATCTTCTTTCTGAGTCTTCTATCTAGATCACTTGATTTCTCTTATCTTTTCCCTTTAATTTTGATCAAAACGTCTTTTGAACATTTATCTATTCAACCACTTATCTTATAATTCAATTATTCATAGATAAAGATAAAGACAAACCTTTATCTATTAATCTACTTATCTTTAAATTTAAATATTCATAGATAAAGATAAACGTAAATTAGATTCATCCAATAAATCAAATAGATCATAGTCATCTAATCCTAGCCATCAAACTTTTACATCAACAATCTCCCCCACTACAAGAAAAAGTACTTATTGCGGCGATTTTTATTCTGTTGCAAATAATATCGCTGCAATAAATCACTTTTTGCAGCGAATCAAAATTCTTCATGGCATTTTAACCACGACTTGCGATTTAAATGGAGTTGGACTTATTTATAGCGATTTTTAATTCTATTACGACTTTTTGTTTCGCCGCAAAACTAAAAAAACATCTTGCAACGGACTAAAATCGTCGCTACTTGGTCTGGGGCGGCAAAACGCACGAAATGTTTTATTTTCCCCCCCCCCCCCCCAGCCTAACTCATCTTCTCTCCCTCTCTCGCACAGTACTCATCTTCGTATGTCTCTCTCTCTCTCTCTCTCTCTCTCTCTCTCTCTCTCTTACTTGTTCTACCCTCTGACTTCGAACCCCAAGGCCTTCATTGTAGACCCTCTCTCTCTCTCTCCACTGCAGATTTCTTGTGGATTTGGTGCTGCGCGCGTTTGTGGGAGTTCTTGGAGTTCTGAGTTGCCGATCGGTGGTTAGGCCCTTCTCCTTCTCTGCTTCTCACGAACACACCCACATTCACTTCAAGTTAATTTCCACTCCCATGAAATTTTTGTGAAATGAATTTCATTTGTGCAAGTCCGTGGGTTTTGGGGACTTTTCCTACGTTTTGTGCAATTTTGGGTTGCTGCTGAGAATCTCTCATAGCAGCAAGCTCCCACCCATTTCTTCTTTGCTCACGCAACACTCACTTCAATTTTTCACTCACAAATTCACTCATCACAGATCGTAACTGCTCTTTGTTTTTAGTGCATTTCTCTGTTTTTTAACAACAAGGTTCATGCCTTCAGATGCTCTACATGTGTAGAAGTCTATTTTATATTTCAAATTAGTAAAACTTATAAATAAAATATAAAAGAAAGAGAAGTGGTCTTCAGCTTGTGTTTTGTGCATTCTACTAGCCTTTGTGACTGCACGCAGTACAAACTTCATCAGTTATGTGGTTTTGTTTTAGTGCAGTGGCATTTTAGTAGTGAATTCAGTTGTGGTTTTTTTTTTGTGCATTTGAGTTGTGAGTCTTTTTAGTGCATCTGTGTTGTTTGTCTGTTTTGTGCATATGAGTTGTGGTTCTGGATTGGTGAAATTGAGTTTCTTTAGGGTTCAAAAGTTGGTGGGGTGGTTGGTTTAAAATTTGGGTTCTGCTGCTACATCTTTTTTCACATATTTTTACTAGCTTTAATTTCCATTTTGTGATCCACCAACATGCAAGTTATTTTTTTTAAAAAAAATACAGAAGTTTTCTCTAAGTATTGATAGATTAAACTATTTATATATATATATATATATAAAGCATTCATAGACTATCTGCTATGAGATCTCGACACAATAAGTTGTTCTGCTTTGTATTTTTTTAAAATACATTTTGCAAATTATAAGTTATATCTAGTCAATCTTTTAGAATAGATCACTTATGTGTTAGTTTTTTGAAATTAGCATTGCTTTCAAATAGAGTTGAGGACCTACAGACAAAGTGCTTGCTCGAGCTTTATGGTCTAAAGGTAAACTAGATACACTAATCTATGACATTATCCAAAATTATTTAGATCCCTGTAGTTGTAAAATGAAGGTAAGGCAACATTTGGTTGTGTTTCCTTAAATGTTGCATCAAATTCTTGTGTGCTTACATGGATTTTTTAGTTTGTGAATGCCTTTGGGGATTTTTCAAAATTTCAGATTGTGATGTACAACCTCGCAATAAGTTTTGAAGATAGGTGTACATTGTTCCAGTGCATTTGGTTGAACTTTATGCTAATACAGAGGCTCTTGATTAAAAATGCATGCTTGTTGTGAACTTCATCATCTCCATGGCCTGTTAGAGTTGTAATTTGACAATGACTATTAGATAGAAACAGGAAAAAAGAAAAGTGAATATACCTTGTTATGTGTGATCAATTCTAGAAAATCCCCATAATATGTCTAGAACTATTTCTCATTGGTGGTGGGAAATTTAAACTTGAAAACTATAATATTGCCATGATCAAGAAAAGAAAATGCCCACACAAAATATAGTTCTTAGGCATTGACATAAGTAACTTTGAACCTCTCATTACTCACACAGCCATGCTAGATTGAAACCTTTCAGTAACTTTGACTCTTCACCCATAAATACAGGCAGAAAATTGGTAGTTACCTGAAAGCTGAACATGAATTGTCTTGTGTTCTTGCTTACTTGCACATTTGCGGGTGAGACTGAAGCTTCTCATACATCAATCGAGCCTCATTTGGCCTGTCAACCATTACCACTGTTTAATAATTCTCCTGACATGGGCTATGCCTACTTTCTACTTTCTTCCATCAATAAAATTATTATTAATCAATCAAAGAAAAAAGTATTTATCATTTCAATTCTTATTTTATAGATTATGTTTGTTCAATTATAAGTTGTACTGAAATAACTATAAACAAACTTATCAACATGCTAGTGTTACTATAGTAGTATCTTAGTTACATTTTAAGTGTTGAATACTGCAATTTGCAAGGTAAAAGTCTCCCCCATTGTAAAGTGTGAATTGTATACTGGTTTCTCAGAGAAAATGTGAATTGGTGGCCATGCATGCCCATCAACCCCTCTCTGTTCTTCTATGTTTTCCTTCCAGGGTGCAAAAAATAAATAAATACAGGCATTGTTTTATAGAGATTGCTTTGTAATGTTATTCATCATACAATTTCATTATCTATATTTTTTGTTTCTCGTCTTTCTATCTTTTCTCCTATTAATTATAATGTTGGTGTCGACAGTTTAATAAGTTCATTGCACAGAGGAAATGTTGTTCTTCCTATTTAACTCTTAGTAAACGGATAATCTTAAACATTTTTTCGTGTTTATTCTGTTTGTTTCTATTTTCCTAAATAATTATATTGTATTGACTTCTCCACATTTCATGGCATAGAGATTCCGTGAGTTCCAAGCACCTCCAGAACATAACTTGGGAGTTCTACTGATATGTATTTCTGGAGAACCTTCGTTGTATATATGCTTTACTTTTTTGAGATCTTGTTACACCCGATTCCATTATCCTATCTTTGCAATATTGTTTTGAGTCCTAATGATTTATAAGATGTATTGGCTTCAGGATAGATTCACTCGAACCAAACAATGGGTTCGAGAATTGCATAGACAAGGTGAGGTCATTAAAACTACTCTCAACATTTCTGAAGTAATTCACTCTTGACATTAAAATCATTTTGGATGATCTCAGACTCACCATGTCTTTTTGACTCAGAATATTACAAATTCTTAGATTATATAATTTGATAGTTAGCTTGAGAGTGGACTGATGATTACATGATGTATTCACAAGTATGTGGCATACTATGCCTTATTCCTTGTTTAGAAAAAGCTTCAAATTTAATATTTTACAAAACTAATATTTTCAGCTTTTTTCTAGGGTGCTTAGAAATAAATATATCCTTACATAGAACTAATAACATATGGATGGATAACATTCACAACTGCCCTTTTTTCTAATTGATTAACAATAATGAAGTTTGAAATTTTGAAACATAGAGTAATAGAAGCATTGGGTTGACAATGTTTGGTAATAATTGTGAAACATAGTTGAACTAATAACATGTTGTACTTCATCAAAAATCCTTGCCCATTCTTTAGCAACCCATTTGCTCAATTCCTTTGGGTACATGGGTTCCAAAAATTGGGGAGTAGAAGCCATTTGCAATGTTTAGGCCAAATGCATCTCTTAGTGCTGCTTTAACTTTATTAGTTCAAGGTGATTTTCCTTCTTTTCTTAAACTACTGCAGAAAGTAAATGTAGCTCCAATATTGTAAGAATTGGCATATTTATCTTAGCCATAAAGTCTCTATGTTTTCCTTGTAACTTGCTTTGTCGTGATTTTGATCTCATCTCAATGCTCTATGTTTAATAACGTTGGACTTTCATTATACTATTTTAATTATAATACACCTTCCCTTTTCAGCTGGAGTTAATTCGATTTATATTTAGTGGATGATAATGGCTCATTGCTGGATATATATTCACGAAGGTAATTGGCTCTCTCTCTCTCCCCCAGTTTTCTACACAGCTATTATTGAATGATCCATATTTTTTAACCATATCAAGAGGTGCTTTGTATTTTCTTAGTGATATCCCTGCTTTGGCAAAAGATAAAGCATATGCACAGATTCGCCTTGGTGAAATGCGTATTCACCAGGTAATTTCTCAATCTTATGTATTTATATGATTCCATTGGGCATGCTAGCTGTATGGTAGATAGCAATCTATTTAAATGCTTATAGTTTAGCACTTGTTTTCTCATAGAAAGTGGCAATGGTTATTAATCTAGATGCTTTGTAATCTTGGTTTCAATTTATTGCTTACAGAATGTCTTAGGTAGTTGGAGTTCAAAACTTAGGTAGTTGCTTACTGAAAATCTTGGTTTAAGATTATTTTTATAGGTTAGTAAATCTGTTTCGTGTGGATTAACTCCACATTTATGATACCATAAAAAGATATCATAAGGATAATGATACTAGTGAAACGTTTCACAAGTAATTTTTTTTTTTAATTTTTTAACAGATTATTTATGGCGACTTAAAGTTTCTGCAAAATTTGAATTGTCGTCGCAAATGCTTATTTGCGACTATTAATGTACGTCGCAAATACCTTTTAGCGTCGAAAATTTTCGATGGAAAGGAAATAAATATTTGCGACGATTTCATGATCAATGGAAATGTCTAATTGCAGCGATTTTATGAACTTTTTGGGACGACAATTACTGACGCAAATGACTTCTTCCGTCGATTAAATGTGATGGCTACACACGCATTTCTGGCGATTAATCATGTATTTGCGGCGAGCTGAAGTCGCCGGAAAAAAATTTTAGTTGTAGCGATTCTAACAGCTCGCTGACTTTACGCAAAAAAATGCATATTATTTCAACCAAGGTTCGACGATGCAAATTGTGCTAAGAAAAGAGATATGCGGCGAATTAAGGTGGTAATTGCGACGAAAATTGGCACTGAGAAAGGTGGGTTTTCTTGTAGTGCCCCTTTGTCGGATTGATGACAAAACTTTGTTTGATGAATTAAGGATGTACCTGAAACATAAACAATCAGTAGACCAAGATCTTGTGAAGTATCATAAATTAAAATTAAACATTCAGTTCACACCATTCACTTTAACCTTTATATTGTTTGATTACAGGTTACTCCAAATATAAGAAAACAACTAAACTAGTCTTGTCTCTGAGTTAACCACATTTAACAAAACATGAAAAACATTTAGCCAAAAAATTTTCATTTGCACTTCTTTACTAGTGCTGCTCCCCCTTAGTTTTCTACTACTGTTGTGCTGCTCTCTCCCTTATTTTTGTAGATGTAAAAGTTTGGTTAGGACTAGGTGACTACGTTGATAAGTTTGTATAGGATTAGGTGACTAAAATGATAGAGTTTATCCTATCATTAAGTTGGTAATTTTGAATGAATGTAAATTATTTAATTACTTTATCTATAACAATATTAAGCTTATCTAGGAGATATTAGAGGTTGTTTAGATAAGTCATAAGTGGGAAAATCGAGTCCTAAGGAATCTGCACTTATCCAGAGAAGAGGTTGATCTGAAATCTGTTACTGTAGTGAAGAGTTATCGCGAAATGTCAGCATTCCGTTAGGAGGTGACTTCGTGACCGTCAACAGAGTCCTACTGCAGATCAAACTCATATCATATTTGTTTCGTCAGCAGAATCCTACTGCAATTGGAATTGATTTTCAGATTGTTTATTTAAGGGATCCTATTGGTTAGGATCAGTAGAAATTCAGATCTACATATTTTCTAGAGTACTTTTCAGTGCATATTTTAATGAGAAAATTCCTTAGAGATTTTTCATATTGTTTTTCTCAAAGAGTGTGATTATGCTCTATGTTGGAGAATTGATTGGTTGAGTTTCAGCCACTAAAGTTCTAGGATAAAAATCAATGTTTGAAGATCGTCAGAGGTTATAGCTGCTACTGCAGTAAAAGACAAATGAATCATTTGTTTGGTCAAGTAAGAGTGTCAATTGACAAAAGTTTTGTAATTGAACTTGATTTGTAATTGATTTTCAAATAATAAAATTGACTTTTCTGGATTTGGTTGCCCTGTAGGATTTTACCTTTAAAAAGTTCTTTAAACGGTTTCCCTTCGACACCAATTGTTGTGTCATATAATTTATTTATTTACTTTATACGTTCATTTGATTAAATAATTGCAAGATTGAGATCTAACAAATTTGTTGTGTAAATTGGTAGATATTTTCGTTGCGTAAATACACAGGGGTACTTAGGTAATTTCAACTTTCTTCCCCTTTTTGTCAACGATGTGTCAAAGAGTTGTTATTCAGCATTAGAATCCAAAACGCACCCCATGACCTGCTGTATATCCAAGGATAGATGTACTAATTTGTCACTAATTTGCATCCCATCTGTTCATAGTGATGTTATCTGCTACTCCATCTTAGTCTGTCGAACTTCCCATTTCTCAGCAAATGAATCAATCTTTTGGGAGAGAAGATTAATTTGTTCCAGCACACTAGGTAGAGGAACTGTAGGCTCAGGAGGAGAAGATGCTGACTCAGTATATGGTCTTTTCTTGTTCAGGACAGCTTCTAATTTCATCACAGTAAGAGCCAAAATGGACCCATGTAGTTTCATGGTGGGTTCATTTGGTCTTAATGGGACATTGGCTCTCATAGCCAGCTTGGTAATTAGACCACCAAACGGGAGACTTCACTCTTTTTACACATGTGAACGATGAATAATATCAATCACATGTCGAGGAAAATCTATGGATACACCTATAGCCAAAGCAAACATAAATTGGGCCCTCTCTAAAGGCAGTTCAGTGTGTCGACTGATTGGCCATAAATTTGTCAACACTATTTCTGCCAACACCTTGTAGCTAACACCATGTAGGGTGGAAGAATCACATGTATAGGCAGCCTACGAACCCTAGGATTCCATTTTAGTCCTTGAGGTCCAGAAAATAGGTTGTGCATGGCAATCTTTGTTGGGGCTCCCATTCCCTTGCTATGGAGTCTCCTCAACATCAAATTTGTGTTTTCATAGAGCTTTATTGAACGAAGCTGAGTTGTGGCATCAACAACTTGGTCATATCAAGTTTAGAGAATTATCAAAAATTGCAAAAAGAGAAGTTGTTGCTGAGTTGCCGAAGTCTCTTAAAGCCAAGATGATGGCTTGTGGATCATGCAAAGAGGGAAGAAAACAAGAGTACAACACAAGAAAGTTGTAGACATTCTCACCTCTCGGCCACTTGAGCTGCTTCACATGGATTTGATGGGTCCAACACAAACCGAAAGCTTGGGTGGAAAAGTACATTATGGTTGTTGTGGATGATTTTTTCAGATTTACATGGACCATCCTTTTAAGAGAAAAATTTGAAGCATTTGACATTGCCAAGAAGTTGTTCTAGAGACTACAAATAGAGAATGATCTTTCTATCTCTAGAATTAGCAGTGATTATGGTAAAGAATTTGAGAATACATATTTTTCCTCTTTTTGTGATGAACAGGGCATTCATCTAGAATTTTCTACTCCTATCACTCCTTAACAAAATGGAGTGGTGGAAAGGAAAATAGGGCTATTCAAGAAATGGCACTACCATGTTGAGTAGCAAAAGATGGCTTTATTTTTTTTTGGGAAAAGCTGTGAATACAATGAGTCACATTCTGAATAGAGTTGTTTTAAGGCCCGCCACCAAACATACTCATTCTGGCTTGGGGAAGAATAAAAAGCCCACTGTCAAGTATTTTAGAGTCTTTGACAGCAAATGTTACATCTTGTGAGATCGTGAAAACTCACATAAGTTTGATGGCAAGAGTGATGAAGGAGTGTTCCTTGGATATTCCTCAAATAGCAAGGCTTATAGAGTCTACAACCTATGGAAAAAAACAGTCATGGAATATGTCAATGTGGTTGTAGATGATATTTCAGCCGAGACTACAGAAAAGGAACTAGAAAACTTGAAAGAGATAGGCCGAACTGTTGAAGAGAGGTCACAAGAGCAAAGTGATGAAGACCACATGGAGCAAGCACCTCAAAACTCTCCTCCTCCACAAGACAAAGAACATTCTTCAAGGGTTATACACAACCATCCAAGAGTTTCTTTTGTGTGCTAGATGAAGGTATGAAACTTAGAAAAAGAATTCTAAATCAAGTTTCTTTTTTGTGTTTTTTGTCGCAAGTTGAACCCAAGAAAGTTGAGGAAGCTTTGAATGATGAAAGTTGGATTAATGTCATGCATGAAGAACTCCATCAATTCACAAGGAATAATGTTTGGGAGTTGGTTCCTAGACTTGAAAATTACAATATTATTGAAACCAAGTGGATCTTCAAGGACAAGTCTGATGAGCATGGCACCACTGTGAGAAACAAAGCAAGGCTAGTTGCACAAGGCTACACACAAGTGGAGGGGATTGATTTTGATGAAACTTTCACCCCGCTTGCTCATCTAGAATCTATCCGCATACTTCTTGCCATTGCTTGTCATCTAAATTTCAAGTTATATCAAATGGATGTCAAGAGTGCATTTTTAAATGGACTTCTACAAGAAGAGGTATATGTTGAACAACCCAAAGGCGTCATTAATCACCTCTGCCCTGACCATACTTACATGTTAAAGAAAGCACTCTATGGGCTTAAGCAAGCACCTCGTGCTTAGTATGAAAGATTGAAAACTTACTTACTTGAACATGATTTCACTAGAGGACAAGCTAATAGGACTCTTTTCATCAGAAAATCTGGTAAGCAACTTCTCATAGCTCAAATTTATGTTGATGATATTGTATTTGGAGCAACACTTGATTCTCTCTCATTTAATTTTGCTACTGAAATGAAATCTGAATTTTAGATGAGTATATTGGTTAGTTAAACTTATTTTTGGGCATTCAAATAAAACAAACTGAAAAAAGAATTTTTATCTCACAATCTAAGTATGCAAGAGAGCTTGTTAAGAAATTTGGGATGGAAGGAAAAAGTCATACTTGAACCCCTATGAGCACATTAGAAAAAAATAGTATAGATTCTACAGGTAAAAATGTTGATCCTACTCTTTACATAAGCATGATAGGAAGTCTACTCTATATTACAGCTAGTAGACCTGACATAGCTTTTAGTGTGGTGTGTGTTCTAGGTTTCAACCTAGTCCTAAGGAATCCCATCTCACAATAGTAAAAAGAATAATTAAATATCTAAGTGCAACTATTGATTATGGGATTTGGTATTCTAAGGACACTAACTTGACACTAGTTGGCTATTCGGATGCGGATTAGGCTAGGAATGTTGATGATAGAAAGAGTACTCCTGGAGGGTGTTTTTATGTAGGTGGCAATCTTGTAACTTGGATGAACAAAAAGTAAAATTCAATTTCCTTGTCTACAACTGAAGCCAAGTATATAGCAGCAGGAAGTTGTTGCACACAACTGCTTTGGATGAAAAAGATGCTTGAAGACTACAATTTCTCTCAAGATACTATGACTATTTATTGTGATAATTTTAGTGCAATTAGTATCTTCAAGAATCCTGTTAAGCACTCTAGGACCAAGCATATAGATATCAAACATCATTTCATTAGATACTTGGTCGAGTCTAAGATAGTGTCTTTGGATCACGTGTCTACTGAGCATCAACTGGATGACTTGATTACTAAGCCTTTAGATGGCTTAAGGTTTGAGTTTTTAAGGAAAGTCATCGGTGTGTGTGACCTCAAGTGAGATGCACACTTGCATTTTTTATTTTTTGCATATCATTAGTCTAGGACATGCATTTTACATATTTTATTTCTGTTTGTTTTGTTCTATTTTCAGTTAAAATCATCTTATATTTTGTTCTGGTTTGTCTCTCAATTTTAGTATTTTTTTTTCAGTTGAGCAAAGTTCACGCTTAGTGTGCCAAGTCTTGAGCACTCGGATCCTCACACACTCTATACCTTGAGCTGAAGCATCTCTCTATGTTTATGCAGTCCACATTGTGTATGTTAACCTTATGGGTCACCTTGACAAAGTCAAATCCTAATGCACTGTGAGGAACTTACTTTCACATTCTTTATTATTATGTTCCATAAAAGTTTAGAGATGCTCACCAAAGGGGTAGTCTACACCTTAAATTGACTAATACTAATTGAAACTAGTATTAAAAAGCAAGAGATCTCCCCTTGTCAAGCATAAATGTTTGATCCATATAGAAAAAGTTGGTGTTTCTTCATTGCGAAAAAATGCAAACACCCTACAAGGATTTGTCCCTTAAGTCCTTATAAGAAAAAATCGCTGCTCTTGTCATTGCGAAAAAATATGAGTAATAAAAATGGACATATCAAGGGTTGTGCAACGTTGTGTTCGTAGAAGATACTCTATCAAGTATCTAGGCCCTAGCATAAAGTTTGACTTTTAAGGTGCAAGACAAAACTCTTGGACATATCTATGTAAAGAAAAAATGAACAAGAACAATAAAAAAGAAAAGAAAAAAAAAAGGAACGAAAAATATATATCTTTTGAAGTAAGTATCCTCACACACACACACACAAGGACTTTGATAATGATGAACTTATGAGGTGTGTACAACCAGTGTGGGTTGGTACAAATGAGAGAGTGCATGTTATGTTTTTGCTGTGTGAGTGACACTATACTTGGACACATGGTATATAGTTAGGTAGGTGCCTTGATTCAATTGAGTTAAAAAATTCTTGATTTGTTTAGGGGGAAATTAGTTTAATTGTTTCTTTTTGGGTTTTATTAGTTTTTTTATATTTAAAAATAAATATATGTATAAATTAAAAATAATTTTTTTTACATATATGTCTGGGAGTTAAGTTTCTAATGGTCAGTGTTTTGTTTACTCTATGAGTTTAAGTCCCAGTGGGACTCTAAGCCATAAACTCAGGTGCGTCGCACATTAAGTCACTAAGTGCCCTAGCCGCATACCTCTTTTCAAACCATCTGTGTTCTAGAGAAATTGAATCCTTACGACTCGCATGGAGTCTTTCGTCTTCAAATCTAGGTCACGGTACGTGTCACCTCATCTATTTCCTCCTCTTCTCACTTCTAGGGCTCGGAGCACACCTATATTTGGGGATTTTATACACTTGCTTTGATTTGAGACTTGTTCTCTTGTTAGTTGAGTTGTGTTTTGTGCCGATTGTGTTTGGGATTAGGTTGCCAATATAAAGGAGTGATTTTTGGTGGGTTCATGGAATTTACACTTCGGTTTTCATACCTTGCCCACCAAATGTTTGGTTTTTGTCTCAACCAAGTTGTCAAATTCATTTTGTTTATTGTTTGCCACGTATTCATCTTCATACACAAGGGTTCTCTAAATGAATGGTTGAGTTGAGGTTAGAGGGTGTTTTAACCATATCAAATCAAGGTTTTTGTTTGTGTCATTATCTCGGCATACATAGGCATGGATTTATTATTCTGATTCTAACAGAGGAGTTATATCTTCATAGATGAGATTTAAAGAATGTGCCAAAAGGAAGAAAGTTCACCAAGGTTCCCTTTCCCGAGAATTCCTCAAGTGAGGAAGATCCTCCCATGGAGGAAGCACCACATGGAAACACTCTAGCTACTCCCTCTGCACCAATACGGCCTAGTGCAGCATTTGAGCGCTTCACTTCACCTGAAATTGAAGCTGCTTATAGAAATATCTTCTCTCACAGGCCGGTCTTAGGTGAGAGAGAAATCAATTTCATGATTTTCCTTGAGTTGAATACGAGACTATCCGTTGTAATTTTATTGAGAGGCATTGGAAAAACTCACCCACTCCTCACCCACTCCGTGTGTTGAGGTTGTGAGAGAGTTTTGTTCCAATATCTCTCATTTTAACTTGAATGATCACACTATAATTTCTATTGTTTGAGGAACCACAATTGAGATATCCCCTGCTGTTATTAGAGAGTTGTTTGATTTGCTAGTCATGGACTCACCACTGTATCCATTCCAGGGCATAGGGGCTGATCAGCTTTTAATTTTGACTTCCAAGCGTTGAAACTGTTAAAGTAATACAAGGGTAAATCCCAAGATCGAATTCACAGGAACAATGAGAATTTAGCAAACATTTCATTTTCGCAAGACAACATATTACCGTTTGTAGTGACACGAAAGTTTAAAATGATAAGAAAAGAGTAAACTAAATGAGCTAGCTATGAACAAAAATAATAAGAGAAGAAAAATAAGTTTTAGAAATTAACCGCTAACAATATTAACACCTAAATGGGGCTATTTACTAAGGGAGTGTGGAATGAATTATGAGAGAAATTGTCGGAAAGTTCAAGCATAAGTAAAGCTGAAAATAAAAGTGAATCTATTTTTCTAAAATTGCTAAGAATCAAGAGATTTAAAGAAAATGTGCGGAAGTTGCCTTAAATTTGTAGGAAGCAATTAAACAAACACTTGGGATGCAATTTTCGCATACTAATTTGGTGATGGATTTACTTCTCTTTTAATTTTTTCTCTCAACCATTCTCTAATTCCTAGAAATCATAGTCAGATAATATAGCAATGAACCACAATTTTTATTTTAATAAAACTACTTGACAAATTATATGACAATCGTAGAAAAGTGAAAGAAAAACATCAAAGTCATGTTACTTGTTCAAGTATCAATTGTGCCTTTACGTCTACAATTGATCTAAACCAAGAACATAATATTTTCTAGATGCACATTGAGATATAATCCGTCAAGTTAATCATCAAAAGCACTAAATATTGAAGTAAATCCAACCCCAAATAGTTATAGGTTACTCATTGAATCCCAAGCTAAAAAGCTAGCCTATCATCTCTAGATTAACAAAATGTTCAAGAAAATTAAAATCTAACATCATCAAATACTGTTTCAAAGGAAAGTTGCTCAATAAAAATATACTGTATCCCTCACTCAAATATGCTGAAATCCGAAACTCAGAAGAATAAAAACTGGCGGAAAATAAAATGAAATAGCAGTAAAAAGAACTGGAAAATAAAAATGAAGAAGAAGAACCAGCCGCCGAACGAAAATAATTCCAGAAAAATAAAATGAAGAGGAAGAACTCAACGAAAAAATGAAAACGAAAAAAAACCAGAAGAAAAACTAAGAGAGCTGGCGCTTTGCGAAAATAATTTCTTTTTATACTCTCTGCGTTTTGCCTCAGCCCCGTGCGTTTCACGTTTACAGACCGTGCGTTTCGTCCCTGCATTGCGCACGTCTCAGCTCCTGCATTTCGCGTCTACGCTTCGTGCATTTCATCCTCTCTGCTGCGTGTTTCTATTCCAGCCCGTTGTGCATGCGTCCGCATTTCACGCCTCCCTCTCCTGCGTTTTGAGTCAGTTCGTGCGTTTTGCTCCAGCTCCCTTCTGCTGCACGTTTCGTCCCTGTAGTCCGCCGTCTCACTTCGTGTATTTCATGCTGCTGTGCGTTTTGCTCAGCACCAGTGGTTCACCTTCATCTGCGCATTTCGTCCCTGCAGTGCGCCGTCTCACTTCGTGTATTTCATGCTGCTGTGCGTTTTGCTCAGCACCAGTGGTTCACCTTCATCTGCGCATCTCAGCCCAGGTTCGTGCGTTTCATCCTTGCAGTGCGCATGTCTCAATCCAGCACAGATCCACGTTTCATCCTGCGTGATGCGTCTCCCGAAAGCCACCATGTCTGCCCCTCAAGTCACTAGTGTTTTGTGTGAGTTTTCAGAACATTTTTTTTTGTAGTTGCCGTGCCAGTTGAGTAATTCCAAAAATACCCCTATAAATTAATATTTTTCCCATAATGTCCTGCAACACAAATATAATATGAATAAAATTTTGGGATATTAATTTATGATGTGGTCTGGTTGCATTACAACTCTTTTCAAGTGTAAAATATCAAAATTTCATATTGAGTCAAGAAATGAAATTTACTACATAATTAAATGCTTCATTCACATTTTTATTAAACAAATCATTTATTTTAGCAGTTTAATCATGTAGTTTTTGACATTTTATCACACCCCCCAACTAGCTTTTTGCTAGTCTCTAGCAAATAATGCGATAAAAATATTGCAGGATCCAAGAATGAGCTACTAAACTCAAAAATCTCTACAAAAGATCAATCATAGTGCAATCTTGGGCATAAGAATGTAGTCAAGTCAGGTTTTAGCTCAACACTAAAAGCTCATAAAATTCTCAAGAGCTCAAACAAGGGAAATGTACTTAAGCTGAAGATCTTTGAGTGCACCAAGTGTGTGAACAGATTTCCATTTGTTAGTTTCAAGATTTCTCACAATATTTTTAGCCTAACAACTTTTTCAAGAAAAACCATAAGGTCTTTACTCCAATTCAAAACCATTACATTAGCGGCTTTCACGCTATCACACTTTGAAAGACCCTTTTTTTTTTTTTTTAGATCCCGGTGATAGGCAGCCTTTTCCAATGTACTTGCACCGTTTTTTATTTTGTGCATGATCTCTAGCCTGCCCCTTTTCTCATGTACTTTTACAACTATTTTTTTTTTAATTTTTATAATCACACTTTTCCTAAGCCATTAAGATATGGTTCATTGTTGTTCTTGCTAGTTGCTTAGAAGAAACCACTGATTGTCATCATACAAACCACAAAAAGTATCTGCTTGTGTCAATTAAGGTCATCAATCAATAGCTTTGAAGTAACTTTCCCAAGTTTGAGTTGCTAAGACATATCATAAGATCAAGTGTCAAACTTAAAACTAACCAATGGGAATTAGTGTAGCCCAAAACTGCAACTATCTGATCTTAAGTAGAGAAGTGTGAAAATAGTAGCTTGGTAGCAACAAAAAATTCAGACACCACAATAATTAATCCTTAGAGACTAATGGTAGAAGGCTCTCCTTACCCCCCAACTAAAAATGGGCAGTGTCCTCAATGCAAATCATGAATAAAACAAGGCATGAAAGAAAATAGGGCCGAAGGAAAATACCTGAGATGGCTGAAAGGATTGTGAACGTAAAAATGAAACCATAAAGGAATAAACAGTGTTGAACCTGAAAAGATATATTAAAGAAAAATAAAAAGAAAGAAATAACAAAACATAGAATGAAACAAATAAAAGCAGAAAAATAAAAGGAAAAGAAAGAGAAGAAGAAAAAAAAAATTAAAACAAAACAAGAATGAGCTAAAGACCATGAGAATAAGTGGGATCTTCTAAAGGAATGGAAGTATCCTTATGTGAAAGTTTTGCCAAAAAATGTTTAAGTCGTTGGCCATTAACTTTGAAAGTGTTTCCATTTTGAGGATTAGTAATCTCAACAGCTCCATATGGAAACACAGCCTTAACTACATAAGGCCCACTCCACCTTGATCTTAATTTGTCTGGAAATAGATGGAGGCGGGAATTGTAAAGTAAGACTTGCTCATTGGGCTCAAAATTCTTTCTTTGGATGTGCTTGTCATGTAATATCTTCATGCGTTCCTTTGACAATTTAGAATTGTCATACGCATCTCGCCTAAACTCATCCAATTCTGAAATCTGAAATTTTCTCACAGAACCAGCATGGTCAATAGAAAAATTAAACTGTTTAACAGCCCAATATGCCTTTTGTTCAAGCTCAACGGGAAGGTGACATGCCTTTCCATAGACCAAGCGATAAGGGGACATGTTAAGAAAGGTTTTAAAGGCTGTCCTATAAGCCCAAAGTGCATCAGTAAGCCTTAAAGACTAATCTTTTCTGTTGGGGTTGACTGTTTTTTCTAAGATGTGCTTAAGTTCCCTATTAGCTAATTCAGCTTGCCCATTCGTTTGCGGGTGATATGGAGTGAAAACTTTATGGTATTTACCATATTTTTTCATGAGGGCAGCAAATGGTTTGTTGCAAAAATGAGTTCCATTATCACTAATGATAGCTCTAGGCATGCCAAATCTAGCAAAAATGTTTTCTTTCAAAAACTTAAGCACAATCTTATGGTCATTTGTTTTACATGGAATGGCTTCAACCCATTTAGAAACATAATCAACAGCCACGAGGATATACAAATAACCAAAAGAAGATGGAAATGGTCCCATAAAATTAATCCCCCAACAATAAAAAATCTCAATGACCAAAATGGGTTGTAAAGGCATCATATTTCTCTTAGTGACTGTGCCTAGTTTTTGACATGGCTCACAAGTTTTGCAAAAATTATACACATCCTTAAACATATGTGGCCAATAAAACCCACTTTGTAAAATTTTTGCAACGGTTTTATTTGCAGAAAAATGCCCCCCACAAGCCTCATTATGACAAAAAGAAAGAACAGCTTGTATCTCATGATCAGGCACACATTTCCTTATGATTTGATCAGAACAATATTTAAACAAGTAAGGATCATCATAAAAGAATGACTTTACCTCATGCTTGAATTTTCGTATGTCTTGAGCACTCCAATGGGGTGGAGTTTGTCCTGTCACCAAAAAATTAACTATGTCAGCAAACCAAGGCAAATTTTCAACTGACATTAATTTTTCATCAGGAAAAGAGTCAAGGATAGGGATAGTGTGATCCTTTTCAGCAAATGTAAGCCGAGACAAGTAGTCGGCAACTACATTTTCAGCACCCTTCTTGTCTTTGATGATAAGATCGAATTCTTGAAGAAGAATAATCCATTGGATTAAACGTGGTTTAGCATCCTTCTTTGACAATAAGTACTTTAACGCTGCATGGTCAGTGAAAACAACCACAGGAGAACCAAGAATATAAGTTCGAAACTTGTCTAATGCAAAAACTACAGCAAGCAATTATTCCTTTTCTGTGGTAGAATAATTTCTTTGGGCTCCATTTAAAGTTCTACTTGCATAAGAAATGACATGTGGGAACTTATTTATACACTGTCCAAGAACAGCTCCTATGGCTACATCACTAGCATCACACATTATCTCAAAAGGAATAGACCAAATAGGGGGCTGCATGATAGGGGCTGTGGTGAGCAAAATTTTCAGCTTATCAAAAGCATCTTGACAAGAAGAGGTCCATTCAAAAGCAACATCATGCATAAGTAACTCACACAAGGGTTTAGAGATAGAACTAAAATTTTGAATGAATCGCCTATAAAACCCAGCATGCCCAAGAAATGATCTGATTTCTTTTACTGTTTTGGGTATATGAAGCTTGGAAATAAGTTCAAGCTTAGTTTTATCAACCTCAATACCTCGTGATGAGACTATGTGACCAAGAACTATGCCTTGTTGAACCATGAAATGACACTTTTCCCAATTGAGAAGCAAATGCTTCTCTTCACACCTGGCTAAAACAGCTTGTAAGTTAGTCAAACATGCATCAAAAGAACTGCCAAACACTGAAAAATCATCCATGAATATTTCCAAACAGTTTTCAATCATGTCGCTGAAAATACTAAGCATACATCTTTGGAAAGTAGCCGGTGCATTACATAGTCCAAAAGGCATTCTTCTAAATGCAAAAGTGCCAAACGGGCAAGTAAAAGTTGTTTTCTCTTGATCTTCGGGTGCTATTTCTATTTGGTAAAAACCAGAATATCCATCAAGAAAGCAATAGAAATCATAACCCGCAACTTTTTCCAACACTTGATCAAGAAATGGCAAAGGGAAATGATCTTTCCTAGTGGCGGCATTCAACTTCCTATAATCTATACACATTCGCCAACCAGTAGAAATCCTAGAAGGAATCAGTTCATCTTTCTCATTTTTCACAATGGTAAGCCCAGATTTTTTTGGAATTACATGAATGAGACTTACCCACTTGCTGTCCGCAATAGAGTAGATGATTCCCACGTCAAGTAATTTTAAAATCTCTGTTTTTACCACCTCTTTCATGGTAGGATTTAATCTCCTTTGCATCTCCCTAGAAACTTTAGCATTTTCCTCTAAGTAAATCCTATGAGTGCACACAAGAGGATTTATACCTTTTATATCTGCGATTGTCCACCCAATGGCACATTTGTGTTGCTTTAAGACTTCCATCAATTTCCCTTCTTGATCATGAGAGAGTTGGGCTGAAATCACCACTGGGAAGGTGTTGTCCGGTCCCAGAAATGCATATTTCAAGTCATTTGGCAATGGCTTCAGCTCTAGGGTTGGGATTTCATTTGCTGAAGGCTTCAAACTTGCTGTCAACGGTGGGAGTTGCTCAATCTTTGGCCTCCATTTAGTCTCCAATTTATTTTCTGCATTAAAAACATGAGAAACGTCAGTGGGGGTGTCATCAGTGAGGAGTTCACAAAAATTTTCTAACTCAAACAGCAGGTTAGTGGGCTGGTATGCCAAATAAGTCTCCTCCTCAAGGACGCTTTCCAACAAATTCACTTCTTGTACATCTTCCAAGTCTTGAGGTTGCCTACAAATATTGAAAATGTTCAGTTCAAGAGTTATGTTCCCAAAACTCAACTTTAAAACACCACTCCTACAATTTATTAATGCATTTGAAGTAGCAAGAAAAGGTCTCCCAAGAATCACAGGTGTTTGAAAAGAAGATTTTGGTGTCAAGTGAACATCCAATACAACAAAATCAACGGGATAAAAGAATTTATTCACTTGAACCAAGACATCCTCAACAACTCCTCTTGGCATTTTAATAGACCTATCCGCTAGTTGTAAAATGATAGGAGTTGGTTTTAATTCCCCCAAACCAAGTTGCTCATAAACATTATAAGGCAGTAAATTCACACTTGAACCTAGATCTAACAATGCTTGACCAATTTTTGAACTTCCTATAACACAAGCAATTGTTGGTGAACCGGGGTCTTTATACTTTGGTGGGGTATTGCTCTGAATTATGGCACTGACCTGCTCAGTAAGAAAAGCTTTCTTTTGCACATTTAACTTTCTTTTAACCGTACACAAATCTTTTAGAAACTTAGCATATGCAGGAATTTGTTGAATAGCATCCAACAAAGGGATATTAATCCTAACATGCTTGAATATTTCTAAAATTTCAGATTGGTGTTTGTCTTTGTGCAGAGGAACCAATCTTTGAGGAAAAGGAGCAGGTACAGGACATGAAATCTTTTCAGTTTCAGTTTCATTTTGTTCAAACTCACCATTTTCAGCCTCATTTTGTACAGGTTTAGAGACCTTACCAGCCTTGTCTGAACCTTGAGCTGGAATATTCACCACCCTACCATTTTTCAAAGTAGTGACCGCCTTCACTTGCCTCACATTTGAACTCTCAACCGCTCCTTGTGGTGGCTGACTTTGTGGATTGGGTTGAGGTTGTGCAGGAAGTTTTCCTTTCTCTTGAGAGCTCCATGCCGTAGTCATCTTTGAAGTGTGCTCCGAATGTCATTTATTGCTTGAGAGTTTTGATTGTTGATTGTTGCTTGACCTTGCATAAACTGCTGCAAGGTGTTTGACAATTGATGCATCGTCTCCTCAAGTCCCTTCTTTTACATTGGAGGTGCTTGAATAGCGAGTTGAGAGGGTCCTGGAGCCAAGGCAGCTGGAGCTACTTGCTGGTCATTCCTCCACCCAAAATTTGGGTGGTTTCTCCATCCTGGATTATAAGAATTAGAATAAGGACCAGAATATGGTTTTTGTATCATATTTACAGCATTAGATTGGTCCAACAATACCTCTTTGAATGCGGGGATCGTGGGACACTCATTAGTTGAATGCCCATGATCCTCACATATGCTACACTTCTCTGAATTCTTATGGACAGCATGCACTTCATTTACCTTTTTCAATTCCATAGCTTCCATTTTTCTAGACAACAAGGTTAACTTAGCACGCAAATCATCATCTTCTTTCAAAGTATATTTTCCATGACCAGACTCAACTTGCCTAGACCTATCATGCACATCAGTTGTGTCCCAAGATTGAGCATTTTCAGCAAGGTAATCAAAATATTCAAATGCTTCCTCAGGCTCTTTGTCAAAAAATTCTCCATTACACATGGTTTGTACAAATTGGTGCATTTTAGGTGTCAAACTTTCATAAAAAAAACTTATCAAATGCCAATTTTCATAACCATGATGAGGACAAGCATTTAAAAGATCCTTGAACCTTTCCCAACTTTGATAAAAAGTTTCAGAATCTTTTTGGGTAAAGTTCATGATTTGTCTTTTAAGTGCATTTGTCCTATGTATTGGAAAAAATTTCTTCAAAAATTCAGTTTGCATTTCCTGCCATGTGCCTATAGATCTAGGTCTTAATGCATTTAGCCACGTTTTAGCCTTATCTTTCAATTAAAATGGAAACAACTTCAGTCTAATAACCTCCTCAGTGCATGTTCGGTCCATAAATGTAGAACAAACCTCTTCAAATCCTTTGATATGAAGGTACGGATTCTCGGAATCCATGCCATGAAAATGTGGAATTAATGGAATCATTCCAGGTTTGAAATTAAAGACATTTGCATTCAAATGTAGGATTATGCATGAGGGTGTGCTAGTCCTGACAGGTTGTAAATAATCTCTAAGTGTCCTATTTGATTCACTACTTCCCGATCATGATTCTCATTTTCATCCATGGTTCTATTAGTGTCAGAAGATGACTCAAGAGAAAGTGATGCTGAGGTAAAAGATGCTTGTGAGTCCGTTTTAACCAACCGAGAAGTTTGGTCCCTAATCCAACCAGTCATACAAACAAAAACAGAAAATAAAAGAATATGCAAGACAAACAACAACAAAACAAAAAAATAAAGAAAAATAAAGTTAAGAAAAATGTCACCCAAGTTGTGAAGAGGTTCACAACGCTACAAACGTCTTCTCAACAATATGAGAATGCTTTGCTAAACACCAGTTTTCCCCGACAACGGCGCCAAAAACTTGATCAGCTTTTAATTTTGACTTCCAAGCGTAGAAGCTGTCAAAGTAATACAAGGGTAAATCTCAAGATCGAATTCACAGGGACAATGAGAATTTAGCAAACATTTCATTTTCACAAGACAACATATTACCGTTTGTAGTGACACGAAAGTTTAAAATGATAAGAAAAGAGTAAACTAAATGAGCTAGCTATGAACAAAAATAATAAGAGAAGAAAAATAAGTTTTAGAAATTAACCGCTAACAATATTAACACCTAAATGGGGCTATTTACTAAGGGACTGTGGAATGAATTTTGAGAGAAATTGTTAGGAAGTTCAAGCATAAGTAAAGCTGAAAATAAAAGTGAATCTATTTTTCTAAAATTGCTAAGAATCAAGAGATTTAAAGAAAATGTGCGGAAGTTGCCTTAAATTTGTAGGAAGCAATTAAACAAACACTTGGGATGCAATTTTCGCCTACTAATTTGGTGATGGATTTACTTCTCTTTTAATTTTTTCTCTCAACCATTCTCTCATTCCTAGAAATCATAGTCGGATAATATAGCAATGAACCACAATTTTTATTTTAATAAAACTACTTGACAAATTACATGACAATGGTAGACAAGTGAAAGAAAAACATCAAAGTCATGTTCCTTGTTCAAGTATCAATTGTGCCTTTACGTCTACAATTGATCTAAACCAAGAACAAAGAACTCTAATATTTTCTAGATGCACATTGAGATATAATCCGTCAAGTTAATCATTAAAAGCACTAAATATTGAAGTAAATCCAACCCCAAATAGTTATAGGTTACTCATTGAATCCCAAGCTAAAAATCTAGCCTATCATCTCTAGATTAACAAAATGCTCAAGAAAATTAAATTAACATCATCAAATACTGTTTCAAAGGAAAGTTGCTCAATAAAAATATACTGTATCCCTCACTCAAATATGCTGAAATTCGAAACTCAGAAGAATAAAAACTAGCGGAAAATAAAATGAAATAGCAGTAAAAAGAACTGGAAAATAAAAATGAAGAAGAAGAACCAGCCGCCGAACGAAAATAATTCCAGAAAAATAAAATGAAGAGGAAGAACTCAACGAAAAAATGAAAACGAAAAAAAACCAGAAGAAAAACTAAGAGAGCCGGTGCTGTGCGAAAATAATTTCTTTTTATACTCTCTGCGTTTTGCCTCAGCCCCGTGCGTTTCACGTTTGCAGACAGTGCGTTTCGTCCCTGCATTGCGCACGTCTCAGCTCCTGCATTTCGCGTCTACGCTTCGTGCATTTCATCCTCTCTGCTGCGTGTTTCTATTCCAGCCCGTTGTGCATGCGTCCGCATTTCACGCCTCCCTCTCCTGCGTTTTGAGTCAGTTCGTGCGTTTTGCTCCAGCTCCCTTCTGCTGCGCGTTTCGTCCCTGCAGTCCGCCGTCTCACTTCGTGTATTTCATGCTGCTGTGCGTTTTGCGCAGCACCAGTGGTTCACCTTCATCTGCGCGTTTCGTCCCTGCAGTGCGTCGTCTCACTTCGTGTATTTCATGCTGCTGTGCGTTTTGCTCAGCACCAGTGGTTCACCTTCATCTGCGCATCTCAGCCCAGGTTCGTGCGTTTCATCCTTGCAGTGCGCATGTCTCAGTCCAGCACAGATCCACGTTTCATCCTGCGTGATGCGTCTCCCGAAAGCCACCATGTCTGCCCCTCAAGTCACTAGTGTTTTGTGTGAGTTTTCAGAACATTTTTTTTTGTAGTTGCCGTGCCAGTTGAGTAATTCCAAAAATACCCCTATAAATTAATATTTTTCCCATAATGTCCTGCAACACAAATATAATATGAATAAAATTTTTGGATATTAATTTATGATGTGGTCTAGTTGCATTACAACTCTTTTCAAGTGTAAAATATCAAAATTTTATATTGAGTCAAGAAATGAAATTTACTACATAATTAAATGCTTCATTCACATTTTTATTAAACAAATCATTTATTTTAGCAGTTTAATCATGTAGTTTTTGACATTTTATCAGGGGCTCCAACAAAGACAGTCATGCGCAATCTCTTTGTTGGACCTCAAGGCCCGAAATGGAATCCCAAAGCCTATTGACTTCCTCTTAATGTAATGCTCCCACAATTTAGACTGTTGGCCAAAATAGTATTGTCAAATCTTTGGCTCATTAGCCGACACACTGAAATTCCACTTGAATGTGTCTATTTTATGTATGCTCCGGCCACGGGTGTCTCTATAAATTATCCTTGGCACGTTATTGATATTATTCATTGTTCCCAGGTGGAGAAAGAACTTAATTTACAGAGCTTAATCACGAAATTTGCTATTAAGGCCGAGGTTCTTTTAAGGGACAATGAGCCCACAATGAAGATGACTAAGTCTATTTCAACCATAATCGTGGTTAAGTCTGAGGCTATGCTCACAAAGAAGAGACCCCACACCACCGAGTCAACCTCCTCTCCTCAAGAGCCATCTCCTCTCCAAAGTACTGGAATAGATCAATCTCCTTTCCCAGAAGATTGATATCATTGCTACAAAGTTGGACACCAGCTAGTTTAAGATAGAGCAACAAATTGCTACAGTACGCTTAGATTGTGTACAAACAAATGACAGACTGGTTCAACTCTCTTTGGATGTGCAACAAATCATAAAGTGTGTGATGGATTCAGATGTGGAGTATGCACCCCTTATCAGGTTCATGACAAATAGGGAGAGTAGAGTGAGTGGGAGTGCAGCAGTAGAGGGGGAGTACAACAACATAAGAGTAGTAGTTTTCTAATTCATTTAAAATTCCATAGTTTTAAAGTTAGTCGGAGTTGTAATTTGAACAATATTTTTTTGTCTTGTATGCTTTGATTTATTTCTTTGCTGAACATGTTTTTCTGATGACTAGAACATTGTTAAAATTAGTTTGTTTTCTTCTTCTTCTTCTTCTTCTTTTTATTTATTTTTTATTTTTATGTTGATGAGACTTATCTCACTTAATGTTCTATGTAAATATTCCTATTTCATGATTATTTTCTTGGATTTTCTACTCGATTTCTTGGTCCGCTGTTTGTGCTTTTGACTGGTTAATGTTACATTCATCAACTGATTTTGTCGCCAATCCGCCAAAGGGGAGAGATTATAGATGCAAGAGTTTGGCTAGGACTAAGTGACTAAGTTGATAAGTTTGGATATGACTAGGTGATTAAGACGATAGACTTCATCTTATTTTTGATTTTGTAATTTGGATAAATATAAAATACTTTGAATTTATCTATAACTCTTTTGGATTTACCTAGAAGCTTTTAGGAAGTGTTTTTCATAAATCAAAAGTATAAAATTCGAGTTCCAAGAGTTTTGCTCTTATCCAGATAAGAGTTTGAATGGAAAGCTGCAAATGCTCAGAAGCTAAAGTGCCAGGTGTCATCATTCCGTTAGCAGAATCCATCGCGACAGAGTCACTCTATCTGCAGAATCCTACTGCAATTCAAACTGCTTTCAGATAGAATATTTATAGCATCTTAGTAGTCAAGATCCATGGAGATTTCGGCCTTCGAGATTTTGGAGAGTCTTTCCGAGTGCATATGTGGGAGAAAATTCTCTTGAAAATTTTCTAGTTATTTCTTTCTCATCAAGTATGATCGTACTCATTGTTGGAGGTTGAGTAATCGTGATTCAAACACTGGAGTTTCAGGAGTAAAGCCAATATTTGAAAATCGTCAGAGGTTCTAGCTGCTACTGCAGTAGAGACAAACAGATCGTTTGTCTTATCAAGTAAGAATGTCAATTGACAAAAGTTTTGTAATTGAAACTTGCTTGTAATTGATTTTTAAATAATAAAATTGACTTTTTCTGGATTTGGTTGCCCCGTAAGATTTTACCTTTAAAGAGTTCTTAAAAGGGTTTACATTTATTACCAATATTAGTGTTATGCAATTTATTTACTTTATGTTATTGCTTAATTATTAAATAATTGCATGATTGTTGACTAACCAATTTGTCTAGTCAATAGGTAGGACGTTGTGTCACAATATAGGGACATTTAGGAAATTTCACTAACAATATTTTAATTTTATAATATTTTTTATTCAACTTTTTTTTTTTATCATTTTCCAAAATCCAAAAAATATTTAACTCAAACTGTCTCACTACTATTTTCAAACCACCTTATTACTTCACAAAATTCTCATTTCATCTCATTCCCTAAGTATCCCCTAAGAGATCATATGAACGAGAACTACTTAGCTAGGTTTGAATACTCTCATCTCATCTCATTATTATAAATTTCTTAAATTTTCATGCAAAATACAATAAATAATTCAATTTTTTGAAATCTCAAAATAGTAATAATATTATAAAAATATTTTATTCAACTTTTATTTCGACTTATCTCATCTCAACTCACTATTTAAACCTCCTCAGTCTATACATTGATCTTATAAAAATGATTTTATATACTGACGTGTCATTCAACTTTATTTAGAGTTGACATTTTACTTATTTCTTTTATACGACATCAAATAAAAAATATTTTTTACTTATTCATTGATCATATCCAAAAACATTAATTAATTATAATTAAAACATAATGATTAATTTTTCCTTGACATAAATTATTCTCGAAAAGAAATTGATAAGTACCCGTAACAAACTTAAAAGAACCACCAAGGAGAGAAGATTTTTCTTAAGAGAGAGGAAAGACCTCCTTGATGCCACGTGACACGATCTTGGGGTGAGTTTGGGATTAAAATATAATATAGATACAATTATTTTAATATTTACACAGCTTTTCAATAAATATTATTATTTCTTAAATTTATTTGAATCTAATTTGATTTTGAGGGATTTTATTTATTAATAAAATTAATAACATTTATTAAAAAATGAGTATTGTTATTGGGATGATCCTCCTGATGTAACCACCACATAGTGTCATGTGTTGTATTTGTATTCAAATCTAAGGGACATTCGAAAATACAAAACAGAAAAAGCTTAAAATTTTAAGTTTCTTATATCTATTTTGTATTTATGTTTTTAATTCTTTTAATTAAGCAAGTGACATCACATTATGATATTGGTAAAAAACCATCTGTGTTAGTGTATTTTACTTATGAAAAATGATACTCTTACCGCTTATTTCTACTGTTTATTTCTATCGCTGTGATTTTTTATTTATTTTTTACTTAGTAATTAAGGAATTATTTTTTTAATAATATTATAATTTTTTTATTTTTTTAATAATATTTAAAAATATTAAAAAATATATCCATTTTTTTTTTTTTGCCTAACAGTAGCTCCAGCGGGAGTTGGGAGCGGTCGACGTAGCAGGTCTCCTTACTTATATAACGTTAAGTAGTCTTCTCTCGACTCTCTCTCTAAGAAGTCGCAGTGAAGCTTGAGGTAGAACACGTTGTCTGTCACTTTGAGCCGGAATTATCTAAGCAAATGATGGATGATATTCAGAGAAATGGAGTAGATTAAAGTTAACAGAGGATGAATCCAATGTGCTGGAATTGGATGGGGAGGGGGTGACTGAAACCAAGGAGAAAGGTGATCGAAGTTTGGTGGGAAAGCTGTTTATTGATCATGCAGTTGGGAAAGAGGTGATTTCATCAACAATGGCAAAGATCTGGTGAGTTAGTAAACTGACTATGTTTTAAGATTGTGGAGCAAATGTGTTTATGGTTAACTTTGCTACACATGCCGATAAGCATAAAGTGTTGTCTGGAAAGCCATAGCTTTTCGATAATGGTCTTTTTGCATTGAAGTTATTTGATGGGTTTTCTCAACGAGCAAGATCAAGTTTGACAGTGAAGAATTCGGGGTTCAACTTCACAATTTGCCATTAGCACACATGAACAGAGTATGTGGAGAGCAGATAGGCAAGTCAATTGGCAAAGTAGTTGAAGTGGATCTCCCAGATGATGCTATTGGGTGGGGCAAGTTCCTTAGGATTAAAATAGAAGTGAAATTAAATCAAGCTCTGTCAAGAGGGAGAATGATCCGTGTGAATGATGAGAAGGTTTGGATTCCCATAAAATATGAAGAGTTGCCCAAGGTGTGTTTGTATGGATATCTGGTGCACGAACGAGAGGGTTGTCTATCGAAAAGTGGGGATTTGAAGCATCATGCAGAACAAACTCAGCAATTTGGAACGTCGCTACGTGCTGAATCCACGTATTTGAGACGAAGTCACTACAGTGAGAATATTTACAAGGAAAAGATGAATGGAGGCTGCTGTAACGAGTCAGATGGACATGGCAGAGTTGGGAAGGTCATCCATGGAGATCACAAGAGGTCGAGGAAGAATTAAGAGTGGGTGGAATCGGAAACAGAATCGGGAGGCAAGGAAGGTAGAAATTCAGGAACCAAACCAATTTGGTTCATGATGGAATTTTTGAAATGTTAGTTAGAGAGCAATAGAAGGAGAGTGTGGTTGAGGAATCTAAGAGAATGAAGAAGATAACAAATTTTGAAAATATGAAGGAAGGAGGAGGTGACGAGATGGCCCTGGCCTGGATTTAGATCAACTCATGGGAAGTATTGGGTTGGATAGCCAGTCGAGCCCAACCCATGTAGAAAATCAAACTAAACTGCCTACTGCTACAAGTTCTGCTCCTAGTGGACGTATGTTTCACAAGAACAAAGGAGGATGGAAGAAACGTGCAAGGGAAAAAGGTATGACTATTGATAATGGCAGTTTGAATTTACTTAAGAAAATGGGTCTAATATATGAAAATGATATCTATGATGGTGAGGAAGGTAGGAAAAGAATGAGGGGTAAAGCAGATGGGGATTACAACATTACAGATATTGACTTGACGGTGGTTGTTGAGCAGCACTGCCAAGAGTAATGAAAACCTTAAGTTGGAACTGTATGGGCTTGGTAACTCTCATGCAGTTCATGACCTTCACTGTATAGTGAAGGAGAAGAGACCTGCCTTAGTTTTCTTAATGGAAACCAAGTCCAATACATATAGATGAGAGTTTTTGAAAAGGAAGTTAAAGTTTGATGGTTATTTAGTGGTAGATCCTATGATTGCCAAAATGCTTCCCGCCATCACTGATTATGGCCCTCAGAGTACCGAATCGGGAAAGATTTTCTTCCACAGGAAATTCACTATAACCCTCGCATCATTGGTTGGCAAGGCGACCGCTTCCACCCATTTGGAGACATAATCTACAACAACCAAAATAAATTTGTTAGAATATGAGGATGGAAAAGGACCCATGAAATCTATACCCCAAACATCAAATAATTCAATCACTAAAATATTGTTTAAAGGCATCTCATGTTTCATAGAAATGTTGACAACCCTTTGACAATGATCACATAAATTAACAAAATTAAAAGAATCTTTGAAAATAGTCGGCCAATAAAAGCCGCATTGTAAAACTTTCGCTGATGTTTTTGTTCCACCAAAGTGGCCACCTGCTTCCAATGAGTGGCAATGCCTGAGTATGCTCTCCATCTCTTCATCGGGCACACATCTCATGATTATCTGGTCCGTACAGTTCTGGTATAGAAAAAGTTTCTCTCAAAATAATATTTCAAGTTAGAGCATAACTTTTTCTTTTGTTGATATGTCATCTTGGCCGGTAGAATTCTGGACACCAAATAATTTACCATGTTGACATACCATGAAACAACTTGCATAGCCATTAATTGCTCATCTGGGAAAGTCTCATTAATTGGAAAATTTTCCTCTACAGCCACCTCTTAAACTCGATGGGAGATAAGTGGTCGGCCACTATATTCTCGGTACCTTTCTTATCTCTTATTTCCAAATCGAACTCTTGTAGTAGCAGAATCCATCGTAACAGTCTTGGTTCGGCATCTCTCTTCGACAACAAATATTTAAGAGCTGAGCGATCGGTGTAGACGACCACCTTTGAACCTATCAAATAAGAACGAAATTTGTCAAAGACAAACACAACTGCTAACAATTTTTTTTCAGTAGTAGCATAATTAAGTTGAGCTCCTGTTAAGGTTCGACTTGCATAATAAACAACGTGAAAAAGTTTATCTTTTATCTGCCCCAAAACACCCCCTATAGCATAATCGCTAGCATCACACATTAATTCAAAAGGTAAATTCCAATCCAGTGATACAATGATAGGTGCCGAAATTAATTTCCTTTTCAATGTTTCAAAAGCATGCAAGCATTCATCTGAAAATTCAAACCGAGTATCTTTAATCAACAGAGTGCAAAGAGGTTTAGTAATTTGGGAAAAATCATTAATAAATCGACGATAGAACCCAGTGTGACCCAAGAAGGTCCTCACGCCCTTCACATTGGTCGGTGGTGGGAGTTTGTTAATAACTTCTATCTTTGTTCAGTCGACCTCAATTCCTATGAAGGAAGTGCGGTGGCCGAGCACTATTTCCTCATTGACCATGAAGTGGCATTTTTTCCAATTTAAAACAAGAGTTGTCTCCTTGCATCTCTGCAAAACCAAAGATAAATTAGATAAGCAGTTATCAAAAGAGTGACCAAAAATCGAGAAGTCATCTATGAAGACTTCTAAAATTTTTTCCACCATGTCCGATAAGATGGACATCATGCATCTTCAAAAAGAGGCTGGCGCATTGCAAAGACCAAAAGGCATGTGCCTATATGCAAAAGTGTCGTAAGGACAGGTGAAAGTGGTCTTCTATTGATCCTCAGGTGCATTGACTATTTGATTGTAACCGGAATATCCATCTAGAAAACAGTAGTAGGTGTGGCCGGCAAGTCTTTCTAGCATTTAATCAATAAACGTTAAGGGGAAATGATTTTTCCGAGTTGCATCATTCAGTCTTCGATAATCTATGCATACTTGCCATCCCATGACCGTCCTCGTCTGTATGAGTTCATTGTTATCATTCTTGATCACGATTATCCCTCCTTTCTTTCGGACAACTGGCACTGGACTTACCCATGCATGAGATTGGATAAGTAATCCCGACATCTAAAAGCTTCAAAACTTCTTTATGCACTACTTCTTGCATTGATGGGTTCAGTCTCCACTGAGGTTGGACGATCGATTTAAAATTATCCTCCATTAAAATCTTGTGCATGCAAATTGAAGGACTAATTCCTTTGATGTCCGAGATCGTCCAACCCAAGGCCATTTTGTGTTCCCGCAAGACTCTCAGCCACTTCTCTTCCATCACTCAAAGAACTGTTAATAATGACTGAAAAAGTAGAGTCCTGACCTAAGAAGGCGTACCTTAAATTTGATGGAATCGGTTTGAGTTTAAGCTTGGGCGTCATCGGTTGAGATGAGTTTAGTTCTTCCACTTTCGGTTTTATTGAAGGAGAAAGGGAAGGTGTAGCTTCCAAATATCTCTCACACTCCTTAACATTTTCATCTTCAGATTCAATAGACGTAGAATGAGTAAGACATACCTCAAGTGGTAGCTTTGGAAACTCAGCTCCATAAGTCTCGTCAGCCTTGACCATGTCTCGGTCGCTTATTTGAAAACAAGAATGTACCTCGGACTGGAATTCCATAGATTTAAATACGTCAAACGTGACTTGCTCCTCGCCGACCCTCAAAATGAGTTTTCCTTTCTGGACATCAATTAAAGTTCTCCCCGTCATCGAGAAAGGTCAGCCCAGTATCAAAGGAATCTCCTCGTCATCCTCCATATCAAGCACAATGAAGTTAGCTAGGAAGATGAACTTATCAACTTTAACTAATACATCCTCAATGAGTCCTCTCGGATATTTAATAGATCTGTTCGCCAACTGTAGAGAGATGGTGGTCGACTTTGCTTCTCCAAGGCCTAATTTCCTGAAAATAGAGAGAGGCATTAGATTAATACTTGCCCCTAAGTCGCATAGATTTTTATCAAAATAGGAATTTTCTATAGTGCAAGGGATCGTGAAACCCTCCGGATCTTTCAACTTAGGCGGCAACTTCTTTTGTAAAATTGTACTGCTCTTCTCGATCAGCATCACAGTCTCATGCTCCTACAACTTCTGCTTGTTTGATAATATATCTTTCAAGAATTTTGCATATTTAGGCATTTACTCTAAAACTTCAATGAGAAGAATATTAATATGCAGTTGTTTAAATATACTCAAAAATTTAGAAAACTAATTATCAATATTATTTTTTCTCAATCTCTGTGGAAAAGGAATTGGTGGATCATAAATTGAAGGAGAATAAGTTTTAGAAATAAACTCCCTTGATTTCTTGGATTTTGCAGCCCATTTGTTCTCTTTAGTCTTCTCAGCTTGTTGGTAGGTCACATCCCAATCGGTTTCTTTCACCTTGTACTCGGTTTCCTTCTTCTCGGACTCCACATTTTTAGCAGCTTCTGTGTCTCGCTCGATATTTACCGACTGGTCATATGTCCTCGATAAGCATGTTTGAGAGCTGACAGATTTATGCCTCAAGATTGCAGATTGAGGTCGAGTTGTTTTGGATCACCATATCAGCATTTCGCATTGCAATAACAGTCTTTTACATTGCCATATCAGTCTTTGCATATACTGCATAAACATATCATCAAGTGTCGGCTTCTTCTCTTGCTGTGGAAACTGTTGAGGTGGTCTAGCCGGCACTTAGTTATTGCTCCATGAAAAATTAGGGTGATTTCTCTATTCGGGATTGAACGTGTTTTAATAAAGATTATTTTTACGTTGGAAATTGGACAAAAGGATTCCCCACTTAGCAATTGACACTTGAATGATTTCCTGCGCAATGATCACAAACAACATTAGTTTGAATAGCATTAACGTTAATTTTACCTATTTGTTTGGATAGATTTTCCAACTGAACCGCAATTGCGGACATAGAGTCATGCTCAACGACGCAAGCCGCCTTCTTTGGTATTGCCCTCTCTGTGGCCCACTGATAGTTGTTAGACGTCAACTCTTCCAAAAGTTCATATGCGGCTTCAGGGGTTGATATGTGTTATTTTTATGTAATTTTTAACACTCTTTTATTTATAAAAAGTGTCATTTTCCCTTCAATACTATTGCTTTTATTTTATTTCTACAAATTTTTATTTATTTTCTTGGATTTGAAGGAATGAGAAGATTTAGTACAAAAGGAAATAATTTTGTTACAAAAGAAGAGACTATAGATCCAAACTGATGAGAGGTAGCAAGATCTGAAGAGAATTGATGAGAATTGGATGAGGAGCCTTGTCCCATGGGCAACAAAGAGATTTCTCTCACCCAAAGGTGAGAAAACTTACCTCTCGGTAGGTGAGGAAACTCACGACCAGAAGGCGCGAAGATTTGGTGACAAAGCTCTAGGCGGTTAGATTGGGCGACTAGTCCAAACGAACAACTTAAAAGACCAACCTAAACTACATCGTAGGCAACAACTAGAAAAGACGAGAGGAGTCTTTCATCCTGGTGGGAGTCTTTCCATTCGGTAGGTGATGAGAGGGTCGTGTGGTCTTTATGACCTCCACGCCCATTCAGTTGTGACCTCCACACCAGTAATATTCAGCGCACACGGCATCTACTCGGTGAAATAATTCCTCCCGTCCAGGATCAATCTGTTGCTGACCACCAAATCCGAGTTCTGCAATCAATCTGTTGGCAACCAAATCCTCCCAAGCCCCGCAATTCAAGTCGCATATCACTAAATCTTCCATTTTAGATAAGCTTGTTATTCTTGGGATAATTCATTTTATGTTAACATTTATCTTTAGGCGAGATTTTAGCACAGTTATCTTGTTTCCATATTTGAGTTTCGACATCTATTTAATCCCGTCTTGTGGGATGACTAGGGAGAGTTATGAATCGGATTCGAGAGTTTTTATATTTTAGAGTCTGAGTCTGATTTTAGAGTTCCAGAATTTATTCTTGAAGTGTTCTTTCGAGAAGGCGGGAACTTTGAAGATTATCCCAAAGAACACTTCAAGAATAAATTGTGGAACTCTGAACTCAGACTCAGACTCACACTCTAAAACATAAAAACTCTCTACTTCGATTCAGAACTCTCCCTATTTATCCCACAAGACGGGATTAAATAGATGTCGAAATTCAAATATGGAAATAAGATAACTGTGCTAAAATCTCGCCTAAAGATTTGGAAAATAGTTTATAAAGATAAATGTTAACATAAAAGGAATTATTCCAAGAATAACAAGATTATCTAAAATGGATGATTTAGTGATATGTGGCTTGAATTGCGGGGTTCGGGAGGATCTGGTTGCCAACAGATTGATTGCGGAACTCGGATTTGGTGGTCAGCAGCAAATTGATCCTGGTCGGGAGGAATTATTCCACCAAGTAGATGCTGTGTACGCTAAATATAACTGGCGTGGAGGTCACAAATGAACAGGCGTTGAGGTAACAAAGACCACACGGCCCTTTCCTTGCCTACCGAGTGGAAAGACTCCGACTAGGATGAAAGACTCCTATTGCCTTTTCTAGTTGTTGCCCACGATGTTGTTTAGGTTAGTCTTTGAAGTTGATCGTTTAGACTAGTCACCCAATCTAATCGCCTAGAACCTTGTCGCCAAATCTTCGCACCTTCTGGTTGTGCCTTCTGGTCGCAAGTTTCCTCACCTACCGAGAGGTAAGTCTTCTTGTCTTTGGGCTAGAGAAATCTCATTGCTGCCCACGGGACAAGGCTCCTCGTCCAAATCTCATCGGCTCTTTTAAGATCTTGTTGTCTCTCATTGGTTTGGATCCGTTGTCTCTTCTTTTATACCAAAATGCTTTCCTTTTACACTAAATCTTCTCATTCCTTCAAATCCAAGAAAATAAATAAAAATATGTAGAAATAAAATAAAATCAATAGTATTGAAAGGAAAATGACACATTTCATAAATAAAAGAGTGATAAAAATCACATAAAAATAACACTTATCAAATACCTTCAAACTTAAGCTTTGCTCGCCTTCGAGCAAACAAGAAAGAAAGATAATTAAAACAAGCATTGGTTTGATTCATAAAATTTATTACCTCAAATATTGTCTAAAGTCTATAATTCAAGAATCATTGAAGATCAATCAAGTTCAAAAATTAATTCAAAACTCAATTCCACTGCATTATCCATCTGACATTCATGCATACCCATCATTCACATTTTATCATTAGCTCCCCGGATAGTTTATGCAAACAAATAAATAAATGATGGATCTCTAAAAATTCCATAGGCTTGCTTTTCAAATCACTCTCCAATAATGTAGAACAAAAACTATTACCAATGATCAATAGGTCTTTATTAAGCTTGTAATGTAAGGATAGGATAAGGACTACAAAAATGTAGGATTCAAACAAAACAAGAGAACTTAAGTTTGAACACTAACAGAATAAATAGAGCATTCTCACTTCTAACAAACATCTCTTCTCAATCTTTGTAAATCTCTCAACATACCTCTCTTTATTGCACTTTCAAGTATCTCTCTCTTTACCCCTCTATTTGATAAGTCAGACTTTTTTTTTTTTTTTTGGAAATATTCCATACTTTTTCGACTGCCTTTATGGATGACTCTCGTCGGCATTTTCTTGTTGGCCACACAATAGATGAGTTGACTCTTCATACCTCCAAACTTATGGTTTTGATAATATTGCTATACTTAACTTTACTTGTAGACCTTTTACCTCTCTTACCTTTTATGCTCTTGTGAGTTTGTGATTTTGTGTAAACTTAGTTCTCTTGAAAGGTACAAAAATCAGTGTTTAAGCTCAAATAGGGTAGAGAATATGAGGTTTACAAGAAAGGAAACATATAAGGCCAAAATATATTTCAATAAAGCTCAAAGGGACGACTAGAGATAGAGAGAATAAACAGATAAGCTTGAAAGGCTCAATCGGTCCAAAGAATGTCTTAATCATTTCTCCAGTAATATTCTGTCTAGGATTTCACCTCGAGTGTAATCAAACAAGTTCTAGAGTAAGTTGAGACCATACAAATTCACAAAAATTCAGATAAAACTTCTCTAGGTAATCAAAACAATTAATGATCATAAGATGCATTTATTGAACATAAGAAATATCAAATTAAGTAAGATCAAGTAAAGAATTAACAACTAGACTTAAGCAATGATAATTTTTCCTAAAAATTATAATCAACTTCAATCATATTCTTATCATAGGCTTTTTATTCATCAAACCATACTGTTTTTATCATCATCATCATCATCATCATCATTATTATTATTATTATTTTAAATAAATAAAATAATATCATTTCCCCCCAAACTTAAATATCACATTGTCCTCAATGGGAAAAAGGAAGAAAAACTAAAGTAAACAATGAGAGAAGGTAAGAGATGCTCCCATGATTTTTTTTTTTTTTTTCTGGTCTTCCAATTGAATATTTCCTTGAAGATGCAGCTATGTACCCCTTGGAGATCTCCCCGGCCTCTTCATTCCTTAAATTTAATGGAAGCAAGTTGAGTTCAAACTTGGGTGGTTCCTTACATGGTAGCTTTGGGAATTCAACTCTATAAGTCTCATCGGCCATGACCACGTCTCGGCTGCTTATTTGAAAACAAGAATGTACCTCGTAAGGGAATTCCATAGATTTAAATACGTCAAAAGTGATTTGCTCCTCGCCAACCCTCAAAATGAGTTTCCCTTTCTAGACATCAATTAAAGTTCTCTCCGTCGCAAGGAAAGGTCGGCCCAGTATCAAAGGGATCTCCTCGTCTTCCTCCATATTGAGTACAACAAAGTTGATCGAGAAAATGAACTTATCAACTTTCACCATTATGTCCTCAATGAGTGATGGTGGTCGGTTTTGCTTCTCCAAGACCTAGTTCTTTAGGCTCCAGCTTCTTTTGTACAATTGCACTTCTCTCCTCGGTTGCCAATTGTAGAGAGATGGTGGTCGGCTTTGCTTCTCCAAGACCTAGTTGCTTAGACAGCAGCTTTTTTTGTATAATTGCACTACTCTCCTCGGTTGCCAACTGTAGAGAGAACTGATTATCAATCTTATTTCTTCTTAATCACTGCAGAAAATGAATTGGTGGATCATAAATTGAAGGAGAATAAGTTAAAAAAAAAACTCCCTGAATTTCTTGGATTTTTGCAGCCCCTTTATTCTCTCTAGTTTTCTCAGCTTGCTGGTCGGTCGCCTCCCGATCGGTTTCTTTCACCTTGTACTCGGTTTCCTTGTTCTCAGACTCCACATTTTCGGTAGCTTCTTCATCTCGCTCGGTATTTACCGACTATGGCTGGTCATATGTCCGCCTACTTCTCAAAAGTTATGGCTTTGACATGTTCCTTCGGATTGGTCACAGTGTTACTCGGTAAAGTCCATATTGTCATCTCGGTAAGCATGTTTGAGAGCTTACCGATTTGTGCCTCAAGATTTTGGACTGAAATCAAGTTGTTTTGGATCACCATATCAGCCTTTTGCATTGCCATATCAGTCTTTTGCATCGCCATATCAGTCTTTTGCATGTACTGCATGATCATATCTTCAAGTGTTGACTTCTTCTCTTGCTGTGGAAACTGTTGCGGTGGTCTAGCCGACACTTGGTTATTGTTCCATGAGAAATTAGGGTGATTTCTCCATCCGGGATTGAACGTGTTTGAATAAGGATTATTTTGACATTGGAAATTGGACACGTAATCTGGTTGTTCATAACTCGGTTGGGCAAAAGGATACCCCATTTGGCAATCTACACTTGAATGATTTCCTGCGCAATGATCACAAACAACATTAGTTTGAATAGCATTAACATTCATTTTACCTATTTGTTGTGATAGATTTGCCATCTGCGCCACCAATGTGGCAATAACATAATCTCTGAACGCCTTGTATTCCTGGTCGGCCATAGTAAATTTGGAGGCGGCGACCTCTTTCTTCTTCTCTTTATTGTACACCTTGTTCTCTCTCTCTCTCTCTCTCTCTAAATAAAATAAAATCCAAAGTAGTAAAAATCTAACTGGTATCAATATCAATAACACATAACTATTCCTCAGCAACGGCGCCAAAAACTTGTTCGCATAAAAATATATCTGCAAGTGTACAAAACCGTAACAAGTAGTAAAGTGTTTTAAAAAAAGGGTTATCGAACCCACATGGAATAATTATGTTATTGAGTATTGAAATTGATTAAATTAATTACTATTTGGAAAACCGAAATTTGAATAATGGTTTATCTAAATTAAAATGAAGAAAAGAACAATACAAAAAATATCTCCAATTAATAACTCCATATCTCTATTTGAATTTAACTAATTGGAGACTTATTAAGTTTTTTGGATTTTTCTTGAAAATCACACTAGTCGCGGTAAAGCATCTCTGCTTTCACTCAACTAGTGGTGTTTAATCATAGAGCTTTAATCACAAATCACCTCTCGGTCTCATTGCAATTCAAAAGATCGAAAAATAGTTAGTTAGAAAATTGTAAACATTAAAAATAAGGAATAAACACTCAATCATGGAAATATTGAAAATAAAATAACTTGGAATATAAACTGTGTATTCAATGCTAGGCTACATCAAAGGTCTAGAAAATAAAACTAGTTCTTAATGGAATTGAAAAGAAAAAGAATAAAACTGGTGTTCTTCGTTGAAATTGGTTGATGAATCATGCGGCTCTCGCCTCTGCCCTCCAGTTCCACCTTCTCAAAAGAACACTTCAAGAATAAATTTTGGAACTCTAAACTCAAACTCAGGCTCTAAAACATAAAAACTCTCGACTATGATTCAAAACTCTCCTTGTTCATCCCACAAGACGGGATTAAATAGATGTCGAAATTCAAATATGGAAACAAGATAAATGCGGTTAAAATCTCGCCTAAAGATCTGGAAAATAGTTTCTAAAGATAAATGTTAACATAGAAGGAATTATCCCAAAAATAACGGGATTATCTAAAATGTAAGATTTAGTGATATGAGGCTTGAATTGTGGGGTTCGGGAGGATTTGGTCACCAACAGATTGATTGCGGAACTCAGATTTGGTGGTCAACAATAGATTGATCCTGGATGGGAGGAATTATCTCATCGAGTAGATGCCGTGTGTGCTGAATATAACTGGCATGGAGGTCATAAATGAACGGGGGTGGAGGTCACAAAGACCACACGACCCTCTCCTCGTCTACTAAGTGGAAAGACTCCCAACCGGAATGAAAGACTCCTCTCCTTTTCTAGTTGTTGCCCACAATGTCGTTTAGGTTGGTCTCTTAAGTTGATCGTTTAAACTCATCGCCCAATCTAACCACCTAGAGCCTTGTCGCCAAATTTTCGTACCTTCTGGTCGCGCCTTCTGGTCGCTAGTTTCCTCGCCTACCTAGAGGTAAGTCTTCTCGCCTTTGGGCGAGAGAAATCTCTTTGTTGCCCACGGGACAAGGCTCCTCGCCCAAATCTAATCGGCTCTCTTCAGATCTTGCTGCCTCTCATCGGTCTGGATACGTAGTCTCTTCTTTTGTACTAAAATGCTCTCATTTTGTACTAAATCTTCTCATTCCTTCAAATCCAAGAAAATAAATAAAAATATATACAAATAAAATAAAATCTATTGAAAGGAAAATGACACTTTTCATAAATAAAAGAGTGAATAAAAATCACATAAAAATAATACTTATCAACGAGGTTATTGCTAAGGTTCTATCTAATAGGCTTAAGAATGTGTTACCTCACATTATTTCCAGTTTCCAAAGTGCTTTTGTACCAGGGAGATCTATAATTGACAATGTAATAGTGGCATATGAGCTTCTACATTCTATGAAGGCAAGACAAAAATGAAGAGATGAAAGCATGACACTGAAGCTGGATATGTCAAAGGCATATGACATAATTGAGTAGCGATTCTTGGAGTTGATGATGGGGAGGTTGGGATTCAGTGAGAAATGGATTCAATTGATCATAAATTGTGTGGAATTAGTCACATACTCAGTAGTGGTAAATGGAAAGGTGGGTGAGAGATTTATACCAACAAGAGGTTTGAGGCAAGGAGGCCCTCGGTCTCCTTACCTATCCATCTTATGTGCAGAAGGCCTAAGCTCACTGTTGAGTATAGCTGAATCCAATGGAAAGATATGTGGTGTTGTCTTGTAAGAGGAGGAACCAGAATCACTCATCTGCTTTTTGCAGATGATTGTGTGATCTTCAGTAAAGCCAGCAAAGAAGAGTAGAAGACAATTCATGATATATTGAAGTTGTATGAAGACTCTTCTGGTCAAACCCTCAATAGACAAAAAACTACAATATTATTCAGTTCTAACATAAGTGTCCTCACACAAAGAGAAATTTTACAAGAAGCGGGAGCTGTTATATGTGGGGACTATGGCAAGTATCTTGGCCTTCCAACTATGATTGGAAGATTGAAGTACCAAACTTCAAGGGAGTCAAAGAGAGCATTTGTAAGAAAATTAATAGCTGGAAAAACTCATTTCTCTCTAGTGCTGGTAGGGAGGTTCTTATTAAAGCGGTTTTACAATCCATACCCACTTATATAGTGAATGTTTTTTTGTTGCCAAGAAGATTGTGTCTTGAAATTAACTCTATGTGAGCAAGGTTATGGTGGAGTAGTAAAAAAGAAGGATGAGGAATTCACTAGAAGAGCTGGGGCAAAATGGGTGAAAATAAGAAAGATGGTGGAATGGGATTTAAGGGTATTGGAATATTTAATAGGGTTATGCTTTCTAAGCAAGGGTGGATGTTGCAGCAAAATTCAGATTCTTTGGCAGCTAAGGTTTTCAAAGAAAAATACTACAGGAAGAGTCAATTTATTGATGCAAACTTTGGTTATAAGCCTTCCTTTATATAGAGGAGTTTGCTAGCATCACAAGAGCTATTGAAAGCAGGCATGGTGTGGAGAGTTGTAATGGTAGAAGCATATATATTTGGGATCAAAAGTGGCTTCCCAAAGCTGTAAACTTTAAAGTGAGATCACCAGTGAACATCTTGGCTGCTGGCTCAAAAGTAAAAGCTTTGGTGTTCGAGGACATACATTGTTGGAATGAGAAGTTGATTTTCGAGGCCATTTACATAGAAGAGGCTATTCAGATTTACAGTTTACCACTTATTTGAAATCGGGGTGAAGACAAGGTTATATGGGGTTACACGAAGCATGGAAGGTTTTTTGTGCGTAGTGCATATCATTTAGGTACTGACATAGAAAAATAAGTTCATGGAGAGTGCTCTAATAGATAGTCACATAAACATGTTTGGGAAGGGATTTGGAGGTTGCATGTTCCTAACAAAACAAAGCAATTTTTGTGGAAAGTTCTGAACTGTATTTTGCCTACCAAAAAAAACCTATATCAGAAAAAGATAGTTGAAGAGCTATGTCCAATATGTTGCAGGGGAGAAGAAACAATACAACATGTGTTGTGGTCTTGCCCAGTAGCAAGTGATGTGTGGGCAGAGAATCAAAGTGGACTCCAGGAGTGGAGCAATGAGGATGTCGAGTTCTTCCAACTTTGGGATAGAATGCAGGCATTCTTTAAGAAAACCAAGGTAGAAGAGATTGTTGTGATTCTCAGAGGGTTAAGGTCTAGAAGGAACAGAGTGGTGTTTGAGGATAAGTTTGATAGTCCAAGCAAAGTAATACAATCTGCTTTATCAAACCTCAAATTCTTTCAATAACCCGAAGATGGGGATGAGCAGAATATGGAAGTAAATAGCCAGAGGAGAGGATAAGAGAAGCTAAATGTCTGCCACCAGGTGAAGGAGTTACAAAGATTAATTTTGATGCTGCTATTGACACAATCAATAGCAGATAGGGTATGGGTATTGTTACAAGGAACTATAAGGGAGAGCTTCTATTTTCAATGTGTGCCTCAAAGGAATTCATTGGAAGTCCAGAATTAGCAGAAGCAACTGCTTTATGGGAGGGCTATGGAATTAATGGTAGAATTGAATGTCAAGAATGTGTTGTTTGAAGGAGATGCTTAAAAAGTAATAAAAGAGATATATGAAAAGAAAGCTCATGTGCATGGATGGGATAGTCAGTAGAAGACATAAGGAGCATTCTTACTTTTTTTTTTGAAATAATAATAACTCATTTCCATTCAATCAACCCAATGGGATACAAGGAGGAAAATCCTCCAAAGTTACAATATGATCATGATTGGATAGAGCATCTTTTGCTAACAAGTGAGCTATAGAGTTGCCATTTCTCCTTACATGAGAAACCTCCCACTTAGCAAAATTTTCTAATAGCTGTTTAGCTTCACTAATAAACATGCTTGCACTGTTAGAGCCTTCCTTACCACTTCTAAGCTGGTTGATAACTTGGAGGGAGTCTCCTTCGATGATCACTTGTGTAAGGCCAAGCTCCACACCAAATTGTGCAGTTTTAAGTGCACCGAATGCCTCAGCTAACAAAGGGTCCGGGAATAAAGGCTTCTTAGTCCTCAAGGTTGCAATTATTGAGCCTGAGCTGTTCCTTACAGCCACTCCCACTCCAACCATTCCTCTAGCCTTATCCACTGCACTGTCCCAATTCATCTTGACCCAATTTGTTTGTGGAGCCTGCCAAACCTCTACTGAGTTACATACCATACATACTTTACATCTCTCCTCAACCAGCTCATCCAAAATGAATCTAGCCTCTTGCACAATTACCTTCGGGTGAACAAAAGCACCTTTAAAGATTAAGTTGTTCCTTCTTCACCATATTTTACTTGCCACCACAGCAAACTCCTGGATGATCTTGCTTTCCATGGTTTGAAATAAGGCTTCGAGGAGTTGTTTCATAGACATGTATGGAAAATGGCATTTTTGTAACCTCTTTGAACACTGACTCCACACATCCTTGGCTGATTCACACCCCCATATAGCATGAAAAGAGTCTTCTTCCTCCACATTGCATATAAGGCAGAGAGTGTGTTTAACTATCTTCTTTTTGAAGAGATTAGACTGAGTTGGAAGTGCTTCTTGACATGCTCTCTAAAGGAACACTTTAACACGAGGCTGCACTTTTAACTTCCATAGCTGCTGCCAAAAGTCTTTGTGAGGTGAGCTACTGGATGCTTGATTAGAGACAGATAGATTTCTTTCAATTTCTTTGTGGTAGGCACTCCTAACTGTGAATTCACCATCTTTTGTACCTTGCCAAACAAGTCTATCTCTGCTATTGAAGCAGCTTATGGGAGTTTTGATTATGGACTCAGCTTCTCTATGATTGAAGATCTGTTGCACCAGTGCCAGATTCCATTGCTTTGTGATAGGGTCTATTAGAGAGGAGACTGTTGCATTGTTTTCCAGCACACTAACAGTACTCTGGGCCTTGCTAGGATTTGAGGAGGCTATCCATTTGTCTTCCCATATCTTGACTTGATAACCATCACCTATCCTCCAAAAGGAACCTGCCTTTACTAATGGCCTAGCTGCTACGAAACTCTCCAGATGAAAGAAGGTTTGGATCCTAATCTTGCCTCTTCAAAGGTTGAGTTTGGATAATATTTTGCTTTTATGACCTAAGCAGCAAGGGACTCGGGTTGTTGAATCAACCTCCAACATTGTTTGGCCAGCAATGCTGTGTTAAAAGCTTCAAAGTCCCTCAAACCCATACCCCCATCAGCTTTTGCCTTTCCCATATTTTTCCATGAGATCCAATGTATCTTGTTTTCCCTTCCTTGCTGTCCCCACCAGAAGTTGCTGATGATTCTGTTGATTCCTTGGAGCAGTGAGTTGGGGAGTTTAAAAACCGACATTGTGTAGGTTGGAAGTGCTTGGATGACAGCTTTGATAAATATCTCCTTACCTGCTTGGGATAGCATTTTAACTCTATGATTGCTGACTTTAGCTCTAATGTTATCCAATATCCCTTTAAAAGTCTTGGCTTTATTCTTTCCCACTACTGAAGGTAATCCCAGGTATTTTTCATATGACATGCCATTCCTTACCCCAGCAATAGAAAGGATGAACTGCTGTGTTTCCCTTCTTGTATTCTTGCTGAAAATAATAGAGGTTTTCTCCAAATTAAGCCTTTGTCCCGATGCTGATTCATAGACTCTTAGTAACCCAAAAAGTCTGCCCCACTCGATGGCATTAGCTTTGCAAAATAGAAGGCAATCGTCAGCAAAAAATAGATGAGAAATTCTAAGCCTATCTTTAGCAATAGGAACTCCATGAATCAGTCCCTCTCCTTCAGCTTTCCTGATCAGACTACTAAGTGCCTCAGCACACATGATAAAAATATAGGGGGAGAGGGGATCTCCTTGCCTAATCCCTCTAGATGGATGGAAGGGCTCTTGAGGGGTTCCATTAACCAAAATGGAATAGGAAACTGACTCTATGCAACTCATCACTAATTCTATCCATTGATTGCAAAAGCCCATCTTAGTGAACACAGCTCTGATGAAACTCCATTCTAACCTATCATAGGCTTTGCTCATGTCTAGTTTCAAAGCAATGTAACCCTCCTTCCCTGTCATTTTAGCCTTCATAGTATGCAGAGCTTCAAATGCCACTATCACATTATCAGAGATGAGTCGATTGGGAATAAAAGCAGATTGAGAATTAGAGATGATAAGAGGCAGTACATTCTTAAGTCTATTGGCCACTACTTTAGAGATGAGCTTGTACATGACATTGCATAGAGATATGGGTCTGAATTCTGTGACTTTAGTGAGGTTCTTTTTCTTGGGAATTAAGGCAATGAAGGTATCATTAATAGCGGTGAGATTACTATCTGAATTCAGTACCTGTAAAATGGATTCATTGACTTGGTTACCAATGAGGGACCAATGCTTCTGGTAATAGGCTGCTGGGAATCCATCTGGGCCAGGAGAGCTGAGGCCCTCCATTTGAAACAAAGCCTCTTCAATCTCTTGTCGTGTGTATGGCCTTGTGAGATTAGCATTCTGTGCCTCTGTTACTCGAGTTTCCATAGAGTTCAAACATACTGAGATGTTTTCTGGAGAGGAAGAGTTGAAGAGATCTTTGAAATATTTTTGAAAGAGTGAATTAATACCCTCTTTGGATTGCACCTCCTGCCCATCTTCATCAAACAGCATCTTGACCATATTATTTTTCCTTCTGAGGGATGCACATTGGTGGAAAAATTTAGTGTTTCTGTCACCTTCTCTTAACCATCTTTGCTTTGCTCTCTGCTGCCATCTCATATTATCTTCCTCTAAAAGTCTGTTTATAGCCATTTGAGTCTGCTTGACTTTTTCAGTCAGGTGTCCTTCGTTTTCTTTTTGCAGATCATTCAAAAGAGCCAGTTGTTCAGTCATCTGTTGTTTTGGATTGCCTCCTGCTACTTTGTTCCATTGCATGAGTTTTTGTTTGCATATGTTGAGGCCCTCAGTAATAACCTGCAAGTTGTTTTCAGGTTTCCTTGTGCTAAGCCATGCCTCCTCCACCAATTTGAGATAATCCTCCCTTTGAAACCAGCTAGCTTCCCACCTAAAAATTATGTTCCTCCTGGCACCATGACTTTGACTCTCCTCCCAAGTTACTAGCAATGGACAATGGTCTGAACTCAAAGCAGGAAGTGTGTAAACCCTCGAATTAGGGAAGGACTCATCCCAAAATGAGTTACAAAATGCTCTATCAAGCCTTTCTTTGGTAAATGCTCCCCCTTGCCTCCCATTAGTCCAAGTGAATTTGTTACCTATGGATCCCATATCACATAGTTCACAGGCCTCCACTGCAGTTCTAAAAGCCTCAATCTGAGCACCAGATCTCACAACCCCTCCCCATTTCTCTCCAACACTTAGTATTTCATTAAAGTCTCCCACACATATCCACCCTTTTGGACTCTCTGGTTTAATTGCTTGGAGTAAATGCCAACTGTCCTTCCTCTTAGTAGTGATGGGGTGTCCATAGAACCCAGTCAACAACCATTCTTTCCTCTTTTCATTCCCCTTAATCATTAGAGAAATATGATGTTTAGTAAAGGTGTGCACTGCTGCCTCAATGTCCTCTTTCCAAAGAAAAGCAATTCCCCCACTCCTTCCTTTGCAGTCAACAACAAAGCTGTTTTCAAAACCCAACCTAGTTTTGAGAGCTTCAATCTTTTCTCTTCTGCTCTTTGTTTCCATCAAGAAAACAAAGGATGGGATCTTTTTAACCACCATTTGGTGCAAATCATGAACTGTCTGGGGGTTCCCAAGCCCCCGGCAGTTCCAACTGAGGCAACTCATTGGATTTGGTGGGGCTGTTCATCAGCCTCCACCATATTAGATTGTATGAGATTTGATCTATCATCTCCCTCAGTTTTGATTCTTTTGCTGGCTATAAGCCTGTCATTGGCCAATATATGATTTCTTCCTCTCTTGTTACTAGTAGGTAAGTTGGATCTACCTCCCAATTCCAAGGAGGAATTCTCATGACAGATATCTCGGGCCCTTCTTTTCCAGCTAGTAGTTTTCTTGGCTTGTTCAAGAACTTTAACCTGGTTTGAGATAAACTGGTCAAAGGAATGAATCTGGTTCAATAGATCATTCGACTTCTCAGACTCCTTTGGATTTCTGTTTTTCATGCTAGGGTCAAAATTGTCATCTATAATAACAGTGTTCTTGTTACTATTTGTTGACTCCACCACTCCAACCATGTCGCATGTCTTCTCAGCAGGGCTAGTAGGAGCAGTTGTTGTCTCAGTCATGCTTTCCATGCCTACTCCTTCTAACTTTGGTTTTGACTTTAACACCTCCCCTAGCTCCTGATCTTTTCTCATGCCAACAACTTTTGCTTTGGGAAAGTAAGTTTCCTTTCCAATCCTCTGACACCCCTCCCTGAAATCTGTTGTGCCAGCAGAAGTATCTACTGTGTCTTCTTCTGTCTTCCTCCATGGACGAGGTTTAGCCTGAGCCTCCTGGTATTGATCTTCACCATATCTTTTTTGCTGCAGTACACTCTCCTTTACATTAGGGGCTCTTAGCCAAGATCCATATTGGTCCTGCCCCTCTCCACTCCTGCCACTGGAACACAAAGAAAAGGAGTGTTTGATGATCCCACACTTAAAACAGATTGAGGGCAACCTCTCATATTTAAAATACACCCAAGATTTCTTCCCCTCTATTGTGATGAACATTCCTCTCAGCAAAGCTTTTGTAATATCAAGCTCCACTCTTATTCTAAGAAACTTACCCCAGCCAATGCCTCTATCATCTACATGAACTTTAATAAACTTTCCCAAGCTACTTCCAATCTGATAACCCACTTCCTGGTTCATACAATCAAATGGCAGATTGTAAACTTGAATCCAAAATTCCTCTGAAGTGAACTGCACTTCATTAATAGATTTTGAGCCACTAAATGCTTGAAAACACAGTAGCCATCTGTCGAAGGACCATGGTCTACCATTGATCACCCTCTCCAAATCCTTTTTGCTGTGGAACTCGATGATGAATTTATTAGAACCCACTTCTGAAAATTGTAGCCAACTCTCACATTTCCAGACTTTTGACATAGTGTTCTTGAATGCTTCCATGTTGATCGTTTTTTCTGCCACTATCATGACAAGCAAACAAAGGTGTTTTGGTTTCATAGAAGTCCCTGATGTTGTCTGTTGTATAGTTAGACCCTCCTTCTCCTTCTCTGTTAGACTTAGTTTCTCCCATTGTTTCGATAACTCCTCTTCCATGATCACCTCTCTCTCAGACCAGCACTGGCTAACCCGAAAGACTCACTCTACACTAGAGAGAAAAACTCACTTGCAAGCAAGCAAGCAAGACTCCTAAGGAGCATTCTTACTAAAAGACCAAACTGGACTGTTGGATTTATATTTAGAGAATGAAATAATGTGGCTCTTGAACTTGCTAAGAGGGATTTGAGAATGGAAGGTGAATGCTGCTGGATTGAAGATGGACATGCAGATATTTATTCTATTGTCAACAAAGAGATGCTTTGTAATGATCCAGATTTATAGTCTGTTGGGTTGTACTGATGCTTATTATCTTTATGAATGAATGAGAAGCAATAGTTGATGATTCAAAAAATAAGTAAAAAAAAAAAACCATCTAAAGAGTAAATTTCATATTATCAAAGAGAAGTGTTATATACACAAAGACAATACATAAAAATAAACTCATAAATTGATGCAGTTTTATGTGATCCGTTAGATTTATTTTATAATAAAAATAACTTTACAATATGACGTTTTGCATCAAGCCACATTAATTTATAAATGTATTTTTATTCCATTATCAAATATCATTATTGAATATAAGGTAAAAGTTAGAAAATAATTATGTCACGAGTTTATATATTCGAGTTAAAAAATTATTAGATACGTTTGTTTGTCAAAGCATTATTGGATTCGAGGACAGAAAGTGGATCCCATGCATTTTTTTAATATTATCCCACGCCTCTGAGTTCCTCGTGTCAGAACCCAACTCTCCAAATCACCTCCATCTTCCCCCATCATTTTATCTCTTCTTATCTTCCACACTTCCTATTCAGACAAGGAAAGGCACTCCCTCTATACGACATAGAAAGGCATACATTCCTAATACAAGCATAAGGATGATGATGCTCGTAAGGGCAATCAGCCCCAAGCTACTGTTCCACGCAAAGCCAGCAAAGACCAGACCCAACCATGTCAGAGCCCCTGCCTTCATCCGAAGCATCATGTCTGAAACAGGTCAAGCTCCTTCTTTTGAGACGCCCAGATTGGTGGTCAATACGGTTTTGGCCACAGAACAACCTGAGGGTGATGGTGCTGTTGTTAGGAGATCCATTGGAAGGTATTCTTGCATTTATTTGACCCATTTCTTTTTGTTTTCTCTACAAAGTTCTATCACTCGATTTTGCTGGGTTCTTGTTTTTTTGGGAGATAATATCAAACTTAAGAATTTGAGTTAATATTATATTGATTTACTTAATCACATTTGAGAATAAGAAAGTTACAGCTATCAATCTTTCTTCCTCTTCTCCATCTTTATTTCTATTTTATTTATATTTGTTATCATGGTAGGGGAGATTTTAGCTAACGCCAGACTTGATCCCGTAGATTATTTCTTTTAAAACTCTTCTGCTAGCTTTATCTTTGACAATTTTTTTTTTTTTTTTTGGATAAGTGACAAAATTTTCATGTCACTTCAACTATATTTAGTCTAAAATCTATATTTTTTAAATATCTTTGTTAGTTGTGAACCTTATTTATTGGATTATGCTCTGTTGTGAGTATTGTTTTGTTATGATCCCAGATATATCTAAGTGATGAAAATGTAGTGCACTGCCGTAATGGTGTTTGTGTGATGTCAGAACAGAGTATTAAAAATGGAAATAGACTGGCTTTGTATTGCTACGGGATCTTCAAGGGTCCCTAACCTCCAGAATAGAAAGTTCAACAATAGCTTTTCAAAGATGGGAATTGTATCAGCTCCCTTTCATCCTTATAGCTGTGGATGTTAGAGAATACAGATGGAATCTTTAACTGTTTTTATTCTATTTTAGCTAAAAGACAACTAAGTGTGTGTAACGGATCAATCATCACAACAACACTCTTTGGTGATAAAACGGCAACATTTCGCAACTTCCTTTTAAACGCTGTGCATCACTTGCCTCCTTCAATAAACGACACCGTATTACTCAGGGTCATAACAACTCCTCCCCTTAAAGAACCTTGTCCTCAAGGTTGAGTATTGATAGCCTCTTGAATCAGCTGGCATGGGAAGCTTTCCAAGGTCTTAAGAAACATGTTACCACCCAACCCACCAAAGAAGAGAACTGCCACTGAAATTAGAATTTCCACACCCTCAAGCCAGTAATTAAATTCACCAAGAAATATGACCAAGTTTGCATCAGATAACTCAGGCATACCTTCTACAGATTGCTCACCAACATGAGCTCCAAGAGTATTTCTAACAGCTCAACAAGGTCATTCTACAAGTACAAGGTCAACATGAAGGCTCTGATTCATGAAGCTACACTGTTGAATAAACAAATGGATGCTCTCATTGCATTGCAGATCAAGGTGCAGAATCCTCATCTTAATCGCTCTAATTTAAAGAGACGTAGTCGTTCCAATGCTGCTTTGAGGCCGCCCCCAACTAACATCACTTCAAGGGGGATAAGAGATCAGGAAAGGAGCATATGGGTTTGACTCCATTGGTTGTAGTACTGATCAAGGAGAGCAGAGGTGTTTTCAAGGATTCCAAAGAACAGGACTTGAGTTTTAATACGGAGGAACAAAGAAACGTTGAAGAATAACTGAGACATGTGTTCATTGAATTCTACAAGAAGCTGCCAGGCCATTGAGTCATCCCCAATTTTAACATGTATTCCACCAACAATCTTACATGTATTCCACCATCCCCAATTTTCCTCTATCAAAGGGCCAAAAGAAAACCTTAAAGGGCAATTTTAAATTCTCCATGTTGCATGGTTCTACATGAAGAGTATAATTTGGACCAAAATATTCATAAGGCAATTTATTATTAGGCTCCCCTCCAACTGCCATCGTTGTCTCGTAGCACCAGCAACGGGCTACATTGCGGATGGTATACCCTCCACCAAATACACTGAGAGTATCGCCAAATTCTTCTATTGTTTCAACTTTAGTTACTTGTGAGGTTTGATCCTCAGACTCATCCCCGTACTCTACCCAAATTTCTAGAATTTGTCTTCCCATTAATTTCTCACCCACGCATTCTTCCTTCAATTTGGGCATTTTCCTTAAGATAAACAAAACCCCAATTTTCATAGATCCCTTCAGCATTCCCCTCCCAGCACAAAAAAATGCGCCTACGCATTTTATCGAGCATGTTGAGTTCAAAATTCGTACAACCATACATACCTTGGATCGCTAAAGCACGGGAGTGATATCACAGTCCTCCTCAAGTGGCCCAACGGTCAACTTAGCAACTCTTGCTTTCACTTTCTCAACCAAGTTGTTAGCAACAGATTCCATCACCAGGATGACCTTAACTATTGTGCATATTTGACCACAGTAAGAAAAACCCCCTTTTATTACGTTTGCTGCTACCAAATCTAGGTCAGCATCCTTGAGTACAATGCAGGCATCTTTTCCTCTCCGTTCCATATGAAGAAGAACCATGCCTGCCATTTTGAGTTTGCAATACCTGTGTCTCCACCAGTGAAGCTTATACAGTTGACCCTAGGCTGCATAGTAAGGAAATCACCAATCTCAGAGCCTCTTCTAGTAACACAGCTAATAAGGCCTTTGGGAAAACCAGCCAACTGAAAGCAGTGAACCATATGAAGAGCAACCATATGAAGAGCAGCAACAACACTCTGGGTTGGAGGCTTGGGCAAGATGGAGTTTCTAGCTATCAGTGCGGAAGCAATCTTTGACACAGCACGATTGGTGCCACTCAATCCGCCGAGATACACATTGTAGCAGGTCCTAACTACATGCACCAAAGAATCGCCCTGGATCAAGACTCTAGGGGATCGAACGGCGAAAAGCAAACCACGGAGCACACCCAGCTCGATGGCTTCCTCTCTGAGACCAGCCGACCTGCACACGCCGTCAATCATCGTGTAAACAGAGGATGTGTTGTTGCTACTGGGCTCGGGGTGGTCGATCTCGGTGCGGATGAGGTTGAGAGAGAACAAGAAGGCGCAATCAAGGACGGCCTCGACGACCTTGGCGTAGGTTTCTTCGCCTATGCCTGATGATTGTAAAATTCTCTTATGGAATTCCAGGCTTGCGTCGTCCAACTTGCTCTGTTTCTCATCCATGCGGAAATGGAAGGCAAGAAGGGACGAATCCAGAAATTCCTCATGTAACGGCGTCATGTGTCTATGGGTTTGCTGATGTACATCCACCAGCGACTCCACTGCATACTGCTGCGTTGCGGGTAAGGTTTGGGATTTTTTTGGGTTACTGGGCGAGTGGGTGAAGTCCCTTGGCCACGGAGGACGCCATACGAAACGTGTAGAAGCATCCCTGCACCTCTGATTAAATTGAAATGGAATCGTCGAAATATATGACGGCATGTTAATGGAGGGAAGAAACGAATTCTGGAGAGGGGGGTTTGAAGGTTGAGAAATAAGATGGGGTTGTTGACAAAATTTTCGCGAGCACGCAAAATAGAAATTTCATTAGGAACAGCTTCCGTGGGCACCGCAACAAACTCTTCCACCTCTATTGCACTTTCTTCTTCATCCTCCTTTTGGTCGTGCCACTAAATGAGAGATTCTTGCATCCTCTCGAATGTTTGTTCCATCCCGTCGAGTATTTCACTCATATGTTCTAATTTCTCTAAAAAAATTTCCAGCAACAGCAATTGCTGTTTATTTAATCGTACCACACCCATGAAGAATCGGTAGCTCTAATACCAATTGTTATGATCCCAGATATATCTAAGTGATGAAAATGTAGTGTACTGCCGTAATGGTTTTTGTGTGATGTCAGAACAGAGTATTGAAAATGGAAATAGACTAGCTTTGTATTGCTACGGGATCTTCGAGGGTTCCTAACCTCCAGAATAGAAAGTTCAACAATAGCTTTTCAAAGATGGGAATTATATCAGCTCCCTTTCATCCTTATAGCTGTGGGTGTCAGAGAATACAGATGGAATCTTTAACTGTTTTTATTCTATTTTAGCTAAAAGACAACTAAGTGTGTGTAACGGATCAATCATCACAGCAACACTCTTTGATGATAAAACGGCAACGTTTCGCAACTTCCTTTTAAACGCTGCGCATCACTTGCCTCCTTCAATAAACAACACCGTATTACTCAGGGTCATAACATGTTTGAAGCTCTAGATCTATTTTTGACGTTTTGATTTTGGTCCTATAATTGACTAAGGCCATATGTACCGCATTGTCGGCTCAATCTTTCAGCCTATTATTAGCCTTTTATTGGCTTAGGCCCATTATCATCCCATTGTTTGCCTACATCTTTAGATTTGATGATCCAGCTGGCAGTCAGTTCATCACCAACACCACATTCATCATCTTATCAGCAATCAATTAGCAGATATGAAGACTACACTCAAATTTCAAAATTTCAATGTTTTCCACCTTGAGTTTAGGAGATGGAATATCAAAGTCAAGAATTTGATTTGATAATTGATATTATCTTGATTTAATTTTCATAATGATCAAGATATTTACTTTGTCTGATAACAATGTAATTTTCCTATAAATAGAGATTTATGTCTTGTATTCAATCACATTTTATAATAAGAAAGATGTAGCCATCAGTCTTTCTCCCTCTCTCTTCTTTATCTCTATTTCTATTTTATTTATATTTTCTGTCAGTTTTCATCACTTTTTGGCCTCTGGGAATTGATTCTTTTGAGTAAATATTCGATTTTGGTTCATGGTCATTCTGTTCCTGGCTTTTATCATCTGGTATTAGCTATTTTTTGAGATTTTTCGTTGGGAATTTTATTCTCAGGAGGGAATTGAGGTCTTTGGATCCCTTTTTGCTGTTGGATCATTTCTCAGGTACACTTGGTTCTAAACTGTTCTTGCCCAAGTGTAAGTTTGCCTTTGATTGATACATATGGTATTGAGGTTGTGGGCTGTTTGATCTTGCAGTGACTCCTCCTGGGGGATTTCATGATCATCCACACAGAGGTTCTGCATTCATACCGAATAATCAATCTCATTGGTTTTATATTATTTTTCATGTGTGCTAATTTGCCTATATTTGATGTGAGTTTTCTTTTACAGGTTTTGAGACTGTCACATACATGTTCCAGGTAACTTTGGCAAATTAAAGGTTGAACAGTTAAGAAAGTAAAGTTTGGATTTTTGGAATCTATTCAGTACTTTGTCATTGTCCCACCCTGATCCAACCCTGCAATCTTTTATGGTAACAAAATTCTGATTTTTACCCATTTTAGGGAGCCATTACCCATCAAGATTTTGCGGGCAACAAGGGGACAATTCAAACCGGTGATGTGCAGGCAAGGCATTTCAGTTGCAATCTATTGTCTTTTGAAAGACTAGATAAAAAATGATTGGCAAACTTGATCTTGTGACACTCATCTATATTTCATACTATTTTTGTGCAGTGGATGACAGCAGGTAGAGGGATCGTCCACTCTGAAATGCCTACAGGAGGACTGACAACGGGTTTACAGCTTTGGATCAATTTATCCTCCAAATATAAAATGTAAGAACTCTTCTTTCCATTGCCATTGACATCGTTTTTTAATAAATTTTCAAGTTATGAATCACTCGTTTCTATGTTCATTAGCTCCACTGCCAACTTCTCTACTGATGTGGGTTACTATTACAACTTCAAGCCATTTTAAGTGCTAATAGCTATGACTTAATCACTCTTTTAAGTTTGGAAACTTCTGAATAAAGTGTACGATTTTCATCAAAACATGCTACTTGATTTCTGTGACAGAATATTTTAATTGGTAATTATCCATGTTTAGCAAACGTCACAGGTTGTCTTTGATTCCTGCAATATACAAATATGATTTTCCCCCACTTGAAGTAGTTTGAATTCTTTCTGGGTATGGCCCCCAAAAAAATTGAATACTGAATGCTTCACTGCTTTGCCAGTTTTTTAAACAATTGAAGACTCAATTTTCAGGATTGAACCAAGTTATCAAGAACTCCTAAGCGAGAATATAGAAAGGGCAGAGGAAGATGGGGTTGAGGTCCGAGTTATAGCAGGAGAATCCATGGGAGTCCGATCTCCGGTTCACACCCTAACTCCAACAATGTATCTGGATTTCACTCTAAAACCCGGAGCTGAACTGCGTCAAAGTATCCCAGAATCATGGAATTCCTTTGTGTATATAATTGAAGGAGAAGGGGTCTTTGGCTCCCCAAACTCGGCACCCGTGGCAGCTCACAATCTCCTGGTTCTGGGTCCTGGAGACGGTCTAAGCGTGTGGAACAGGTCTTCAAATAATTTGAGATTTGTGTTGCTTGGAGGGCAGCCGCTTAATGAACCAATGGCCATGTACGGGCCTTTTGTGATGAACACACAAGCTGAAATCAATAGGACTCTTGAGGACTTCAAACATTTCAAAAATGGGTTTGAACTGGCCAGGACCTGGAGATCTCAATGAGTTGAAAAAAAAAAACCTATCTGATCATTAAAGTGTTGGAAAAATTGCCTTCAAAAAGCAATTTCATGAATTTATTATGGGTTCTTGGATTTGGATTCCCTAGAGTTTCTTCCCAAATTTTTAGGGTTTAGAGTGACAGATAATAAACATAAATATTGGATGCCATTACATTTATTTAGCATTAATAAAAACATACCTCATGGAATGATCATCTTAAGTTAAGATGGTGTAATTTCTATGACAATTTGCCTATTATTCTTAGACCTAAGCAGTTTGTATATTTATGTGTTTTATGCACAAACTTTGATTGTATCAATTCCTAATGCTTTATTAAAATATATGGACCGGTTGGATGATGTGCAGAATTCATAAGATCTATGAATGTTCAATAGGTGATTCACCAAATTAAGGGTATTATTCGAAAGAGATTTTAAGAGTGTTAATACTATTAAAAAGTAATAATAGAACAGGGGTGAGAATTTTGAACTCTTTCTAGTGTTTTATTTGGAGCCTTCAAATAGTGCTTTGTCTGGGGGCAAGGCTGTGAAGGGAGGAAGAGGAATCGAAGGAAGTGAAGAAGGAATAACAGATTTAACAGAAATAACAGAAGGGGAATATGGCACTTGCAATACAGGGAGTTTTGGGGATAAGGAGTCTGAGTTAGTGATACAGTACGTTTTGTGTGTATCTGTAATTGGTAGAAACCGTTTAATGAAACCTTGCATGTAAGAGCACTTTTTGATGTCTATTGTTCTGAAAGTTGGGAGGTTGGGAATTCCTCGAAAATTTCCTGTCAATGTTCATCATGGAACCTTGCATTTGATCATCATTTTGTGTTGTGATTCTTACTTCATTTTGTTCTTGCTTGTATGTGTGAGTTCTGTTTATTCTTGCTTCTTTGAGTGAGTTCTGGTTTACGTGAGTGGAAGAAGAAAGTATTGTTCTTGATTAATCAAGAACGTTACATGCTTATAAGTCACAATAAGTTGGCCTTTAGAACTTCTAGAGAAATTGTATGATAAGCACTTGGTTTGAATAAAGAGGTAAATTTTCTTGAATATAAAAATTATGGTCTTGTGATGTGTGTTGATTCTGAGAGTTTTTCAAAAATCATTCGGACAATTTTATTTTTCTGCAAACTTTCTTTGAGATTTCTAAGATCATTGACTCTGAAATGAGAAATCGAAGAAACATTATAAGAGCGTCAACAGTAGGAAGATCAGTATTGGTGAAGACCATTTTGTCAACATATTATTACGTAGAGTCGTGCTTCAACCCGTTGAGTGATTTATTTTAAGAGAAAAGCTTGTATGCCGCCCAAAGTTAACCGCTACAGTGTACTGTTTTGTTTTTATTTATTTTTTATTTAGTGATTAAGGAAGTGATGTTAAATGTATTGATGTTTTTTTTTATTTTTTTAAAAATATTTAAATATATTAAAAAAATGTGAAAAAAAAAACATAAAAAATAACTAACGATATAAACGAGCGTGATAGTACCACTCATATTTTAACTTAAAACTCAATTATCATTTATTTTTGCAAAACCAGGTGGAGGTGTCAGACTGTCAGTCATATAAACTTTTTCATCCAAATCCCATGCAAAAAGACATTATTAATATTAGATGATATAAGTGCAGTGACAGCAAGTGCAAAAAAAGGGATCTTAAGAATAATAACTCCAAAGACGAGAAAATATATTCTGCAGCCTACTGTGCGCTGCAGCCGCACCACACTTTACTGATGGAGTAAAAAAAAAAACCATAGCACGGGTGTGCTGCGGCTATGGGCTGCTGCCCAGAATAGCTCACTGGAAAATTGTTAGAAGTATTATATGCCTTCTTGCAGTTAAGTTAGCTTTTGGCAACGTCTCGTTTGTTTTTACAGATGAGATTAGATAAATTGATATAAAAGTTGAAAGTTGAATAAAATATTATTAGAATATATTTTTTTAATATTATTTTTATTTTAAAATTTGAAAAGGTTGAATTGTTTATTTTATTTTGTGTAAAAATTTAAAAAATTTATAATGACTAGATGAAATGAGATGAGTTGAAAAGTTTTGTGAAAGTAAACGAGGTTTTTCTAATAATGTGTTTAAATCTGTTGACAAAACAATCCTTTCTGATACAATGTGACTGATTGCTTGAGTATGACGAGATCACAAAACAATCCACATGATATGCAGCTGACAATTCTCAAAATCTTCCCTAGGCAGTCTGCTGAAATTCAAAGACTGGTTGTTGGGTCCTCATCACTTCTACAGGTAGGAAAATCTGGAGCATTAATGGTGGGGGATGATTTCTGGTGTGCCTTTATCATCTCTCTTCCCTTTTCATTGTTCAAATTAGTCAAAACTTAGATCTAAGCTTTGCTGTTATGGCCTAGAACTCGTGTCTCAGGTTATGTGTCTCCATTTTCATCCTGTGCTCGCCAGCATCAAGCAGTCCCACCGCTTCTTCAACATAATCGCTTCACCTTTAATGGGCAGAAAGCTCTGCTCGGATACTTTCTTTCGTGATGTGCTTGGGTTAGAAAAATTCTATGCATCAGTTACTATTCACTATCTTGCATCCTATGAAAAAAACTCACCCTATGAAAAAAAAAAAAAAACTATAAATATGAAGTGTGAAAATAAATAATAGCCGATGCATAGAATTTCTCAGTTAACTAAGGCATAACTAGCCTATTAACCAACTAAAAAACTGATCATATTATTCAGTCTTTTTTTTATCGACCATTGGTTGAAACACTGGCTTTATTAAAAGAAAATTATATCTGGTTAGAGGGAAATGTAACTTCATGGTGAAAACTAATCAGCTTTACAGAAAAAAAGAAAAGAAAAGGGAAAAAAAAAAAAATTCTTGGTCCACAAATATCAAGTGAAGTCAGACCTCTAGTAGCAATAGCCTGAGGATTTCACGACTGCTGGAAAGCAGAGAAAATGTAAATAAATCTAGCAGCTAAATTAACATTCCATTATGCATAACGCAATCTTAGAGAAGATAAATGAATATGACTGTCCACTGTCTTTTGTGGAATTACATGCTTCTTGTATTCAAATTAAAAATAAATAAATAAAATTGGACTTCTTGTTTTACTTGAACCAAATATAAAAATTATATCTCTATAATACTATCTTATTTGGTGATAATAATTAAAAAAAAAAAAAAAAAAAAAAAGCAGCAAACAATACGACCGACCGACCAACCAACCAAATCAAATTAACAAACCAACCAAAAACCCTCAACTTGTATACCTTCTGGGAACAATAACAAAGATCACCTTGAACAACAGGAAAACATGTTTGCGGCTTGCTTGGATCCATCAGCCCCATTATCAACAAGGGTTACCCTGTTGACAGATAATTCCGCTTTGTAACTATCTGAGTTCAGAACCTTCCTGCTGACATTGCTGTATATTTCTCGGATAACAATCTCAAAAGCCTTTTTAACATTTGTTGAATCTAAGGCAGACGTCTCCATGAAGAACAATCCTTCTGCTTCAGCTAGAGTTGTGCCTTCCTCAATGCTCACAGCCCTGATATTGTCCAAATCACATTTGTTCCCCACCAGCATCCTTGCCACAGTCGTATCAGAATGAGCTGCATTATTGTTCAGTCAAACTTAAACCTGAGATCTCCGGTCATAGCAAATATAAAAATTTACCACAATAATAGAACATCAAAGAAATGGTTATTAACTAGTTAAGCAAATAGAAGTGCAAGCTGGACATTCAAGTGTTGAGGATAATGATGAATCTTACGAGTTATATTCAGAAAAGCAAATACCGATGAAGGATATTTTTGTATTCAATATTTCCAAGTAATTTCCCGAATTTCAAGTTGATGGTTCAAAAGAAATTGGAATACCTATTTAAGAAAGAGAGAGAGAGAGAAAGAGAGAGAGAGAGAGGGAGGGAGGGAGGGAGGGAGGGAGCTATTGTAGCAATCTTGTTTAATTAACAAGCATTTGAGCAGAAAAACAAATACCGATGAAGGATATTTTTGTATTTCATATTTCCAAGTAATTTCCCGAATTTCAAGTTGATGGTTCAAAAGAAATTGGAAGAATACCTACTTAAGAGAGAGAGAGAGAGAGAGATCAATTGTAGCACTCTTGTTTAATTAACAAGCATTTGAGCTGGGTTCCTGATGGCAATGGCCCATGAAGTTGGACTCCATAGCTCCCTAGAAAACCCCAAAAACCGGATGCAGTTTTCCTACAGTCCTCATTGCATACATACTTCACCTTGAGAGCACAACAATGCATAGATGCATTATCAAATTCTCACTAATCCCACCTGTTTTCAGCAAAAGAATCCCCACAATATTGCACTTTCTTGTGACAATTTTTACATGCTGAAGACTTATCAAAAAATTTTCTACATGCTGAAGTTTGTTATATGTTTGTGGAATATAACCAATGACAGGTCAGCATCGGGTAATACATTATAAAATTGCTTTAGACTCTAATAACAGCTATCTTGCACATTGTTTCAAATACAAACAATGCTGGGTTGAGACATGATTCCAAAACAGAATGTGATTTCTAGGGGCCATCAGATTAGGGAAATTTTTTCTTGAATTACTCAAGCTGCACTTACGGGAAACTCCTTGCCAAGGGCATGTGCACTGCCGGGATTAGTCATGATTTTTTCATGGACACCCAGTGCCAAAAAATTTTTTTTTTTAAGTGTTGAAGTGGATAAGCACAATGACACCAAATACAGAAAAGGGTAAAGGCATGGGTTTAAAATTCTAAATCCATTCTCCTAGAAAATCAAAATGAACCAAAAATGGAGAAATGTGTTTTTTCCCTTAATTGTGCTCTACTTCTACAGAAACCCTCTAGTTAGAAGAGACTTTTACCTCTCTCTACTGGCATCTAATGCAAGCTAAGCACAGGCATGAATTACCAAACCATATTCAAGTACCGTTTTAAGCCAAAGGATATAATCAGAAGGAAAAGCAGGGATCTTTTTTTGGGAGAAATACAGGGATCTTTAAAACAATGCCGTTAAAAATTTCATTTCTTTAGGTGGTTGGAGTGCGGACATGCATGTCATATATGGTAAAAGTATTCTACTTGGATGGCGTCATTAATCTATATCCATCGACTTTACAATTATCGAAGTAAATAATTCTGGGCAAGCTAGGAAGAGCAAGTTGGATCTATTAAGGAGACAACACAAGTGCAACAGAGTAGGTAATTTCATCGAATCGCATTGGACGGTTATGCAAGAACGCAAAAAAGGGCCAGGAAAGTAACCAGATCTACCTTCCCAAGACCCCACTTTGACGGCACGGACAAAACCAGGTTATGACCTTTCCTATCAGTAGGCACTGAATTGTTTTGGAAAAGCATATGTACATGGTCACTGGTCAGTCAACACACCGAGCTTTTAACTCCAATCAAAAAATTGTAATTTACTAAAAAAAAAATCAAATAAAATTTACTCCTTTTTTTGGGGTCCGGTAACTTAGCTTACAAATGAAGTCTCCAAATTGAATGAAAACAAGGTCGGATCTAGAAGTCAAAAAGCATAAGAAAGCACCCAGATCAAAGACAAAATCATCAACTGTCCGTTCAGTGGGCATTCAAAAAGAACTAGTAGAAAAACATACTGTTGAGCTCTTCGAGCCAGCGAGTGATGCTGTCGAAGGTGGAGCGGCGGCTGATGTCGTAAACGACGAGGGCGCCGACAGCGCCGCGGTAGTAAGCGGAGGTGACAGCGCGGAAGCGTTCCTGGCCGGCAGTGTCCCAAATCTGGGCCTTGACCTCCTTGCCGTCGATTTCCAAGACCTGGGTCTGGAACTCGACACCAATGGTGGCCTTGGAGTGCATGTTGAACTCATTGCGGGCGTAGCGTGAGAGGAGGTTGGATTTGCCAACAGCAGAGTCGCCGATGATGACTATCTTGAAGAGATATTCTTCTCCACCTCCTGACTCCTCGTCCGACGACATCCTTGTCTTCTCTTCTCCACCTCCTGATGCTGCTCCTCGGCTCCTCTCAGTGAAAGAGAGAGAGGAGAGAAGAAATGATTAATGGGATTGGAGCTGGCAGACACATACTGCTCGTGTAGTGCCTTCCCTCTTTATCTATTTATTGTCTTTTTCCGAATAATAATAATAATAATACTAAATCACTCATTTCTTAGATTCTTTTTCTTTCTCAAACTTTTTAAGAAATAGAAAAATCTCCAACCAATTTTATAAAATTAAAATTATAAATTGAAGTTATTTTAAATAATACATTTATATCTTTTTATAATAAAATAATTTTATAATTTTATTTTTTAAATTATATCAATTTATAAATTTACTTTTATACAATATTAAAATAATTCTCTTCAAAAAAACCTTTGTATTACTTATTTAAGATGTTTACATAGCTAAGGTTTTTTATTCACAATTTCCTGTTCTTCTCGAGATTTTTAAAACCTAAAATATGAAGTTTCCTTTTTTTTATGGGACCGGATGTCCCTTGTATCATTTAAGAGTGTATATCTCATTGGATTCTGTTAACCAAAAAAGAAATTATATATTTATTCTAAAAAAACAAAACCTAGTTTTTAATTTTTTTTAAAAAAAAGAGTCGTGTTACACCACCGGATGTAGTTTGAGGATGGATTCCAATAAGATCATTTGATTTTTTTTATTTTTTTTATTTTTATCATTCCATTTTTTATATTCTTAAAAAAGTTTAAAAATAAAAATACATAACATCATTAAAAAAATATTTATTTAATTACTAACTAAAAAAAAAAAAAAAAAAAAAGAGTATGGAGACCCATCCTCGATAACTTTAGCTTTTTCCTAAAAAACAATAAAGAAATTAACCCAGTTCTCTAACTTCCAGCCCTTTCGCTCTCTCTACCGCCTTTTTCTTTTTCATGATAAAAGTGTAATAAAGTAGAGATTGAAACTAATCTGCATTTTTTTTTTAAAGCAAACAAATATATTTCATTAAAAAAGATGATACAAGACGAATGGATGAGATTCTTCAACAAATACACCATAACAATAACAATAGTGTAAAGTGGTGGATAAAAATAATAAAAAAAAAAGTAAGTTTTTGCGACCAAATTCTTGGTCTTCACCCATATCCTACAAAGAGGATGCCGTCTTAAAAGATAGAAATAAGCTATTCGCAAAAAATTACGAACAATGGAACCACCGCTAGTAGTGGTGGAACCTCTGCTTAAAGCAATAAGAGTGGCGGGTGCACTGTTGCTTGTTGTCTTGAGATGATTTTTGGAGAGATCCGCAGTCTCTTCTTCGAGATCACGATTTAGGGAAAACGATAACATAGTGGAAAATTCGACATCGGGTGGACTGATCTGAGGCAATAGATCATCTGCATTCCCGCGCACCTGTGATGGTGCATTGCAGCCACACGTCGGTGGGATGGAGACGGGGTGGCCCAAATCTGGAAGATCTCGACGAGATAAAGCTGCTGGTACGGCATGTGTAGCTGTCGGAAGCATCGTTGCGTGGCGGCGCATGAGGAACACGTGTGGAACCAAGCTGCACGTGAAGGCCAGGCGCCGAGCTTTTTGGCGCAACTCCGCTCTGTCCCAGTAGATCAGCGGCTGTAGGATGGAGTGGTGGAGCGCGTGTAGGCGGATGGCGGGCAAAGAGCAGCAGGTCTGACCAAAGCCGAATCGGCGGAGGGAGGAGGGAAAAAACACTACCTTGAAAGTGTATGCAGAGTGTGAAAATGTTCTCCAGCAGCGGCTCTCATGGAAATGAAGTTTTCTAGAGAGAAGGCAGAGATTCTCTCTCTAAGTTAACAACTTACAGTGATCTTATCTGCATTTTTTATTTGACTATAACATGAAAACTCAGTTATTATAATACACCTCTTTTTTTTTTTCCTTTCTAATTAAGAAAACTCCTATCATAAAAAATAATATTATTTTGGATAAATGTTTTATTTACATAGAGATCTCACAAAAGTATATATACAAACTGGGTGATTTGACGTGGTACGTTAGATTTTTTTTTTATTTTTTGAAACAGAAGTACTCATATATATTCATGAATAAAGTTGGCAATCAGCCATTACAAAATCAGAAATAGGAGAACAAATAGAATCAATATCAATTCTTTCTTCATCTAGTGATACTGCAGCTCTTGCAAGTGCATGTGCAACTTGGTTGGCATTTCTCTTAACATGTTCCACCCTCCAATCAGTACCATCCAACAATTGTATAATATCTGCTAAGATTGGATTTTTGTTATAATCAAGCTCCCTTCGGTTATAAAGAGCAGACACAACATTTGAGGAATCTCCTTCAAACAAGCACTTAATCAGCTCGAGATCCTTGCATAGTTTTACTGCTTCAAACAGCCCCCTTGCTTCAGCTATGTCTGCATTGGAACAGAAAAACATAGGCTTCATTAAGCTTACTAACACAGATCCTTCCCAGTCTCTAAGCACAATTCCAATTCCAATCTTATTTGCTTGATTATGCACTGCTATATCGCAGTTGATTTTGATATACCCCTCAGTTGGTCTTTCCCATCTTACTGCAACATTTGAACCTGAGACAAGGTTACTCGTAGTGGCCTCCATAGACTGCTGATATATCTCACATTCATGTTTAGCATGTTGGAACAAACTTCTGGGTGAAATAAACTTCTCTTCAAGAATTAAGGAATTCCTTCTATGCCATAATGAACGTGCTACATATGCAAAACAAGCAAGATCTCTTCCTTCCAACCTGTCAAGCATCTGTTTAAATATCTGAGCAAAGTCAACATCAGTAACAGCCATTTTCTGCATACCCTTATCACCTATCATCCAAACATCCATTGCAGCAGGACATGCCCATAGAATATGCCCAGTGGACTCAGGTTCTAACAAACAGATAGGACATAAATTACTTGCAATCACCTTTCTCTTATAAAGATTCACCTTAGTTGGAAGTGAATCTGAGATAGCTCTCCACATAAAATTCTTGACTGAGTTAGCAACAGGTAAAGCCCACAATTCTTTCCAACAGGGATCATACTCAGTTCGGGTAGAAGTCTCACCAAAACCACTGCAGGTTGTTTCCATATAGAGATGATAAGCACTTCTGACAGTAAATAAGCCATTATTAGTCCCTCTCCATACCAGTCTATCTGGATTCCCCAACACACTAATTGGAATCTGTAAAATTGCAGCAGCCTCCATTTCATTAAAAACAGACTGAACCAGTTGGACATTCCACCAAGCATTATGTTTATCAATTAATTCCTCAACCAAAGCATTAGAATCCAAAGTCTGTATTTGAGATTGAATCATACCCGTGTTAGTCCTTGGAATCCATCTATCCTGCCATATATGAATCTGATTGCCATTTTCCACCCTCCAAATGAGACCATCTTTAAGAATCTTTATGGCTTGCCAAATGCTTTTCCACATATAGGAAGGTCTTGACCCCAAGCTTGCCTGCAACACTGAAGATGTAGGAAAATATTTTGCTTTGAAAAGTCTGCTAGACAGGCTGTCTGGGTTTGTAAGGAATCGCCAAGCCTGTTTAGCTAATAAAGCCATGTTAAAACCAGCAAGGTCTCTGAACCCACATCCTCCTTTTGGTTTACCAGTACATAAAACATGCCAAGATTTCCAATGCATTTTATTTTTATCTTCCAGTCCACTCCACCAGAAATTAGAGATTAAAGAATTCAGCTTCTGGCATAATGATTTTGGCAAAAGGAACATACTCATGCAGTATGTAGGAACTGACTGAAGCACAGCCTTGATAAGGACTTCCCTTCCAGCTTGAGATAAAAACCTATTTTTCCAATTGCCAATCTTACTTTGTACTTTACTCACAATAGACTGAAAAGCCCTCATTCTGGATTTTCCTACCAAGCAAGGCAGCCCCAGATATGTTTCCATGTTTGAGGTGTCATTTAAACCAGCAATCTCCTTTATATAAGCTCTAGTTGAGGCTTTTGTGTTTCTGCTGAAAAAGAGAGAGGTCTTATCTCTATTGAGCAATTGGCCAGAGGCAGTTTCATAAATGCCCAAAATGTGATTCAATCTACCCCATTCCACCATATTAGCTTGACAAAACATCAAGCTGTCATCTGCAAAAAACAGATGATTCATAGATAACACACCCCTAGCCATAGGCACACCAGAAATAAGCCCCTGAGCTTCTGCTGTAAGTAGTTGAGAACTCAAAGCCTCAGCACATAGGATGAACAGATATGGTGATAGAGGACATCCTTGTCTTAGACCTCTTGAAGGTCTGAACGTTTGCTGTGATGATCCATTAACCAGCACTGAAAAGCTAGAAGAGGAAACACATTCCATAATCAAATGAATATAACTCTGTGCAAAGCCTAGCTTAGCCATAACAGCCTTGAGAAAATCCCATTCCACACGATCATAAGCTTTGCTCATGTCAAGCTTTAATGCCATATAACCCTTCCTGCCATACATCTTGCTATTCATTGTATGAAGAGTTTCAAAAGCTGCTGCTATATTGTCTGAAATCAATCGTCCAGGCACAAAAGCACATTGGGTTGGAGATATTAACTTTGGCAAAACACACTTCAATCTATTGGCTAACACCTTAGCAATCATCTTGTAAAGTACATTACAAAGACTGATTGGTCGATATTCAGATAAAAACTGAGGCTTAAACTTCTTAGGTATCATAACAAGATAAGTGTGATTAATCCCAACAAGAGTTTGCCTATTATTCAGAAAAGAGAGAACTATCTTACAAACATCCTCCTTCACTATTGGCCAATGATCTTGGTAAAAACATGCAGCATAACCATCGGGGCCAGGAGCTTTATGAGGACCCATTTGGAAAAGAGCAGTTTCTACTTCTGTGCTAGTAAAAGCTTGGGTCAGCACTGCATTCATCTCAGCCGAGATCTTTTCTGTTAAATTAGCAAGACACAGATCAATATTAGTAGGAATAGAGGAAGTGAAAAGTGATTGAAAATAGCTAGTGAAAGCATTCCCAATATCCTCAGATTTAGTAAATATTGTCCCCCTCTCATCAGCAATCTTCAATATATGATTCCTTATTTTCCCTTGAGTAGCACAGAAATGAAAGTACTTGGAGTTTCGATCACCCTTCTGAAGCCAATGCACCTTTGCTCTTTGCTGCCATTTGATGTTAATTCTCTCCAAAAGAACATTAATCTCTGTTTGCAAATGCTTTATTTCCTCAACAGAAGCATCTGTCATTGATTGCTGCAGGAACTTCAATCTATCCATTTTAGCCTGCAAAAAAGAGTCAGATAAAGGATCATTGCTCTTGCTCCATCTTCTGAGAGTTGACAGTCCATGCTTAAGCTTAGACATGACAGAGGACAAACTAACTGTTGAGTGAGTAGAGCCTTGCCAGATTTGCTTTACCATTTCACCACAATCATCATAGGAAGACCAACTTGCTTCATATCTTCTGATTCTGCAATGAGGCATATGCTGCTGTCCCTGTGGTAATATTGTGATCATGAGAGGACAATGATCAGAGGTGAGTGTAGGCAAAACTTGAATGTTTCCATCCCCAAAGACATCACACCATTGTTTTGTAGCCACGGCTCTGTCCAACTTCTCTCTAGTAAAATTAGCATCCTGTCTATTATTGGACCAAGTGAAAAAACCATTCCCAAAATCTAAATCACACAAATTACAGTCTTGTAGCACTTTGTGAAAAGGCTGCATTTGACTCTGTTGCCTCACAGCACCACCTAACTTCTCATGAGTATATAGAAGCTCATTAAAATCACCAACACACAGCCACATACTTGGAGCCAAACTATTCAAGGCTCTTAAAATGTTATAACCCACCACTCTTTGGGTAGTCACGGGGTGACCATAAAAGCATGTCAGCATCCACTTAGAATTTTGCTCAGAACTCACCCAACTGTTAATATGTCTTTGAGAAAAGGATTGAATAGAGAGAGATACATCATCTTTCCAAAAGATTGCCAATCCTCCACTGAGCCCCATCCCATCTACAGAAAATAAATTCTGAAAACCAAACTTAACTTTCAAAATATCCAGTTTGTACTTCAACACCTTTGTTTCCATAAGAAAAATAATAGTTGGCTTATGAATCTTGATCATACAATCAAGATCACGAACTGTCCGAGGGTTGCCAATCCCTCGACAGTTCCAACTTAAGAGTTTCATTTCTCCCGGCGGGGCTGTAGCACAGCCTCCACCGATTCATTTTTGTTCTGAGTTTGTGCTCTAGACTTCCTAAGAGTTTTGAAAGGAAGAGTAGATGGCATATCAGAACTTTTAGGGAAAGACTTTCTCTTACGACCACCTTTTGAGATTTGGGGTTGAGCAACCCCCAGCCCTCCTACTTGCCTTATATGCTTTTTCCATTTCTGCAATGACTTACCATGGTCTATGTCTGGACTTGAAGAGCCACTCCCAATGCTGTCCAACTGATACAGACCAGAAGCATGTGAACTCAACCCATCCCTTCCCGTCACCTTATCCACATTAACTACACTCGTTGAAGCCAAAAGAGAGTTGACACCTGATGGGGACACAGGGTGCATCACAACAGTTTTTTGAGCAGTTACTATTGAGGGCACAATAGAGTCATTCTCGGGACACGTGGAAATAACGACCTTCTCACCCAATCCAAGCGAAGTATTCTCAGAAACTTCCTGTAACTGTCCATAACAGTTATCATTTTCATGCAAATCCTCAGTAACTGTCATCTTCCTTCCTTCAGCAGCAGAGAACAATCCATGGGGAATAGCAGAAACAAACTTGCTAAGTCCCAAGTATGGACCAGACAAACTTGAAGATTTGAAACATCCCTTACAGAGCCAACAGAAGGCTTTTGAAAACACCCATTCGTACCATGTAAGAGCAGCCCACAATGGAAACAGAATCTTGGTATTCTCTCATACTTGAACTGAATAAAAGACCTCTTCCCAGAGACATTAATCATCTTCCCACGAATCAATGGCATAGTGAAATCCAACTCGAGCAGAACACGAAGATACCTACCCCAACAAATACCCATCTCATCAGCCTCCACATGAATTACTCTCCCAACTGAACTACCCAATTGAGCACCAATCTCAGCATTCATACATCCAAACGGCAAGTTATGTAACTGAATCCATAAGTAAGTATGAGTGAATGGCATAGCAGACGGAGAAGTAAGGCCATCAAAGTATTTGATACAAAGGAGAGATTGATCAAAAGACCAAGGCTGGCCATCCCACACCTTTTGCAAGTCAGTTTCATTAGCAAACTCGAAGAGGAAAAGATTAAAGCCCACGTCAACAATGTTTATAGTAGTGTCCACTTTCCATATTTTCAACATAGTACCCTTAAAAGCATCTCGATTCACCCTCTTTTCAGTGATAATCTTACCAATCAAACAGAATCTGCCCCTTTCCAAAGTTGCATGAATATCACCTTCCTTTACAACAACATCCTTAGACTCCTCTTCCGTGAGAGACAATCTATCCCACAAAGAAGTAATCTCCTCAGCCATCTATGGCTAGAGGTGAACAAAGATCAAAACACTCCAAGAATCCTCAGAGAAAATTCACGTTGCAAGAACCGACTCAAGCCTTCGCTTTGTAGGAAGGAGAGAAAACTTTCGCCTCGTTCACGAGAGAAAGAAAACCACACGTGGTACGTTAGATTGTAAAGTTATTTTTTTCATAAAATAAATATAACGTATTATATGAAACTGTATCAGCTTGTGAATTTATTTTTGTGAGATCTATTTGTAGTTGTAGCACTTCTATTTTATTATTGAATTATTATATTTTCAAGCCGGTGTGTAAAGCACACAATTTACATCACTTATTTGGTAAATTTTGATTTATAAAATTAAAATTTTAAAATTTATCTTTAAAATTAAATTATATCACGTAAGTATTGTGTAGTGTAGAGATCTTAGAATAAGATTGTATCTTATCTTTGACTTGAATACTTAAAGCTGCGTTTGAATGTTGAGCTGAGTTGAGTTGAGTTGAGTTGAGTTCTTTATGAATATTAGTGAATTGAGATACCAGAGTGAGTTTTGTGGGATCCACTTAAAATGAGTTATATGTTTGGATGTTAAGATGAGTTTAGATGTATTTATGTGAACTTGAAAAAAGTTGTGGGTCCCACATGTAAAGAAGTATTGAATTGAAAAAGGTTGTGTATCCCACATGTAAAAAGATTTTGAGTTGAGGTAGATTTAGTAATTTAAGAATTGGGTATGTGGATGATAAACTTAACTTAAAATTAGACAGTATTGAGTTGACTTCATACAAGTTTAACAACCAAACGGGCCTAAAAAGTCACAGTCTTTACCACTGGCCATTAATGGAAAGAGGGGGAAGCCCCCTACACAAGTCCTAGTCATAGCCATTAGCCATCACGTTCCTGGCAAGCCCACCTAGTAGAAGTAGCCGCTATCCATCAAACTATAGTTGCTCGCAATCATTGAGCAAAGCCGCACCCTTGTTGGATGGTTGCGAAATATCGTATGGATGGCTTTCCATCTAGACCTCAAGAGTTGCTAGCAACACATCCTGTTGGTATTTTTTTTAATAAAGATTGTTTGTGTTAAGGACGTGTTTCACACCACCAATCGCACGAATGACACTTGCTGCAATGAAGGAACGGCGCAGGTCGCCCTATATAAACTCTGATGCTTAAGTCAGTAACAGTATGAGAATAAGTGTACAAAAGATGAAGATAAGATGATGTTACCTCTACCGAGTTATTTATAGCAGAATGCGGCGTGATCAACTCTAATCACATGTTCTGTGTGCTTATCCTTTGTAATCCCTTATTTAAATGGAGATGATATCTCCTGTTTTGTAGGAGTTATCTCACACAGGATATTCGGACCCAGTCCTGGGCCTCATCCCCAATTTCTCGGGGTTAGCTCCCCCATCATTTATAGTTACGAGTCCTCTATCTATAGGGCTTTTAGCCTTAAGCCATCTACAAGTTTTCCTGGGCTTGTGGATGGGCTTGGCCTTAGGAATGGGCTTGGCCTTAGATATGGGTTTAGCCAGGGATCTAAATGTCCGCTCCAGTTACCCTGCTAATTTCCTTTGTGCTAGCACATGGGAAATTAAACAACCATGCTTTGGCCTTTCTTTCTTTTATTGGCTACTTACCCCGCTAGCCTATTTGTATTAATTGACTCTTTTCCTTCTTCAGAAAATAACCCATGCTAATTGGTGTGCACCAGCCTCCACCATTTCCTTTTTAGCAAAGAGGAGGCTTATGTTAGCCATAACTGTTCCCGCTCAATTAATGAGATTTCAAAAAGAACAATAACCACCGGCATTGCCAAACCTTTCGGATCCCCATAATTACCTTTCTTGGGTGTGCTTTACACATTGTTTCGCCTCCTGTCACCTCTTTCCTTACTCTCCTTTGCTCTCTCATCGACCTCATCTTCCTCTATCTCCCCCTATGCTCTCTCGTTTTCCTCATCTTCCTCTATGTCCCCCTTTCCTTTCTTCAAGACTTCCGTGATGGCCAGTCACAATCCTGCCAAGAAAATGACCAAGCAGAAGCCCAAATCTTCTCTCTCTCGTCAACCCACTTCCTTTGATGGGTATTCTTTGCACTCGGGTATTGCTATGGAGGACCTCATCGATTTGAGGGAATCCTTCTACATTCCTGAGTCAGTGGACATGAATGTTCTAAAAAGGGGGTGTGTTGACGAAGAGCGCTACGGCATAAACCTAACGGTTTGCTCCCTTACGAACAAGCTTCACCTTCCTTTCATCCGCCTAGTGCACGATGTTCTGCACTTTTTGCAACTTGCTCCTGCCCAGCTTCACAGTAAAGCATGGCGCGTGTTGATGTGCGCCTGCATCGTCTTCTGCCGCATTCTGGAGCTCCATGGGGAGAGGTGCCCTAATCTTGCGGCGAAGAAGTTCATATCTTTCTACGACGTGGTGTCCCTGCCAGGGAACGTTTGTAGCTTCTGTGTGCGCGGACAACACCTTGCGGCCTTTGAAGGGCCATACTCCAATGCCAAGCAGTGGACCAGTAAGTTTTTCTTGATTTCTGGTGATGGTTGAGAGTATCCTGCTGACGAAATGCTCATTAGGGATTACCTTGTTTCTGCCAATTGGGGGTGCGTCCTTGATGACAAGCTTTTACCATTGGAGTTGACTGATAGTCAACAAAATCGTGTGAATCTTGTTCGTGAATGGGCGAAGGACCACGACCGCAACGGTCTGTGGTCGGACGACCTTCTTTCTGACTCCAATATTGACAGATTTTTATCGGTACGTAGCTGCGCCCATGTCATGGGAAAAAAGCTCAAACCAAATCCCCCTCCGATGAAATGGAGTGCTCCCCAAACTGGGAGGCCAAAAATGAAAAGTCCTCACACTGAGGGCACAATGCCTAACAGTGTTGCTGGCTCCCCCGAGAAAATGACATAGGGGGCGGGCGTGGGTGTTGTTATTCTTGGCCATGCCATGCCGGTGGCTTCCCTCGAGAAAACCTCCCCATTGTTGAGCCCCGGTCTTGATGACCTGGGTGCTTTAATGAAACAGGCTCTTGAGGATCTCACATTAGCCTATAATCTTGGGCTCCTTTCAGGAAATGACTCTGTGGATGCCCTTTTCGGTTCCTGTTGCGAATTCAATGCCTGACAACGGGAGTGATTTGAACGATACATACGCTGCCTTGGCCTTGGGTGTGTCTGGGAAGCGGCACTCAATTTTCCCGCCCCTGCAGTTAGTGACACCGTGGCTGAAGTTGTAGGTGGCGGCGTGGCCTCCTGTATAGGGTTCGGTTCCTCTATGCATTCTCTGTCCTATACCAATTCAGATGGCGAGACTCCGCCCATGAATCAAGATAGGGTGTCCATCCCTTCGCCGATGCCATCGTCATTTGGCGGGGAGGGGGACACCACTCCTCACGATGGCGGGCAGGTCCCTGACGATCAGGTGGTCGTGGAGGCAGGGGCCTAGGGCAAAGACTGGGTTGGTGGGTGAGCAGACCTTCACCAAGATGAGTTTCTAGTGAGCCCTTTGGTGCCCACATTGAAGGTGGCCTGCCCGCGCCCATGCCTAAGGTTGCAGCAGCCTTGGATCTCTCGTTGTGGCGTCCAGTGTAGGCTGAGCTAGAGCCGGTTCAATGGGAGATGCTACCAGGGAGGAGGACACGGGTCCTCGTACTTCTTTGCCTCCTTCGAAGGCGGTTACAGAGATAACAAGTTGCCTGAGAAGAATGCTGGCCCCAATAAGGCTTCTTTTCCTTTTGTCTGTTCTTGTTTACAGGTGCTTTCTTTTGCATGTATTGGCTCTTAACTTTATTGTGTTTGTGTAGAATGTTGAAACCCTAGCATCTTGGGTCATGGAGGAAAGGACTAGTTTGGAGGAGGAGGTTCATGAGAGACAAAAGTTCTCATTCTTTGTCAAGTAAGAGAACAGCCGCCTCAAGGATGAGAGAAATTACCTGCGATGTTGTCTGGAGCAGGCTAATGGTCATGTCCAATCCTTAGAAGCTGACCTCGATTCTCTTCGTAAGGATTCGTCCAGCCTTCGGTCCAAACTCCTTCGTGTTGAGAGCCTCCATGCCTGCGACAGCTTTGCCCTGCATGCGGCTGAGATGGAGAAGGCTGCCATTCGTGCAATGGTTCTGCGCCTTAAGGGGCATTGGACTCCTCTGTGCGCTCCTGGGCTGATGTTGAGAATAAGCTCAAGGAGGCAGCTGCTACTTTGGCTTTCTCTGAAAAGGAGTGTGAGAATGTGGCGAAGGAGCTGGAAAAGGAGGAGAAAGGCATTCTGGAAGGAGCACCATGAGAAGGACACCAACATCACCGAGCTGCAAGGTGACTTGGACCAGGAGAAGGCTGCTTTCACCAAGCACAAGAAGAAGCGCGCCACGATTGATGCTCGCCAAGATAAGAATCTGGTGAGTTTGGATAGGATGTCTCGGGAAGTGAATGAGTTGAGGGAGGCGCGACGAAGGCTAAACGTTGAGCTGACTGTTGTGAACAACGAGATTGTTCGACTGCATCCCCAACTTTCTACCGCCCATGTTGTCCAGGACAGGGCCTTTGGATATGGGTATGGCATGGGGTTAACGCGCTTGAAGATGCATTTGTTGCCCAACCCTCAGACTGACCTGAGGAATTTAAATTTAGAAAACTTCAAGCCTAATGTCGCCTGTCAATATGCAAATTCAATGGGTCGGGATGTGACAGACGCCTTTCCTCGTCCCCCACCTCAAGGATGAAAAATTTGTTTTCACTTGTAATGACTGCTGGGCCCCTGTTTTGGGCTTTTGTTTGAATCTTTGTTCATTTGTAAGCTTTTTTGCACTTTGGTTTTTATTATTTTGCTACTTTTGTCTGGAACACATTTATTGGTTTTGGTTAGCTGCTGGGTGTGTGGCTTGTTTACACTGCCTTGTCTCTTTTTGTGCTTTTATTCTTCCCTTTTGGCGATACAGTATTTCTTTAGGCCTCTGTGCCCTTGTGCTTGCCTTTAAACTTGTGTTTTGGTGGGCATTTTCCTCATGGACTTGGTGGTCGTTTGGTCTCCTGGCTTTTATGCCTTTGTGGGTTGTATTGGGGGTGCGTTTGCTAGAGCTCTTTACACCCAGCCTTGCTCTTCATTGGCAACCTTTTGAAAGGGTTGTGTGGTCTTTCTGACCTCCACGCCCGTCTGTTTGCACCGTAGGTGCATCACTAGACTTTTGGTGTTTGACTTTGGAGAGGGTCATGTGGTCTTTGCTACCTCCACGCCCACTCATTTGGTCTTCTGGCTTTTATGCCTTCATGGATTATACTGGGGGTGTGTTTGCTGGAGCTCTTTGTGCCCAGCCTTGCTCTTTAGTGGCAACCTTTTGAGAGGGTCGTGTGGTCTTTCTAACCTTCACATCCGTTTGTTTGCACTGTGGGTGTCACTTGACTTTTGGTGTCTGACTTTGGAAATGGTCGTTTAGTCTTTGCGATCTCCACACCTATTTGTTGGAGAGGGTCGTCTGGTCTTTGCGACCTCCAAGCCCGTTCGTTTGGAGAGGGTCGTGTGGTCTTTGCGACGTCCACGCCCGTTCGTTGGAGAGGGTCGTCTGGTTTTTACGACCTCCATGCCCGTTCGTTGGAGCGGGCCGTGTGGTCTTTGCGACCTCCATGCCTGTTCGATTGGAGAGTGTCGTGTAGTCGTTGCGACCTCCAAGCCCGTTTGTTGGAGATGGTTGTGTGGTCCTTGCAACCTCCACACCCGTTCACTAGAGATGGCCATGTGGACTTTGCGATCTCCACTCTCATTCGTTTGTAGAGGATCGTGTGGTCTTTGTGACCTCCACGCCCATTCGTTTGTAGAGGGTTGTGTGGTCTTTGCGATGTCCACGCCTATTCGTTCAATAGGGTCATGTGGTTCTTACGACCTCCACGCTCGTTCACTGGAGAGGGCTGTGCTATCCTTGCAACCTCCACGCCCATTCACTGGAGAGGGCAGTGTGGTCCTTGTGACCTCCACGCCCATTCATTGGAGAGGGCAGTGTGGTCTTTGCGACCTCCACACCCGTTCGTTTGGAGAGGGTCGTGTAGTCTTTGCGACCTCCACGCCCATTCGTTTGGAGAGGGTCGTGTGGTATTTGCGACCTCCAAGTCCGTTCGTTGGAGAGGGTCTTGTGGTCTTTGCAACCTCCACGCCCATTTGTTGGCGATCGTTCGAGAAGGTCATGTGGTCTTTCGACCATCACGCCCATTCGACAGCACAATAATTGGCTAAAACATATATTTTGAAATAATATTGTCTTCGAAATAAATATAGATGAATAAAACATTTTTAAGTGTTTGGCATTTCCACGGATGCTGCAACTCTTTCACCTCGCTATCTTTGAGTCGATATGATCCTGGGTGGTTAGTAGTTGTTACTACGTAAGGTCCTTCCCACCGTGGTCCGAGCTTCCCTTTGTCTAGTGTCATGACTCCTGTTTCTCTTAGGACCAAGTCACCAACTTTAAACAATCTCGGTTTGACCCGCTTGATGAAGTATTGCTTTGTTATTCTTGGTTTGACCCATTAATTGCTCGCTAAGAGCTTGGTCGTTCTCCACCTGATCAAAGTGGTTGGTTCGGTTTGTTGGTAGGCCAACTTCTATGGGGGCAACTGCCTCACTCCCATATGCCAAGGTAAACGGTACCTCCCCTGTCGGGGTCTTCACCGAAGTCCTGTAAGCCCATAAGAATCCTGGCAGCTCTTCTGCCCATTCACCCTTCCGATTGCCAACTTTATTCTTCAAAATTCCGAGTAAGGATTTGTTTGTTGATTCTGCTTGCTCGTTTGCCTATGGGTGTCCTGGTGACAAATACTTCAATTTTATCCCGAGTTCTTGGCACCACAACCTATAATGCTCGGAGCCGAACTGCTTCCCTTTGTCTGAGATTATTGTATTGGGAATTCCGAACCTACACACAATGTTCTACCATATCTGGTTGCGACCTTAGTCGTTATGGTAGCTAGTGCTTCCGCTTCCGCCCATTTCATGAAGTAGTCAACTGCTACGACTATGTGCTTCACCCCGCCTTTTCCAGGTGGAAAGGGACAGACAAGGTCGATTCCCCATTGGGCAAAGGGCCACGGGGAAGCCCCCTACACAAGTCCTAGTCATAGCCATTAGCCACCAAGTTCCTGGCAAGCCCACCTAGTAGAAGTAGCCGCTATCCATCAAACTATAGTTGCTCGCAATCATTGAGCAAAGCCGCACCCTTGTTGGATGGTTGCGAAATACCATATGGATGGCTTTCCATCTAGACCTCAAGAGTTGCTAGCAACACATCCTGTTGGTATTTTTTTTAATAAAGATTGTTTGTGTTAAGGACTTGTTTCACACCACCAATCGCACGAATGACACTTGCTGCAATGAAGGGATGGCACTGATCACCCTGTATAAACTCCGATGCTTAAGTCAGTAATAGTATGAGAATAAGTATATAAAAGATGAAGATAAGATGATGTTACCTCTACCGAGTTATTTATAGCAGAATGCAGCGTGATGGCGATCAACACTAATCACTTGTTTTGTGTGTTTATCCTTTGTGATCTCTTATTTAAATGGAGATGATATCTCATGTTTTATAGGAGTTATCTCACACAGGATATTCGTACCCAGTCATGGGCCTCATCTCCAATTCATTGGGGTTATCTCCCCCGTCATTTATAGTTACGAATCATCTATCTGTAGGGCTTTTAGCCTTAAGCCATCTACAAGTCTTCTTGGCCTTAGGGATGGGCTTGGCCTTAGAGATGGGCTTCGCTCATGGTCTAAATGTCCCCTCCAGTTTGTAACATTTTTTTATTGAAGTGCAATTACGGTGGCAATTGAATTTGAGAGTAGTCGTTAGCGTGTTTCTAATGTACGTCATTCACTTTCTTTTGAAGCTTTTAATATCATTAGTTGTGACACTCCTCTATTGATGATTCCATCGCATGGTTTTTGAGTGAATTTCTAATCATTCCTAAATGGCTTTTAAATTTTTCTGAAACATAGTAGTGTGGTAGTTGTCTATTTTTGTACGTACAACAGGGAGAGAAAAATAAAAATGTGTAAGTAGATATTTTTTAGAGTATTTTCAGATAACAGAGAGGTGTTTCTTGAGTGGAGTTTTGGGCTCAACTATTTGTACAAATAGGTTTGGTTTATACGATGATCAATTGGACTGTTATATCTTAGAAGAGACAAATCAAGAGGAGGTCTATTGTATCCTGGAAGAGACAAGTCAAGAAAAGGTCTGCTACACTGGTTTACTTGAAAGTTTGTATACCGCATAGAGGATGAATCTCCTTAAATAGGGCAAGATTTCCGTACCTCAATCCAAATTACCTTCATTTAAATGTTAATCTCATTTTGATTTTTATTATATTATCGTGTAATTTGACTAATCTAAGTTGGACCAAGCCACCCCTTGCTAGCTTAGATAAGGTTGGGAGGGGGAGACTGTTCCCTAGGGGTGTAACCGGTCCGGTCCGGTCCAGTTTTGGATAAAATTTAGGACCGAACCAGTATGTACCGGTTTTGCATTTTTCAAAACCGATTACGTCCCCGTTACCCTCCTAAACCGGTACCTCCGATTTTTTTAAAATGTAAAAAATATATAATAAAATGTTACTTCTTATGATAAAATGTTATTAATAATTTAATATATATATTATGTTTAAAGCATATGATCAATTAAAATTTCATCTTTAAGATTAAACTTTTATTTTATAAATTATAATAACATTATCTTATATATAATTATATTAATAACATATAATCAAACAAATTACAAATGTTCATATTTAAGATTAACATTTCTTGTTATAATTTATAAATTATAATATGAAATTATTTCATATATGATTTATATATAAAAATTTAATATATAATTATATATTATATATAAAACTTATATATATATAATATTTTGTATAATATATAAAATTAATTTATATATATATATTTTTTTTCAACTGGTCCGGTTCAGTCCGGTCCGGTCCCGGAAACTACAGAACCGAAATGGGACCGAATCCGACTGGTTTTTATAATATAGGAACCGGTTCCGGACCGGACCGGTTCAAAAACCGGACCAACCGGTCCAGTTCGGTCCAATCCGGTCCGGTTTACCGGTTTAAACTTATACCCCTGCTGTTTCCTCTCCCAATTCATTTTTTTAATTTTTATTTGTATTTTTTATTACAAGTATTTTATATTTTATTTATTTATTTTTATTATTTTTAATTAGCTTAATCTAACGAGGATTTTGTTTTTCTTCTTCTTTATTTTTATTTTTTTATGCTTTACTTATCTGTGAGATTTCTGATACATTTCACTTTATCTAAGCAATAATAATAATAATAATAATAAAAGTCTTAAAGTTGTTTTCGGTTAGGCTTTAACTGTTGGTTTTGAATTAAATATTTTGGTATATGGCTATCCATCGTAGTTTTGAGTTCAAATATTTATTTATGGATAATGCTAGATGTTTTTAACACTTTTAAATATTTTTTAAATATAAAAAAATCACAATATTATTAAAAAAATATTTCTTTAATCACGAAGTAAAAAAAAAATAATAAAAAAATATTAGTCTTCCCACTGAAGCTTCTGCTGGGAGCTCTCGTTAGATTTTTTTATTTTTTTTACTTTATGATTAAGGAAGTACTTTTTAATGATGTGATTTTTTTTTTATTTTTTAAAAATACTTAAAAGTGTTAAAAAATCTATGTAAAAAAATTATATAAAAAAAAACACATGAAAGAGCCAGAACTCCCAGCGATTGCCCCAACTTGGCTCTAACATCATCCTTTATTTATACAATACCGCTACGTAGGCGTACGGATGCGGAGGCCTGTGCACCATGCTGACGTGGCCTATTTTATTAAAAAAAAAAAGAACATGAAGAAAACGTAACGTAAAAGGCAGTTGAAGAGGGAAAATTGTGACGGTATAGGATTCTAAAATTTCAAAGAGGACGAAGGCTCGCAATCTCAATCTCCAACTAGATATTCTCTTATAAGGTGAGGCTTAATTTATTTTGAGCTTGTTTTTTAGCTGAAGCTTTGAGTTTTCTAGTTCTTTGAGCCAATGCTAGTTGAGCCAATGGTGATTGGTTTCCAGAAAGGCTCAATATTTCATAAATTTTTGCGCCACTCAAATTTTTGTACATCCTCCAAGTTGGAAGGCTTTGTGGTGCAATTTTTGGACAAAACATCTTTTAGAGACATCCCTGTTTATGGAATGTAAAAAAAAAAAATGAGAGATCTCTAGAGGTGGACATCGGGCTTCTACTAAAACTAAAAACACTACAAATTAAAGATTATTGTAACTATATATATATATATATATATGTGTGTGTGTGGGGGACTTCAAGTCAAAGATTCAATACCAAAATGTCAAAAAAGTAAAAAGCTAGGCCCGCTTTGGAGAATGGGGAGCAAAGCATGAGGGTGGGTGGAGAAAACAATGAAGTGGGTTCAAGTTTCTTGGATACCACAAAGCAGATTTTTGAAGTTGTTGAATGTATTTAACACCTAATTTTGGAAGCTCATAATAATGTTAGCACATTCAACTTTTATGTTGTATCTGACATTTTCTTTCTCTTATATAGCTTGAAATACCGTTGAACTCTTTTTCCCATATATTTTAGATCAACTATATATTTCAAATGTAATTGAGATGATCTTTTTCTTAAGAGACACGACAATAGACATTTCATACATTTTAGTAAATATTTCAGCTTCTATTTGGAATTGTGAAGATGGAGAAAGAGAAAGAAGATGCATCTCCCATAAAACCTCCTCTCACTAATACATCAACCTAGGTATTGTACACAACACACACAATTGGCGTGTGTTTATTATATATGTAGTCACTGCCCAATTGGGTTGATTAACATTATGCTCCTATATGTTAGGACGGGTCAAGACCACTTTATCCAGACTTTTCAAACTACATGCCAAGTTACTACAGTCCAATGCCTCCAGCGTGGTTACCACATTTTGTGCCTCCTTCAAGTGCCAACCCACACCCATGGAACTCTACTTCTGCTGCCACGTTAAGTACTGCTCGTTTGAGTAGTTCTGCTACCTTGTATAGTTCCTCTATACTAATGATGGGACCTCCTCCAATTACATACCCATATACATGGAGCAACCAAGTAATTGTTAAATGGTAAAGTAGTTCATGTGCTTTAATTTTATGGATATTAGAAAATAGGCACGAAGAAGTGTGCGTGCATGCCGCATGTCGTCTTCTTGACTAAAACGCTGGGCTTGATCGTTGTGGAGTGCCAACTCGCTCTTCCAAATCTCTTCTTCTCTCTTTGGAAAGTAAAGACCATGACAACTAAGCAGTAGAGAGCATCATTAATTTGTATAAACACCATGACAACTAAGCAAAATCTATGCCAATAAATATACAAGTAGGGAGTTTTCAAAATTAATTGGATGTTACAAGAATATACCTCAGTTTATGATTGGTTCAGTTAATTGGATGTTACAAGAATGTAGGGTGCTCTAAATTATATTTTAACAAAAAATAAAAAGGGTTTAAGAAAGACTTGTCTTAATATTTTAACAACCAATTATAATTGAAATTAGGCTCAAAATCCAACTTTTCACCAAGTCATTCATTGCCATCTCATTTTTATCCACTCTACTAAATTATTTCTACTTTGTAGTTTTGACTCCCCAGATCAAACCATCACGTATTCTTCATACATGCATATCAAATATTGCTTGTGTATCCCATGCACAACAACATTTAACCAAGCAAGCGTATTATATTGCTTGTGTATTGGGGCCATAAGTCTTTCTATGATTCAACAAAATTTGACATTTAGAAATAAAACAAACACAAACGCACTCAATAAATAAAGGAAACGAAACAAAAATGAAAACCTAGGGTTTCATTTCAAATCAGAAATGCAAATGATGGAGAGCATGGTTTGGTCGAGATCAATAAAGATATTTGTCTAACATCTCCATTTGGTTTCAATGAGAAGGAAACCCATGGAAAAATCCTCAAACACAGCAAAATCTATGCAAAAATTGACTGAGATGGAGTAGCTAGTTACCTAAGACGAAATCAGAACCAACGCATTGCCAAAGCTGCCTCGCAGAAAATCCAGCACGGGGGAAAACGAAAATCTAAGGGGGAGAAGAGGAAGAAGAAATTAAAGTAGAAGGGGGAGAACTGAGAAAGGGAAATCAAAGGGGGAGAAGGGACCTGCGGACTCACGGAGAAAGGGAAATCTAAGGGGGAGAAAGGGAAATCGGGTGGAGGAAGAAGTGCTGCAAAATGCACCGTTTTATTAATTCTATACAGTGCGTTTTGAATCCATGTAGGAAGTAGTGCGGAGGAGTTGCGGACGACGCCTGCATCCATACTTTTTCTTATTTATAAACCTGAAACCAGTACAATTGCTTTCTCGATATCCCCACTTCTTAATAAGGAAACGACTGCAACACCTTATGAAGTGTCACCCACACTTAATTTACATTAATATTTTACTGGAAAAAGTTCTCTGAGATGAAGAATATGAGTATGGAAAATGATATACAATTATTTTTATAATATTTTAAATAACTATATTTTAAATGAGGGATAAATAACTAACAAAAATAACATCACTTTATATACAACTAATGGCTTTTAAAACCTTAAACACATCAAGCTTTATTTTTATTTCACATAACCAATTACCACTTCAATTAGTAATTCATCTATTTTAATGAACAAACACCACGTTATTATTAAGCTCAGCCACAATCGATGAAGCAATTGACTATTTATTCTAGGGGCGGCAACGTTCTTGAATGAAGTCTATCCGAACCAAATTAGAACTTAGATCAGGCTAAACCTCTCTATATGACTAGTTTAAGGTCATGATAGCGAGAGTTAGCTCTCCTAATCTGTCTAAACCCAATGAGTTTTGTATAGATCTAGACTTGTGGCTTGATTCAAAGAAGAATTGGGCCATGTTTCCCGAGAGAGGTCACCTTCTCTCAGGCAAGCAGTCTTTTACTTCTAGTAGACTGCTCCATGACGGGCTTCCCTCTTTCTTGGGCTCTGCTCGCTCGTCTACGCTCCAACCTAGCAAGTAATAATTGAGATAGAAGGTTGGTTTGCCCATTGGGATTGGGCATGGACGAGCATCGATTGGGCCAACATTGATGAAAAAATGAAAAAAGAAAATATTTTCCCATCACATCATTAACCGGTGTAACTCCACTCAACCAACGAAGTAAATTACATACTCAAAGTACAGTTACCACACAAACTCAACCATTCACCGCACCTCAAATTCGAAACCAAAATGATTTGGCAATCGAGAACAAAACGTCCTTTTTTTCCAACCTGTCTCAATGGAATCGAAGTTTTCTAAAGAGAGCCTGAACATGCCTCCCGAAAGTTGGCTCAAGAGAGTCCTTTACAGCCCTCTCATACATAACCATCTCTTCCTCTACTTTTTTTTTAGAATGATAGTATTCATGTTGTGCTTTCGAAGGGAAGAGACTCGCAATATAGCTATCGGCATAAAAAATGGGTGATCAAAAGATCGAATCACTATGTGTATCTTGGTGGTCATTACCTTTGGTAGTCTTTCTTTTTGGTTGACTCCCAATCCAAGGAAAGAGGAAGTAAGCTCGATTTCCAACTCCTTGAGAAACTAGTCAAGATAGATGACAACACATTTTTCCTCTCTTCCTTACCGGAGGGGTCCCGAGGACTCATTCTGACTGAAACAAGGGGTGGGTCTTTACCAACTTTAGACCGAGGTTGTTTCTTCTTCAATAAGTCTGCTAACGGTGCGACCCTCCTCGACTATCCTCTCAACAAAGAAGGAATCAAGCCTCCACCAAAGAAAAACTGCTCTACAAGTACTCTGAGAAAATAGAAGAATATCCCTCCAGCTCAGCATAGTTTGTTAGGATAATTTCTTGTCTTTTTGTACAGATAGATTTTATTCTAGAACAATA